>VCAZ01000035.1:347500-947500 GCA_005784505.1 Bagarius yarrelli | reverse complement strand
GACTTTATACCGCTACCCCGCCTACCCCTTCCCCAATTCTATTTTACACTACCGCTACCCTTCACTTTACCATACCTGCCTACCGCTTTCCCCAATTCTATTTTATACCACTAACCTACGCCTACCCCTACACGTATCTCTCCCAATTCTATTTTATAAATACCGCTTCCCTCACTCTACCCCATGGCTACCGCTTTCCCAATTCGACTTATACCCACCTTCTAGTGCCTACCCTATGCCTACCCCCTCCCTCCCCAATTCTATTTTATACTGCTATACTGCTACCCTACCCTGCCTACCCCTTGCCCAATTCTATTTTATACCGCTACCCACCCCCCTGCCTACCCCTTCCCCCATTCTATTTTTTATTACCGCGACCTTATCCCTACCCTTTCCCCAATTCTATTTTTACCACTACCCACCCTACCCCCACGCTCCCCTCCCCTTCCCGCGCACCCCCCCCCCTTCCCCAATTCTATTTTATACCGCTACCCTTCGTCTACCCCATGCCTACCCCTTCCCCAATTCTACTTTATACCGTTACCTTATGCCTACCCCTTCCCCAATTAGATTTTATACCTCTACCCCCCAAGCCTGCCCCTTTCTTCCCCATTCTATTTTATACCGCTACCCTTCGCCTACCCCATGCCTACCCCTTGCCCAATTCTACTTTATACCGCTACCCTACTTCGCCTACCCCTACAAGCCCTTATCTCCCCAAATCTATTTTAATGTCCCTACCTCAACGCCTACCCATCCCAATTCTATTTTATACCGCTACCCCCCCCTGCCTACCCTTCCCCAATTCGATTTTATACCGCTACCTTATATCCCTACCCTTTCCCCAATTCTATTTATCACCACACCTACCCCCAAGCCTACCCCTTCCCCAATTCTATTTTATACCGCTACCCTTCGCCTACCCCTATGCCTACCCCTTCCCCAATTCTACTTTATACCGCTACCCTATGCCTACCCCTTCCCCAATTCTACTTTATACCGCTACCCTACGCCTACCCCTTCCCCAATTAGGTAGGTATAAGTAGGTATAAAATATTGCCCTAAGAAATGTGACCTACACCATTACACTTCCTCATACATGTGGTAAAAAGCTAATGCCCTGTTAATAGACTTTTACACAAAAATATGTTGTGAGACTATTGTGCAGCGGTTATTATAGCGATATATACACAGCATTAAATGTAATGTAAATGTCTCTTGGGAAATTTCTGATATCCCTACGAAGGGGTGCCGATAGCAATTTGGGGCCCTATAAGAGATTATAAGGTTGAACCCTACGCCATCAGTAGTACATGGGCCCTTAGAATCTTCCTAATACCCCCCCACCCCTTAGCAACACCCCTGTCTCTACGTTTACAGTATGGTCCTAAAAAATCTTTATTTGAGGGGGTATCATGCCCTTCCCCCGCCCCTGTGCTCTCAACCAAAAGAGAATCGAGACACCACTACCCCTTCACATAAACACATGAAGCAGAGGGGTGTGGGAAAGGGGTAGCGCTAAAGGGGTAGAAATGGGATTTGGCCTAATTTCCCTCAAGTAGTAGCATGAAACAACATCAAACCGCTTGCCACTGTTCAGTTCAACTTAATTCTATTCTAATTCGATTTACACCTAGATTCTTAATGGAACCGGACAGAGATGACATCGGCAAATAAAAGAATTTCTTAAAAACACATGAAGAAGAAGAAACTTTGAGAGGAAGCAATCTTAAAAAAAGTAAACCTTTGTTTAATGAGCTTTACTCATTTAACTTGTGTGTTTTTGTAAAAAAAAATAACATTAAAAATAATAAATAACATTTAAAAGTAATATTAAAGATAAAACCTGTTCGAAATCCAAAGGCAAATCTAGCCAGCATGGTTAAACATGTTAATGAACTACATTCAGTTTCTCTATATATGTGATATAGAGCACAAGAATGGAGCAAATAGGGCTAAATCAACCTGGACGTTGGTGGTCGTCTTAGTTAGCAAACACAAAAGGCCATTTTTGTTCTTGTTTTTTCTGTTGAATATAATCTCTGACAGTTTTAATTATCTCCATAATTACTGAGTTCTTTCTCTTGCATAAAAGGGGAGCAGAAAATAATGACTTAACTGCTCTCGATTGCCACAAGTTTGGCACACATTTGAAAGCTTTGTTAGTAATCTTACAATTAGAGGGACAAAACAAGAGCAAACACACACACACACCCTCTCACACATGCATTAAAAAAGAATTGACCACCCAAGACTACCAGTACAGTAACAGAGCCCAAATTTTGTTTTTGTGTCTTACTTTGTGTGTGTGTGTGTGTGTGTGTGTGTGGGTGTGCCAGCTTTACCCCATTTTCCTCCACTTCCCCTGGTATTTGGCCTGTCTATTTGTATTGGGCTCATAAAAATGATGGCGTGCAGGCCCACCTACTTTGAGTGCCACATTCTGGTGTCACTTTGCTCTTGCTCTCAAGCTAAAATCATCCTGTCCCACCACCTGCATGTTCAGGACTGAGAATTAAAAATGACCTTTAAACATGTAAAGACTTACGGATATGTTAAACACATATACTCCACTTACTATACTGAATAAGCACTAAATATTTTTTTCTATTAGCTTTCTGCCTAAAGGCTTTTAGATGCTAAGTATAGGATGGTAGCAATATCACATTTTCAGTCCGGATTAGTCAGCTTCCTATATTAGTCGTATACATATATATACAGTACAATGAGTCATGAATGAGTCACTTCTGCTAAATAACTTTAAAGTTTTTTTTATAGATTGAAAGTAAACTGCAAAAGTGATACTTTACGAAGACTATCAGGAAAAATAGAATGTGACATATATATACTGGACTCGGGTTTTGAGGTCTAGGAGGTCTGCAGTGGTTTTGCTCTGACATCTGGGACAAATACGTGTAAAAACACAGGTGTAGAGGCAGGACCGGCTCGAGGCATGGGTAAAACTTCTGTCTTCCCACTCAATCAAAATTTGGTAAAGACAGCTGTATACAAAATTTTTTTTTATTTTCTTTTTCTAAAAATATTATAAATAGAATATAATAGTCCCTGAATTTGTACTTAATAGTCATGAGTCATTCTGAACATTAAAAATAGCACTTCTTTTACAGTTTAAAAACATATATGTGCTTAATATAATGTATTTTTAACCAAGTCCAAGCAAAAATATTAGTACAACAATATTTTGCTCTTTTATTATTTAATTTGTTAAATTACACAAAGCATCTATCTCCTCAAACCCACCCCCAAAAATTGCCCACCTGGTATATCTGTCTGCCCACCCCTGTGTAGAGGGAAATTCAATTAGTTAAATTTCGCAAAGTACCTATCTTATCAAACCCACCCCCAGAAATTGCCCACCTGGGATATCTGTCTGCCCACCCTGTGTAGAGGGAATATTTCTTCATTTTAATGCTTGTCTAAGCATTAATGTTTATGACAGATAAGAAAGAATGTCTTTAACATAATAAAATATATATAATACAATGAAATATGAAGAATAGAATAGAGCAGAACAGAATGTTTTAAATGTCATTATAATATATAATTTAATAAACATACAATAAACACAGATGATAAAAAAAAAAAAACACTTAACCGGAATTATAATATAAGAAAGCATATAAAATGTCCAAATAGCACTAAGTCAGATATATTAATGAATGTAATGCAGATGTACCAGATTGTAAACAGATATAAATAAGCAAGTGGCAGTGAAATAGATACACAATGAATAGCAACAGATTAGAGATATGAAATGTATAACGGATATGGTGGGATGAACAAAGTGTCTTTGCAGAGCTAAATTATATTTTTAAAGAAATGTTTGGACCCCATAATTTTTTCCCATGAGAAACTAACTGCTGACTGTGACACCAGGTCCCAGCCCTAATACATCTAGTATACCTGTATCTTCAACTCTAACTAAAAATTCCTGAACCTCCTGGAAGGCTTCACAGTCAAAAGATAAACGAAGGGCTCCACCTAGTGTTGCTTAAGTTCTCGCAAGTTTTCTTCTGAAGAATCTTTTTTTTTTAAACTTATTTTTTGTGGTTTTAAGTTGTGGGTTTCTCGTACAGTTTTACTGATTTATAAAAAGCAAAAGCAGCTTTCGTCTGTTTTATACATTATAAATTTATAGATTTTTTTTTTCATCTGGCTCATTTTTTATTACTGAAAATTTCACTATATGTCCAAAAGTATTGGGAAATCTAAAAATCATATCCATATATTTTTTGAACTTCCTATTCCAGATTTCCCTGAATGTTGAAATAGTACTAGATATTTTAGTTCAGGGCTGGGCAATCTCGTACCTGAAGAACCTGGAGTTGGTACCTCCAACCCTAATTAAGCACACCTGAACCAACTAATTAAGATCTTGCTAGGTAAACTTAAAAGTTACAGGTAGGTGTGTTGAGTTAAGTTGGAGCTAAAGTTTGCAGGACACCGGCCCTTCAAAACCTAGATTGCCCACCCCTGTTTTAGGTACTAATGATGAATAATAAGGTCTGGCATACAGTCAGTGATCCAAATCATCCTGATGGTGTTTAGTGAGGTTAAGATTAGGGCTCTGTGCAGGACACTCATGTTCTTCTACACCAATCATAACACTACTTAATGTGAGATTGGGGTTTAATTCCCAACATCACTAAGTTGCCACTGCTGGGCCCCCGAGCAAGGCCCTTTACCCCCAATTGCTCAGTTGTATAAAAGACATAAAAGTAAGTGGCTCGGGATAAGGGTGTCTGCTAAATGCCAAAAATGTTACCGTAAATGCACAGGGGTGTTATAATGCCAGAGCAGCGTTTTGGCAGCGTCGTTTCAGGAAAGGAAAATCTTAATGCAAATGTATGTGAAGACTTCCAACTTTTTGCTTTCAACTTTGTGGCAAAAATCAGGTTGAGGTGTCCGCAAACTTGTGGCCATATGGTATATAAATCCAGCTACCAGATCTAACACAGGGCAGGCTCATCAAACTGAGAAAAAGGTGATAAATTTATTTTAGCTGAAACTGAAAAATAAAGGTTTGAGATAAAATATATATATATATATTTTCTACCATGTTGCATCGATTTACTTTTTCCAAAACCCTCTATTTTTGCCTCTGCCAGTTTGACCAGCTCTGCATGTAGTTTGGCAGATGACCAAGATGAATTTTTTAGCAGAAGCATGTAAGAATTATGGAATAATAAATTGAACAAGTTCAGATGGAAAGTTATACCAGAACACAGTTTTAGGTCAAGGTCATTTTGATTTATTTAGCACCTTAAAACAACATAAGGCACCACAATACAAAAAAGAATAAAAGATTTAATCAACAACTTTACCCAGACATAAGAGTTCAACTCACTAAGAATCCAAATCCAAAAATGATAAATAGGCCTGAGAGAAGAGACTTATTGTAGATGAAGAGGATGATAACCTAACAGAAGGAGGTACTGAATTTTACAGCTAATACAGAGAAGACTCTATCACCTTTATTTCAAGCATGACAATAAGACGATTAATATATTATCTGAGAATGATCTAAGAGATCTCTGAGGGGAAAATGGACAAATAAAGTCTAAGTTGAAGATTCAAACCAGACATTAAATACGAAATCTAAAACCTTTACTTAATTTTAATTTTAACTGGTAGTCAATGTAAATGATCATTCATTTATTTTCTGTGATTTTCGGGGTCACAGGGATCTATCCCAGCTGTCTCTGAAAGGGTGAACACCCTGGACAGGTCGCCAGGCCATCACAGGGCCACACACACTCACACTCACTCCTATGGGCAATTTAAAATCACCAATCAACCTGTTTTTGAACTGTGAAAGGAAACTGGACTAAGTAAACCCATGCAAACTCCACACAGAAAGGCCCCTGCCTGGGAATCGAACCCAGGCCTTCTTGATGAGGCAACCGTGCTAACAACTAAGTAACCGTGCTGCCCCTCAATGTAAATGTTCTAAAATAGAAATGATGAAACAATGTTGACTAACACACTGCTACAAGTTGATGCTGAAGCCAACACTTACCCCACACCTTGGGCTGAGTGTAGGCTGCCCACCACATGGGCCCACATGTGCCCCACGTTTTACGGCAGCCGGCAATAGGGCCTAAACTGGGCTAACCACATTCAAACTGAAATTCACTGTGGGCAGCCTACGCTCAGCTGACACAGCCCAAATTCCAAACTGACTGTAAGCAAACCCACTGTATTCACTGTGGGCAGCCTGCATTTAGCCCACACACAGCGTAAAAAAAAAACGGAATAAAAACTGTATGATTATGATATGTGCACACACACACACACACACAACACATATAAAATGTTCAGTTATAAGCATATATTAGGCCATACAGCTAAACTGTGTGCTGCCCACAGCAAATACACAACGGGCCCATAAGGGATTCATGTGGGTTTGCCCATGCCCACACTGCCCAGAGTAAACCTGCATTTGCCCTCGGTGGGCCCGCATGGGCACGTTTGCTGCGTACATGTTGGTGGTTTCCGAAGAAGCTAACAGGAATACAGGAATAAAAATATTTGATTGAATTCTGTGTATGTTACTAGGATTTATTAAAAAATGGTTATAATTAAACTGACAATGGCTCTTTAGTAATATTTTCTTTAAACCAAAAGAAAACATTTTAGTACCTCAGATATTGTGGTAATCAGGGTAGAAGCGTAGCATTTTTTGGACAAAAAGAGAATATGTTAGCATATAAACCTAAATTTAACCCTAAATCGATTAGAGGGTATTCATTTATTAGATCAGATAGAATAATAATCATGTAAAGAAATTTGTTTCACATAAAAGACTATTTTACAAGTACCTCATTAGCAAGCATCAGTGTTGTAACGATAAACATGCCTGGCCAGAAGATGGCGCCCATTATCATCATTGTTTAATATTAACATTTAGTTAAAAGGTCAAGTCTTTAAAAGGTCAGAGGGTCAAAAAATAAGAAATGATGTGAACAATTATTAATGAATAATATTTACAACATTTTGTAAAGTATTAAAAGCAGAAATATTTGGTCGAAAACAAAAACCGAAGTAGTCACTTTTCTAATTATAAAAACATATTTAAGTTTTGGGGGAAATAAAAAACTGCCAAAAATTGTTGAATGTCATGTTCCCAACAAAACGTCCCCTTATACAGAGTGACTTAATGTAACAAATTGTGTTGTATCGTAAGAGAATGTTTTAGTAGGTAGAATGAAAAGGTAGAGAAGGGGCATGTTACGGAGTGTAATAAGTGTAAGCAGCCATGTTGATTTCACTTCCCTCGACAAACAGGAAGCATTTGAATTGTTGGGAGAAAGTTCCTTCTTCTCCTTGAATTTAGTGTAAGTTTAAGATCTCGTATTTATTTACAACATTTGGCAGAAACCCTTATCCAGAGCAATCCAAACTCCATCCATCAGGGTCATGGGGATCTTTTGAAGTCTATCTTCGCTGTCATTGGGTGAAAGGCAGGGGTACAACCTGGACAGGTCACCAGTCCATAGCAGGGCCACATTTATACAACCACACACACTCACACTAACATGGGAAATTTACAATCACCAATCAACCTAACATACATGTTTTTAGACTTTGGGAGGAAACTGGAGTACCCAGAGTAACCCACACAAGCATGGGGAGAACTTTTAAACTCCAAAAAACTGCCAGGGATACAAACCTGGGACTTTCTTGCTTTGAGGCAACAGTGGTAATCACTAAGTCACTGCAGTCACTGCGCTGCCCGTATACAAACTTACAACCTTATCATCAGTAGTCCCACACCTTAACCACTTACCACAACCCTCACAATTCTGAATAATGCTAAGCTGTCATAAACATGTTGTACTTGTCAACAACATGTTCCTACCATAGTTCTTTCCTAAAGAGCAGGTATGCTTTCTTCACATACAAAGAGAGAAACCTGCTTTTATTAATGGAGTAAAAATTTCCTAAAACTTTATTCAGGGGAAACTCAATGTAGCACTGGTTCTGAATCGTACTAGTTGAGGATTTCCTCTAGGTTGGTTTCAGGAGATGTTTTAGGAGAGAGACTCAGGACCTACTGTGCAGGTTAATTGTAGCAGTTGATTACAAATGTCTGGGGATCCCCTAGCAGGAGCTAAAAACTAAATAAAGGGGGAAAAAATATTGTTTCATTTATGCAATGTTCATTTTATAATAACATTTATGCAAAGACCAGTTTAACACAAACGACATATTTAACAGAACCGTTTTCTAATTATGAAGGTCTCTAAACTTTCTAAGCAAGTCAGTGATTAATTCGCTTGACCTATCCAAGGATTTAGAGATCATTAGGCAAGGCATAACAATGTTGTAAAAAAGAACTTAATTTTGGATTATGAATGTTTATACTGGGTCGTCCCACAGCTGCTCAAAAAGCAGACTTTAATTTAAAAAGGGATTTACAGCCTGCAGGTTGCTATGGGAAGTGCATAAACAGTAAACAGGACTAATATCCCCAGCTTGTTGATTGATTACAATGTGAAAGATGAAAATGTGCACATATGGTAAGCACGAACTTTCTCCTCAATAAATAAAGTCTAATAAAGACCAAACACAAAGTAAGAGTGTCAGCTGATGACTTTTCCTAAGCCTGTTAGGATGAGTTTGGAGCATGTTGTGCATTTCTGTCATGGTGATGATCACTTAAAAATGCAAATGTTACTGTAGTCAGTAGTAAAGCTATACATGAGTAATTAAGCTGTTAGTCTCTTTCTCTGTCTCTCTGTCTCTCTGGTTCTCTCTGTTTAATATAAATCTTTCTGATCTAAAAGTTTCCCTACAATTTTTAGGACACCATCTCATCTTGGGTGTTTGTTGTGAAACCCGAATAGCTGTTTTGGCAGTTCTCAGGCCTCTGAAGGATGAGGTGTGCTGAGATGGTTGGGCTTCTTCTTAAACACCCAGCTGTGTTTGTGAAAGCCAGGAACGCTATTATGATGTGGAATATGTGAGGAGGGTCATTTCCGATGGTTTGGTCTGGTGACCACATAGATAGATAGATAGATAGATAGATAGATAGATAGATAGATAGATAGATAGATAGATAGATAGATAGATAGATAGATAGATAGATAGATAGATAGATAGATAGATAGATAGATAGATACGGATAGACGGACGGACGGACGGACGGACGGACGGGACGGACGGGACGGACAGATAGATAGATAGATAGATAGATAGATAGATAGATAGAAAAACTGATAGATAGCTGATAGATAGCTAGAAAAAAACTGATAGATAGCTGACAGACAGACAGACAGACAGACAGACAGACAGACAGACAGATAGATAGATAGATAGATAGATAGATAAAACTGATAGATAGCTGATAGATAGCTAGAAAAACTGATAGATAGCTGATAGACAGACAGACAGACAGACAGACAGACAGACAGACAGATAGATAGATAGATAGATAGATAGATAGATAGATAGATAGATAGATAGATAGATAGATAGATAGATAGATACTTTATTCATCCCAGTGGGAAATTCACAGGTTCCAGTAGTATATACAATTAAAGCAAAATCTAACAATAAAAATGAGTAATAAGTTCAAATGTACAGTTTTATGTATGGAATGTTTGAGGTGCATATTATAAAGTCCTGTGCAAAAATCAGACCGGAATGTAAAAGACCGGAATGTTGAGGTGCATATGTGAGGTCCTGTGCAAAATCAAAATATTCAAGGTGTATAGTGTATTGTGTGTTGCACTGACTCTTTCCCCCCTGTGTGGAATTAAAGAGCCACATGGCACGGGGAAGGAAAGACCTCCTCAGTCTGTCCGTGGAGCAGGGCAGTGACAGCAACCTGTCACTGAAGCTGCTCCTCTGCCTGGAGATGGTGTTGTGCAGTGGATGCAGTGGATTGTCCATGATTGACAGGAGCCTGTTCAGCGCCTGTCGCTCTGCCACAGATGTCAGGCTTTCCAGCTCTGTGCCCACAACAGAACCTGCCTTCCTCACTAGCTTGTCCAGACGTGAGACATCCTTCTTCTTAATGCTGCCTCCCCAGCACACCGCCGCATAGAAGAGGGCACTTGCCACCGCAGTCCAATAGAACATCTGCAGCAGCTTTTTGCAGATATTGAAGGACACCAGCCTTCTGAGGAAGTACAAGCGGCTCTGTCCTTTCCTGCACAGAGCGTCTGTGTTGGCAGTCCAGTCCAATTTGTCATCCAGCAGCACTCCCAGATATTTGTATGTCTTTACAACCTCTACACAGTCACCATTGATAGTCACTGGTTCCAGTTGAGGCTTGGGCCTTCTAAAGTCCACCACCATCTCCCTGGGCTTGGTGGTGTTAAGGTGCAGGTGGTTTAAGTCACACCAATCAACGAAGTCCTGGATCAGTTTCCTGTACTCCTTCTCCTGTCCACTCCTTATACAGCCCACTATAGCAGTGTAATCAGCAAACTTTTGCACGTGGCAGGACTCCGAGTTAGATTGGAAGTCTGATGTGTATAGGGTGAACAGTACTGGAGATAGAACAGTCCCTTGCGGTGCTCCCGTGCTGCTGACCACAGTGTCAGACCTGCAGTCCCCCAGTGGCATGGAAGAAACAAAAGAAAACCAAAAGAAAAACAAAGGCAGGCTGGAAAGGCTGCCACTCGCGGCGGCGCCGGAAGTAGAATTTTGATACCATGCGTTAAAACTTAGTTGGGGAGGTAATATAGTAAGCAACTCAGAAAGCAGAGCAGTACACGAAAAAATGGAAAAAAATAAAAAAAATTCAAATAATAATATATATATATATATATATATATAGATTTTAATTTTATTTATTTATTTTTTTCCATTTTTCGTGTACTGCTCTGCTTTCTGAGTTGCTTACTATATTACCTCCCAACTAAGTTTTTAACGCATGGTATCAAAATTCTCTCTCTCTATATTTTTTTAATTATAAAAGGTCACCAATCGAAAACCTAAGACTTTTCTGACATTGTTAATGTAAATAATGTTCTTATTGTAAGCAAAAACTTATTGTCAATTGTTAAAAATGTCTAAGGATTGTAATGTGTACATAGCAAAGATGGGAAAACCAGTAAAAACACAAAGCAGCAAATGCAACACTGAAAAAATAGTTTCCTGATCTTAGAGTTTCCCAGAATGACGGCAGGAAATACAATAACTGCTTGTTCGACATCTGGAGGAATTATTCAGCACTGAAGTGAATGCATTAACTGTAGGGAAAAAAACAGGATCAGATATTCTTTTGTAGGCTGTGTTGCAATACAAACGATGTAGGAGAAGGATAATCACCACAAAGCATTTATCAACATCCAGAGGCAGAAATTATTTGACTAAATAACTCATCGATGTCTTTTTTGCAGCTGAGATTCTAATGAAAAGCAAAGGAATTGTAATCGTTGAGGAATCAAATGATTTTTATTTCCTGATGATCTTTGGAGAAATGACCTGACATGGCATACGAAACATAATTAACATGTGGGACACCAATAAATTGGCTACTTCACCCTTGACCTCCATGTAACTAAGTAGTGTGGGATCAGAAGTAAAAAAAAAAACCCAGATGAATCCAGCACTAAACAAAGAAAGAAATGAATATGACTCAAGAAAGTCTTGCCTTTTTTCCATGTTATTATTTTCTTCTCTAACCACAGTAGTGCAATTGTACAGTAATATGTGGGCCTGTTGTTTTTTCAGTAAGAGCTCATTCACAAGAACTTGGTTTGGACTTGTGAAGCGTTTTTACTTAAAAAATCTAATGAATCATGTGAGGAAATTTTCCATGAAGAAATTTTTATTTAATAAAAATAAGAAATAGTCCTCAGTGCCAAAGATTTGTGCTTTATTAAGTTCAAGGAAGAGGGAAAAAAGGTTATTCTGGTGAAAGAATGATTGCTTATAAGGCCAAAAGTTTATGGACGTGTTACCAGCAGACTCGTAAGTGTGTCTTTGCCAAAATACTGCCACAAAAACACACAGTTGTATAGGATGTATTAATATGCTGCAGCACTACGATGCCCAAACATTATTCCAAGATAGCATAACAATGCTTCTGTGGACAAAGCTCCTGAGCCCAATAAAAACATGACGTATCATGGTTGGGGTAAAAAAACTCGACTCTAACCCCACTGAACACCTTTGGAATAAACTGAAAGTCTCGCTGCATCCCAGTGGATGTGATCCTGGATTAACAACCATTATTAATCCTGGAATTACTTTTTAAACAAATAATCATAACCGTCTGATGTCATTAGTGTGGGACGACCCAACCCGCCTCAATCCATTTCTAAATTTTACCCCATCTTGTAAACAAAAATGTAATATTATAAATGTATTTATTTCAAAAAAACATACTTTCCCTCGTGTTTGTGACGAAAAATACATGTGTGTATGCAGTAATATGTATTTAGGTGTGCATGCATCAATAAAAAATGAATTTATAGTTTTATAACTATAAATTTCATATTTATAGTTATAAAAATCTGGCCTGTGATTGTTAAATTTCAAATTTGATTTAGTTAATTAATCTTGAAACGTGTTTTATAGTAAGAATGTTGCTTTATTGAGGTTCTACGGGTTCACCGTTTCAGAGAATATTACGTTCAGTTGTTCGTTAGCGATTATTTATGATTTACTGTCTAAATTCATTAATGTTTATTTTAGATCAACATAATCAATATAGTCTAAATTCACCAATGTTGTTTTTGGATTTTCATAAATTATTTTAATATAGATTTAATTTCATTTTGTGATCCAACGCTAATCCAGGAATTGTTTTTGTCATTAATTGTTCCAGAATCAATGGATTTCCAATCTCGGCCAATAAGAATTTTTAGCATTTACTCAAGTATGATTTTAGTTTGTCTGTAGATAAAAAGGGAAAATAGATTGAGGCGATTTGGCCGACGCACACTGATGACATCAGATGGTGGGCATTGGCGGCTCATATGGTTAAGGTGCTGAGTTGCTGATCTGAAGACCAGAAACACCTGGGTTCACCCCCACCACCGGCAAGCCAACTACTGTTGGGTCCTGGGTTCATGCCCCACCACCGGCAAGCCAACCACTGTTGGGTCCTTGAGCAAGACCTGCTCCAGGGGCGCTGCATCATAGCTGACCCTGCGCTCTGACCCCAACTTACTTGGATGTGATATGCGAAAAACACTGCATTTCATTGGCTCTGTACATGTACCTTGCACAATGACAATAAAGTTGAATGTTTATTATTTTATTACGATTAGTTGATTCAAATGTTAATTCAGGATCAACAAAGGACGTTAATCCAGGATCACATCCACCGCCGTACCCCATGCTATCTCACTTGACATATGTGCCTGATCAGTAAATTTGTAATAAGACACTTAAATATACATTCGGATATAAAAGTCAGGTGTGCAAACACTTGTGGCCAAATAGTGTAGCTATTAAAATGTATGAAATAACAAAAGCTAATGTTTTAATAGTTTTTAGTCGTACCTAAACATTAGCATTGAACTATAAGTGCATAAAAAGATTCAGAGTCGTTATGTGCTTTAGTCTGTGTAAAACGGTCATCATGGTTATAGCGAAAATAAAACACTTTGGAAAAGGCTTGTATTAGACTTTTGCCGCGTCATGGTTTTTACATTAACGGCATCGTTATCAATTAGTTCCTGTTTTATTTTAACCAAACTACAATTGATTCTTTGTTTGTCTATAGTAAGGTCCAGTACGATCTGGAGCCTATCCTGGGAGAAACATGAAGTGAGAAATTGCAGTATTGTTGTCCAGTACTGTCCATCATTTTTTTTGGCTGCTAAAAATATTTGACATCTTACTATACAAATTAAACCACGATCAAATAATTCATCTGACCTCATGACAGCTTGGCAGAATCTTTTTTCATGTTGAAATGTCTGTGCTTGTTGGGTTCAATAAATAATTCTTACTTCGGAATTACCGTTTTCTCTTTTGTTGCGAAAGAAACACACAATAGATTTTTCTGTTTTCTTTTCTCATTTTCTTCTCTGTGCGCAATTCAGTATTTTTCCAAATTCTCACAGTGACTTTGGCAGTGGTGGGAGCTCATGGCGTTTCAGCCATTTGCTGAGATGATTTATCGCATTCTGCAACAAAATGGCAGCTTGAAGCAGAGACAGAAACCCCAGAAACTACTGAAGTGTCCTGGTGACTTAGGCTTAGTTCTTGTGAAGCGACGTGTGGAAGTGTTTTTTATTTTTTTATTGCAGATGTAAAGTTATAGGAAATGAATAAGGATGTTGTAGGCAAAAGTCACACACCATAACTACATAGTTCACAGCTAAGAAAAAAAAAGTTTGACCTACACACCATGTGTGGCTGGAACTTTGAAATGAGTAAGGATAAATGATGTGTATTATAATCACCATACACTGAAACTGCTTCCGCTGCAGCAAAATTTTCACATCGATTCACGAAAGAGGATAATAAAGAGAACATATCTACCAGATGCATCCTGTAATGTGTGTGTTTTGGCTTGTATCCCTGCTGATCTGTCTCGCTATATTCCCCTTCTCTTGCCTTTCTGTACTTTCAGAGTAACTTTTTGAAAGACCTGTCTTTAGTTTGCCTACATGTTTAGGATTACCCAGAGCGTGAAAATCTCAGAAATGCTCGGCTCAAACCTGGAACCGAGAAGACAAGAGTTTTTGGAATGCTGGAGAGAAATGAAAAGCCACAAGGGAGACCAGACAAAGAACCTGTGGCAGAAGTGAGTGTATGTAGTGCTGTGAGGGTGATGGTAAATGAGTGTCAGGTGCGTGTGATCAGTAATCTTGCTAGGTATACTTGAAACTTACAGGTAGGTGTGTTGAGCTACACTCTGCAGGACAGAGTTTGGACACCCCTGCCCTAAATAGTTAATTATACAGTTATTAGACTTTTATATTTAAAACACCTTATTTTCTTAAATGATAATTTCACTGTAACCGCAGGGTGATTAGTGAATGGGTAAGAGGTGAGGTGGTAGTGAGAGGTGAGTAACGTACGTGACAACCACCTTACATCTGTGTAATCCCTAAAGCAGGGGTGGGCAATCTCAGTCCTGGAGGGCCACTGTCCTGCAGAGTTTAGCTCCAACCCTAATTAAAAACACCTGAACCAACTAATCAGGATCTTACTAGGTATACTTAAAACTAACAGGTAGGTGTGGTGAGGCAAGTTGGACCTAAACCAGCCTACCAGCCCTCCAGGACCAAGTTTGGACACCCTTGCCCTAAATAGTTAATCATATAGTTAGTAGACTTTTATATTTTTAAAACCCCATATTTTCTAAAATAATTACAACAAATTAATTGAGGTCTTGATATTTGTTCCATAAACCTAGAAAGAAATATTTGTTCAAAGTTTTTTACTATGAATTTGTTCAGAATTTTTTTTTTATAAAAATGCCTAATGAATAATTTGTAAATAGTGTATAACTCCTTACATGATATCTTGTAATATGGCCAAACCCTAGTGGACACATCTTGGCAAAGAGTTGGAAGCACTCAGTTGCCACTATATGTTAAAACATTGTATTATTTTTTTACTGTAACTAAGAGGCCCAAATTTTGTAACGGCATGACAATGCAGCAGTGCATAAAGCTCCTAAGATCAATAAGGACATGATGTGTTTGGGTGAAGTGAAATAACTCAAATGTCTTGCAGAGAGCTCTGACTGAACAACTTTGGGATGAAACTGAAACACTGATTGCACCCCCAGACCTCCTCACCCAACATGTGTTTGATCTACATTTAGTCTGATGTGTCTGATCTACATTTACATTCACAGCATTGGGCAGATGCTACATTTTCTCTTTTTTTTCCAGGAGTGACAGATGATACACTTTTTCACAACACAATCATACAACTGGTTTAAGGGCCCAACCGTGGTGGCTTGGTGGAGCCAGGAATCAAAACCAGAACCTTCGGGTTGGTAATCCAACAACCCCCTAACCATGAGCCACCACTTCCCCCATTAGTGATCTCACTAATAAACTCCTATTGTGGCTGAATGAGCCGTTTCCCCAGCGACACTCCACAGAAGCGTGATGGTTATTACACGAGAATGAAAAAAAGTGTGAATATGAAATAGGATGTAAAAAAAAAAAAAAAACAAACCCCCCCAAACAAACCATACAGCAATTGATAATGCAGAATAACCAGATTATTAAAATCTATATACATTTTAATCGTGGAATTAGTATTTTTTTATTATATTATTTATCTTAATCGTTAATGACAAACTTTTGTGAAGTATTAGGTTCTAGACACGTGTTGCATCAATTACATTTTTTTCTGTTTTTTTTTTTTTTTTTTTTGGTTCTGTTTTTTTTTTTTATCTTTTTTTTTTAATAGTTAATGACAAAACTTGTGAAGTTATTAGTCTAGAACGTGTTTCAATTACATTTTTTTTTCTGTTTTTCTGTTTTTTTGCATTACACTCGTAGATTACGGTTCTGACTGGATCGATACACAACACAAGCTCTGTTTTCGGTGTGTTTGTGCTTAAAAAAAAAAAAATGGAATGCGAGCACATTTTCGTAGTCCAACCCATATACAAAACTACAGTCTCGGTTCGGCTGAAAGATTGATAAGGGCTTACACAGATGTGTGTGCACGCCACATGTTTTCTTTTTTATAAATTGTCGAGAAGTTTGATTAGAATAAACACAAGGCTCCAAAATCAAGAAAACAACTTTATCATTAAAATTGATCAATGATGTGTGTGTACGTTTCTTAATTAATCTAGAAAAGAGTGACGACAGTTTTTGGGGTAATGAGTTGTGGCACATACCATTATACTTATGGGATTGTACAACCAACAGGAGTATCTGTGAAAAAAAATGCCAGACAGCTGAGGAGAGAGAGAGAGAGAGAGAGAGAGAGAGAGAAAGTGGGGGGAGAGAAGTTAAGAATGTGTGTTTCTCATTAGCTACATCAGTCCTTACTTCTCCCTTTTCCGAACGCTTTCTACACGGACACCTGGTACGTACATGTTCATTTAAAGCTCTCTTTTATTATATAAAAATAAATAAAATAAAAGTCAAATAAAAGATTGATAAAAATCTGATCTTTTATTTATATAAAATCTTTTATTGTGAAATCTTTTAATTGCATGCATGCAAGTTTCTACTGTTTACCTGCTGAGCGATTTAGCACATGTTGAGCAAACAGGATATGTCCTAAAAAGTCCTGCTCACTAAGTAGCTTCTATTTTTATTATTACTTTATTTATTTATATTCACCAGGTATTCAGTCAGGGATACATTTTTAGTAGCAAACATTTCAAAGCTTTAGTGTTACATTTTGTGTCCTTTTTTAGTTTATTAAAAAGTAAAAAAAAAGAAAAAGAACCCATTCAGTTCATTGCTTTATCACTAAAACTAAAATATGTATTCTCCAGTCTAAAAAGTATGTTTTCCAGTCTTATCGTTGTGTTTTTAGACTGCAGGGTAATAAAATATAGAGCTTTTTTGTGTGTGTGTGTGCTGATGATAATGTTTTCCTACCCGCATATTTCCCAAACCACAGCATCTGCAATTCATTGCCATGAAATGTCCTTCAGTTGAAGCACATGAGTTTTTGGTGCTTTGTCAGATCTTCTGGGAAAGTTTTTAACTGTTTCTATGGTATTAGTTTAGATGTAAGGATGTGACGTTGGCACAGATAATTAAATATGAGACATTCTGACACTGCATATTACTTTTGGTTAAAAAATGTGCAATTGTACAGGATACTATCTGGATGAATATGTCAGTGCAATATTCTTTATAAATTTCTACATCGAATCTTACATGAGGGATCTTAATATTAGTAAACTTTCTAGACCCGTGAATTATGGATTTAGGTTGAGACCTGATTTTGGGATATCAGGATTTAATCAAACACAGCAAACCATTAATGAACTGGAGCATATAGGTTTTTATATCAGTTTGAGACGGTAGAATGAGAACCGGTGTTCTGGGAATCTGTCCTACCTCCTAGTAGATGCTGCCCGCACATAACGCACACGTGCAAAACGTTTTTGTGTTTGAATGTGATGTATCTGAAAACCAGGCCATCGTTTTGCACAATCTTGTACAATTTCTATATTCTTACTTAAGGTGGTAGTTTATTTTGACATTTGAAGATGACAAGATGCCCTACCTCGGTTTAACCCCAGGGGCAGTTCATTCTAAGAAATAAGCTTATATTGTGAGATAAGACATGACAGATTGAACTACAGGTAGAAAATCCTGAACATTTACAACTTACATTTATCTCACTTATAAAACCGAGCAATTGGGGGTTAAAGTCCCTGCTCAGGGGTTCAGAAGTGGTGACTTGATGGTGCTGGGAATTGAACCCTAATCTTCCAATTAGTCCAACACCTTAACCACTGTTTAACCACTGCGCTACCACCCCCCCCTAGGTAGCATAGATTGTCAGAACACCATCTTACAGCTTCAACGTCTCCAGGATGATGATGAGCTTGGGTTACTGTCTGTGTCACATGGAATCTGTGTGGAAGGGTAGTGGTGGCTTAATGGTTAAAGGGTTAGACTGCTGATTAAAAGATTGTATGTTCAATTCCCAGTACCACCAATCTGCCACTGCTGGGCCCCTGAGCAAGCTGGATAAAAGATAAATGTCTGTCGCTTTAGGGGGCATCTGTCAATTGGTATAAATGTAAATGTATTCCAGAATAAAGAACCCAGTTTAACCTATTTACCAGTTGTGAGGTAAGTGGGTTGAAAACTGTAATTATATAACTTATAATATCTAAAGCCACGGTGGTGTTCTGGTAGCCAGACTGATCTATAGCTGTATGAAGGTGGTAAGTTTTAGCTAATAGTGTATTGAACCTTTCTCAGTTGGTGCATGTTAAGGCAGGGCAGATTATATGATGAAAGAATGACATCATCATACTAATAACCCGGTTAATGATACATCATCTCCCCTGTTTAAACCACTGTATATATTTAAACAGCTCTGATGTAGACAGCACGACAATCCCATCACACAGAGGCAATAATTTTCCGTTGAGGCATTTTAGTTCCACATCCATGAGTGTTTATCAGCATGGCAACTAACATATGATTATCTGTGTCTTATTTTGTTTTATTGTTCTAGGTAATGTAAATTTTAATAAAACACATGTACACTAGCAGCACTGTTGTGGAGTAGGTTCTATGTTAGAGTTAATTTTAAACACTATCTATCCATCCATCCATTTTCTTTACCTGCTTATTCCCTAATACCGGATTACTGAGATCTGCTGGAGTCTATCCCAGCCGTCTCTAAAAGGGACACACCCTGGACAGGTCACCAGGGTGTCGCCAGGAGGGGTACAGCCTGGAGAGGTTGCCAGTCCATCACAGGGCCACACACACACACACTCACACTCACTCCCATGGGCAATTTATAATCACTAATCAACATAACATACATGTTTTTGGACTGTGGGAGGAGACCGGAGTACCCGGAGTAAACACACACAAACATGGAGAGAAGGTCCCCTCTTTTAAACATTGCTATTTTTTTATATTTATTTTAAAAAAATATTTAATAATAATATTTATTTATGTTATTTATTTATGTTATATAATTTTATATATGTGCAATATTAGTTACAATAAAATTCTGAAATCTACTATGAAAAAAATAAGTTTATATAGTTTAATTAATTTTCTTTTTGGAACTTGTTGCCTATAATTTTTTTTAAAAAATCACTCTGATAAAATCTAATGCTTTGGCTTAAAACAGCTTTCTGGGCTTTATTTTCTTTTTATTTTATAATCTGTTACTCAATCTGTTACCCCTATTGTTTGAGTTAAAAGGCGTGTGTGGACGTCTCACTATCAGTTTCATGTGTTGCAACAAATTTGGATGTTCGTCTTTCATATGATGTCTTTGCATGTTGTATTGTGATAAAATTTTTCGTTACTAAGAGGCCCAAACACACTAACCCTTAAATCACTAATACTATTGTAGCTGAATAATAACAAAATCACAAAGCCTTTCCAAAAAAGAGGGTTAAATCTAGAATAGGATGTCCACAAACTCTAGCCATATAGCATAGACTGGAATTCATTTTTTCTACCTTTTTTGAATTGTTTTCGAGACACAAATCCATACAAAAAAAAGTAATTAACCCTTTAACACCAAAAAAATGTTCATAATGCAATTCGTCACACATTTATCTTCACAGATAAAAGGCAGCGGATGACACATACCCTCATGTTAGAATCTTCCTTGTTAGTGTAAAAGAGAAGGAGATCTGATAAAGCAACCATGGGGAAAGGCTACTACATCAGCAAACCACTTGCAATAGCCGCTGTCCTGCTTGCTGCGGTGGCTGTAATTACCGTAATCGCACTCTCTATAGCTTACTCCAAAGAAAAATCCAAGAATGAACTCAAGCTTAGCGATGGAACTACATCACCGGTGCTCCCCACCAAACCACTATCTAATAAACCTTGGGACAAATACAGACTTCCTGACACCTTATCTCCTCAATATTACAATATCACACTCTGGCCTCAGCTCATCATGGACAGCCAGGGCATGTACATTTTTACTGGGGAATCCGGAGTGGCTTTTACATGTGCCAGAGAGACAGATCTGATCCTGATTCATTGCCAGAAGCTGAACTTGACTCTTTTTGAGGGACAGCATGCAAAGCTGATAGGAATGCATAACACCAAAGCTCCAGCCATTAGAAAGACCTGGTTCCAAGAGGAAACCCAGTATCTAGTGATTCAGTTGAAAGGAACACTAAAACCAGGAAATATCTACTGGCTTTATACGGAGTTCAGAGGAGAGCTGGCTGATGATCTGGAAGGCTTCTACAGGAGCGAGTACGAGGAAGATGGTGTTAAAAAGTAAGTTGAAGAAGGTTTGAACTTAAATATTGTGCAGTTTTGGCAAAAATAAGAATCAAAATTAAAGTCTCTCAATAACTCTATTCCAGATGCACCACAGAGACATCAATCCCAGCATTTAGAGGCAGAAAAATTAATGTTTTTAATCTGTATTTAATCTCAAAGGAATCCTAAATGGGAAATTATGTTTATTTCCCAGAATCACTGGAAAACATGGCGATGAAAAAAAACCTACGTACAAACCACAGCACAGTCAGCATAATCAATTTTTCCTCATTAAAATTCCTCACTAAAATCTTCTCACCCCCTTCACTCATATCCCCAACTTTTCTAAAGAGGTCTGAGGGACCTTCATGGATCAATCGAGTATTATTCTTGTTTGTGTCTACCCGCAATTATTTCTAGCACATTTTGCCAGTTATATTTCCCAAAAAAATAGCATAATAAACCCGACCATAAAGTTTTCAAGTACACGTTCAGTTTTTTGGTACATAGTATTAACAGTATACAACATAAGCCCCATATCTCATAGCTGCCAAACAATTAAAAACCTATTGTGGTTATTTCCTATTGTCGGAGAGACTGCATGCATTTCTTGGCTCTGTACATTTACATTTACAGCATTTACAGCATTTAGCAGACACTCTTGTCCAGAGCGACGTACAAGAAGTGTGCTTTGAGTCACATCATTAAACAGCTCAATACTGATACAATAGTTCACAAATTGGTGTAACAACAAAAAAACTGTTGAAAAGAGTAAGGGTTGTTTTTTTGTTTTTTTTTTTTTTTTTTTTTTTTTGTTTTTTTTTTTAATTAATTGTCAAGAGCAAGGTATTTAAGAAAGAGATGAGCTTTCAAACGCCTCTTGAAGATAGTCAGTGACTCTGCTGTTCTGACATTGATGGGAAGTTCGTTCCACCATCTTGGTGCCAGAACAGAGAAAAGCCTTGCAGACCTACCTAGTGACCTAGGGGATGGCGGAACAAGAAGGCGAGCAAAAGTAAGCCGAGCAGTACTTGTGGATCTGAGAGAGTGTGGTGCTATGCGCGAGGAGTGATAAGTGTTTGTAGGTAGGAGGGTGCAGCTCCATTTCTTCTTTGTAGGCAAGCATCAGTGTTTTGAATCTGATGCGTGCAGCTACTGGGAGCCAATGAAGGGAGCGCAGCAGTGGAGTGGTGTGTGAAAACTTTGGTAGATTAAAAACAACACGTGCAGCTGCATTCTGAATCATCTTCAGAGGACAAAGGAATGAGTTGCAGTAGTCTGCCAGGAGTGAGTTGTAGTTTTCTAGTTTAGAATTACAAGAGACTGCACTGCTTAAAATCTTAATACGAGTATGGAAAATTGCCTGGTTTCTCGTTTCTCCACAAATTAGGGAGAAAATGCTAAGTTCATATGTCCAGGGGCACTGCTGCTGGTCCTATGAAAGAATATAAGGTTTGCCCATACTTAGAAAACAACCCATTGCAAACTCATACATACTACACCCATTCCAAACTGTTACTACTAATTAAACAAATCTTTAGGTAAGTTCAGGTCTCTGGGGAGTTAAAAATCATCCTAACTCCCTCTTGTTAGTGAGACTATACAGATGGCTGTGCTGGTTAGCTTCAGAACTTGGACCAACTGACCATGTACACTCCTTAATCTCATTTAAAACATATTCACTGATGTTTTCTGATGTTTATCAGTCCCATTGTTACAATTATCTTATATTATGCTGAATTTTTGCACATTTTATTGCAGAGTGCTCGCTATCACTCAAATGCAGGCCACGTTTGCTAGAAAAGCGTTTCCGTGCTTCGATGAGCCGGCAATGAAGGCCGTATTTCATATCACTCTCATTCATGAGCCAGGAACTGTTGCACTATCAAACAGTCAGGAAATAGGTAAGAGAACCGCGTAAAGTTTATCTGCAAACGTTTACACTTACTTTATATCACTTACTTTACAATTTGGTCTAATTTTTCCCCCTCAGGTTTAGAAAACATTAAACTAAAAAGCCAGAATGTTATTAGGACTAAATTTGAACCCACAAAGAGGATGTCGACATATCTTGTCGCTTTTATTGTCTGTGAATTTACATACACCAGCAGGAAAAAAGAGACGTGGATGTGATGGTAATTTTTAAAACTGATCAACATATTAACTAGTACAATTGGCCAGTGTTACTCGACATACCCTATTTGTTAATGATTTGTATTTTTCCCAAGGTTCGTATATGGGCAAGGAAAAACGCTATTTTAGAAGGCCATGGAGACTACGCCCTGCACATCACACAGCCAATACTAAAGTTTTTTGAAAAGTATTACAATACTTCATATCCTCTCTCCAAGTCTGGTATGACAATATAAATGTTTTAAAACTCAAAATGTACTCACTTTTCCTTTAACCTTTTATCCATGTATTAGCTTATTCTGAGACATGTGACATGACCTATTATGTGTTTTCAAGCTACTGCTCTTTTTATGATACCTAGGAGTATAACATTTTTAAAGAAAAAGAATTTTCTGCTATTTTATCGATCACAGATGCCCGAGATGTCTGGCCACGAATAGCTGTGTCCAAATTCCAAATAGTTTTGTTGGTAAAGATTTTAGGCTTGTGTATCGCTTGAATGCCTTCTGTGCTCTTCAACATTCTACTTAATGTTGGCGAATTGCCTGTTCTTTTGTTTGTAGACCAGATCGCACTGCCTGACTTTAATGCTGGAGCCATGGAGAACTGGGGACTCGTCACTTACAGAGAGACAGCACTTCTATTTGACCCCCAAACCTCAGCCAATGGCAACAAACAAAGAATTGTAACCGTGGTGGCTCATGAGCTCGCTCATATGGTAATGCTACATCCAGGAAACAAGCGTTTCTTTTTGTTTGACATCATGCTAATGGTGCTAATGGCAGTTTGTGTCTTTCAGTGGTTTGGTAATCTTGTAACGCTAAAATGGTGGAATGATCTGTGGCTCAATGAAGGATTTGCATCATATGTGGAGTACCTTGGTGCAGACTACGCAGAGCCAACATGGAACATGGTAAGATTAATCTACAGGAGATTTAGTAGGTCATTTTTGTCTTCATCTAATTCTCCATCTCTTGTTTTCCTCCAGAAAGACCAGATTGTACTGTATGATATTAATCGTGCATTTGCAGTGGACAGCCTTGTGTCCTCTCACCCTCTGTCCTGCAAAGAAGAGGAGGTCAATACACCTGTGGAAATCACTCAAATGTTCAACACCATCTCTTACAGCAAGGTATAGTAGTTTATTGTGTTTCTTTATTGCTAAAAATAATGTTCTGTTTGCTAAGTTCTTAGCAGTTGTTCTTGAGATCATCACTAGGGGTAATAAAAAATCTACAAATTGATGTGAGGAGCATTAATAAAGTTACTGTTGATCCTGTTTGAATAAAATAGAATAAATTATGCACACTATAATCAGTGAACACTGTGCTTGTGTGAGAGAGAGAAAGAAAAAGAGAGACGGATAAAAAGGCAATTGTTTTTAACAAAAGCTCAACGAAAAAACATGCAAATCTTAATGTAATTATATAAAACTGAAGGAAACTGGTTTCAATTGGTGATCAGTAGCCAATTACATTAATTATTTTTTATTTATATTATACACTTAGCGTGGAAAGGCACCGAAATGACACATATATAACGTGAACTTCCTTGATTTTTATGCATTCAACCAAATAGGTCATTTTTGCATGAATAAAAACGAAGATTTGCATCAACAATTTAAAATATAAAATAAATGTGTTAAAGCTTTTTTGCAAAATATATATAAAATCAGTGCTTTGTAGAAATTATTTGTAAAATGCTTTCCTATTTCTGTCTGCTTAAGAAACTGCCCTATCATGAAAAGTGGTGTGGGATATTTAATTGCTTTCTTAGTTGGCAAATTTTAGTTGGCATCTATGACCTGGCAATATTACTAGAATCCCTAGTAAATATACAGGATGTGTGCATCTGAAATAGTATTTGTGATGTTATTGCAGGGGGCTGCAGTGCTCAGGATGCTCTCTCAGTTCCTCACTGAACCTGTCTTTGCAAAAGGACTCAGTGTAAGCTTTACCGATGTCTTGTTGTTAATTAACAGGTTAATGAGGGCTACTTGTGTGCTGATCAAATAAAATAATTCATTTTAATGTCCCCACTTACAGACATATCTAAATCAGTTTGCTTTTGGAAGCTCTACATATTCTGACCTTTGGGATCATCTTCAAAGGGTAAGCAGGCACACTGGACTGGGGGATTAAGGAATGGTAATTCTAGTATAGGGCAGAATTGTGGTGATATTTAGCTGGGATTATTGTTAGTCTAAGTGTATCTCCATGCAAAAATATGGTAGTTAGTGGATTGGCTATGCTTTCCCTATCTGGGAAATGAATAGATGGATAAGGTGCTTACTGAAGCTACAATTAGATGTGAGAACATGTTCTGTATGTCCGCAATCATGAGGAATAAACAAATCCAATATCTTTTTCAGGCAGCTGATAAAACCCAACATCTGAAATTGCCACACAGCATTCATGACATCATGAACCGCTGGATTCTTCAGATGGGTTTCCCAGTTGTCACTATTGACACTCAGACTGGAAACGTGAGCCAGAAGCACTTTTTACTGGATCCGAAGTCAGTGGTAGAGCGTCCATCAGAATTCAGGTATGATGCCTTTAATGTCATTTTGATATCATAGCTGAGCTTGGTTTATTTGTTGCAAGCTAAAATGCAATGCTGAAATGAGGGTGTGTATGATTAACCTTTCTGCTTAAGTTACGAGTGGTTTATTCCAATTAAATGGATGAAGACTGGTGTAGAACAAGAGCAACTCTGGCTTCTTCAGAAATCAGGTATTTCTGATTACAACCCAAATACTCAGATGCTTGTTTTTTCTCTAAAATGAACAGGCACCTGTGTCTGATATCTGCATTTACACTATATACTGCAAAACAACCCAATGTAGACCTACTGACTGGAAAAGGAAGCAAAATGTTCTGATAATCAATAAATGTAATAAACGAAATTGCATAAAATATATATTTCATGTAATGCAATTTTTGGTGCATTGACAGGTGAAAATCCAATCTGTCTTCTTACATGCCTGACAATAATGTACATGATTGGTTCATATCAGATTTATCCACATACGACCTGAAACAGATCGAAAAATATAGGAATCCCATGTGCTTTTTACCTGCTTACATGATCATGGTTCATATCGGATCTATGCCATACTGGAGGAAAGTATCGTAAATGGGTCACTTGATACATGCAGTATAAGTCCAGCCTTAGTGTACTGAATGTCTCAACATAACCTTATCTCTCATCTTATCATTAAAACATGCCCACTTCTTTGGGGATTTTTGTGTTGTACCTCCAGCTATGCATAAACCTTTAAAAGCCAGAAAAGACGAATGGATTTTGGCGAATCTAAACGTTTCAGGTTACTACAGAGTCAATTATGATTCCGAGAACTGGGAGCGGCTCCTCGGTCAGCTGACAACCAACCACCAGGTACTGACGATAAGAGTGCAATAATGCTGTAAAGTGATAACATCTATTTCCGACAGATAAACGAACTTTTATCATTCCCTAAATGATGTTTATTAGTATACCGTAATCATTTATCAGTACAACATAATGTAAACATATACAGTAAACACGATATGGTCAATCCTGTTTCTGATTTAGTCTCTGAATTGTGGAGCTATGCTTGCTAATTCAGGCACAAAAGTATTAGTATTAGGTAATAGTATTAGGATCAGACAATGATGTTGGGTAATGTCTGAGGTGCATTCAGTGTTCCAGGTCATCGCAAATGTGTTTAGTGGGTTTAAGGTCAGGGCTCTAGAGTTTGTCCACACCAACTATCACACATACAATAGTATTATGACCTCAATGCTAAAAAGATTTAACTTTTTTGCTCACTTAGAAAATACCAGTGATTAATCGAGCACAGATTCTGAGTGATGCCTTTACTTTAGCAAGGTAAGATCATTTATAAATATTACTTTAAAATTTCGATTTTACAGATACCTTGTTAAATATGTATCCTTTGACACGCCCCATGGTTTATTTCTTTCAGAGCAGCTATCGTAGACATAAAGCTTGCCCTTAGAACGACCAAATACCTCTCAAGGGAGCGTGAGTACATTCCATGGGAAGCGGCCCTCAGAAGCCTCGGATCGTTATTTGCAGTGTTTGAGCGCAATGAGGTTTATGGACCGATGCAGGTGAACTTATTACAGACATGACCGAAATCAGCTTCAATTTTACTTAGTATAAAAACAGATTTTTTTTTTCTTTTCAGGCCTACCTGCGCAAACAAGTCAAGCCTTTGTTTGATCATTTTACTTCTGCAACTGCAAACTGGACAAAAGTGCCTGCAGGCCACACTGACCAGTAAAAATTTACAGCATTCTTTCATACATTTCAGCATTTGGCAGATGCCCTCATTCACTTACATTCATCTATTTTTTTTCTCTTTCAAGTGAGCAATAAGGGGTTAAGGGCCTTGTTCAGGGGCCCAGCACTGGCAAATTAGTGGTGCTGGAAATCAAACCCTGATCTTCCAATTAGCATTATTAACTCCTTAACCACTGCCATTTCCTGCCATTTCTCTATAGATTTACACTTTGATGAAAATAACAGTGTTAATCCCATCTCTGCTTTGTGCTCAGATTCACACAGATCATCGCACTGTCGCTGGCGTGCAGTACAGGAGTACAGGAATGCAAAGATCTCACCAAGCGCTGGTTTAGAGAATGGATGCAGGATCCTGAACACAATAGGTAAAGACATACATCCATTTGGAACTTATACAACCTAAATTAAAATATCCACCTGTTAATTTCTTAACTAGAAGAATCACATTTGTATGAAGTTTACATAGAAGTGTTGTAAGCATTTCTCAATAACTATACTGTCTATATGAGTTCAGACACTGAACATTGGCTCACCTCACATTAGAACACAGAGGAGCGACTTTCCAGCAACAGTCTAACTTAAAGAACTTAACTGAACTTCCTGATCGGTTTCCTGACTACTGAACTAGGAACCTGATTTAAATGCACCCACAGCTTGAACATTAATTATGCATATAAGATGCACTTTTATTATTTTGACAGAAAATTTAAGGGGAAATGGAATCTAAAATATGACACCTTCAAAAATTACTAACAATTATCCCTTTACATAGCACGATCACTTTTAATTTAAAATTTTAATCTTTTTACCAATATATTTACCTATTATAATAATGACACATAGAAATATAAACAACATTCGTTAAACATTAATCTCTATTTTAAATAAAGTTTAGTGTTATATATGATAATATATGATAATTCAGAATGATTCACCTTATAATAGGTTAATTATAGGTTGAACTTTAATAAAACAAATATATATAAAAAGTACAGGTAACCTTAGTAAAACTTCATTTATTCATCTTCTGTACCCGCTTATTCTCTAATTTGGGGTCACTGGGATCTGCTTGAGCCTATATCAGCCATCTCTGAAAGGACAAAAGGCAGGAGGGGTTGCCAGTCCATCACAGGGCCACACACACACTCACTCCTATGGGCCAATCAATCTAAAATACATGTTTTTAGACTGTGGGAATAAACCCATGCAAGCATGGCGAGTACATACGAACTCCGCAGAGAGGGGGCCCTTGCCAGGAATCGAACCTGGTCCTTCTTGCTGTGAGGCAACAGTGCTCACCGCTATGCCCCTATGCTGCCTTTTAGTAAAAACGTTTTTATTATTATAATTTAATTATAATTTATAACATTATAAACTGTATAATTCCAACCATGTAGCACATGAAAATATTGTTGGCTGTTTTTTCCGGGCGTTCACACATTTTAATGGTTCTTGTGCTAGTGTGAGTTAAAGGGGTCATGAACTTCCTCAGTCTTTTATTTTGTATTGTGTTCTGAGGTCTTTTTATAATGCTATTAATTAAACATTTAAATTTAAGCCATAAACATAATCATGATTTAGAAGTAACTAGACTATTTTCAGTCCCTAATTTTAACACCCTCGTCAGAACTCTCTGTTAGAATAGCTGATGGTGCGTTGTTACTTGTTAATTTATTCATCTATTTTTTACTTTAAATGTAACGTGTGCAATTACACAATTCTGTGTGTTTTAATTTTATAAAGTAATATAAGAGTTTTTATATAATTGTTTGTTTAGATGTTTAAAGTTTGCACATTTTTTATAACGCCTAGTAGTAATTAGTAGTAATGCTGTCGTTTAAACAAGAACCTGTTAAACAGACTGATTGGGTCAGTAGATTATGTTAAAGCTTTAGGAATTAGATTGTAAAAAGCATTCCTGTATAAAAAAACTAAATATACACATGATTTTTTTTTTAAAAAAAGAAAAGAAGAAGTTTTTTATAGAAAAAAAAATTGAGCCTGCGTTTTGCTCTATTTATACATTCGATAGTCTGTAGTAAGGAGTCCGCACTTAACTATCATGAAACATTTATTTTTCCTTCCCAAAACTATGATTTCATCTTTATGGTCATAAACCAGCAGTTATCACCAGGCCCTATGACAGCTGCGAGCTTTCAATGCTGCTAATTAGTAAAACCAGCTCTGCTTTGCTTAGTAACCCATTTCAGCAGTTTTATTAATAGGTTTTATGTTAAAAGTCTCTTAGCTAGAAATCTTAGCTAGTAAATAAAACATTATTTTATAAGAACTATTTTCATTTATATAATATGCTGTACATGACTACTTTTGTTTTGAAAACGCATTTCGATGCGTGGCCTCCACTGCTGAAGGACACCTATAAGCACAGCTGGAGTTATGCTTGTAATAAGGCAGGTAATATGGCTTTCAGTTGCTTTCGAAGATACAAAAATCAAGTGAGAAGAGGAATCTGGGAATCTGGGAAAATAGTTTTCATGGAAAAATAGAAAAACTTATGGGACACCCATATATATATATAGTATCTTATGCTTTGTGTGATAGGATTCACCCTAACTTGAGGTCGACAGTGTACTGCAATGCCATCGCTGCAGGAGGAGTGGAGGAATGGGACTTTTGTTGGGAAATGTTTAAAAAGGCCACAATAGCAGCTGAGGCGGTCAAACTTAGGTCAGCTTTATCCTGCACCAAACAACCATGGCTGCTCAACAGGTACCTATTCTAAACATTCATCTTTTGGACCTATTTTAAAGCTATCCTTAAGACCACATGAAGACTCAAATAGGTTTACATGATTGGAAATAATTTACTTTTATTTTGCAACCTTTTATCTTTTTCATTTTTATTACAAGGTTTCTGGAATACACTCTGGATCCTGAAAAGATTCGCAAACAGGACGCAACTGCGACAATAGGATCCATCGCTAGCAATGTGATCGGTCAGCCTCTAGCATGGGATTTTGTCAGAGCGCGATGGGAGTACCTTTTTAAAGTGTAAGAGTGACACATGTTCCTGATCTGGTTCTAAATCAAATACAAGACTTTTGGATTATTGACACGGCTCCTTTGTTTGCAGTTATGGAACAGGATCTTTCAGCTTCGCCAGCTTAATAAATGACATCACTGCAAAATTGTGCACACCGTTTGAGCTACATCAGGTAGGAACAGTCAATAAACACCATCAAAGATTTATCAAGTAGATTTACAGGAATGTAACTAGTAAATTTCTGAGCTAGAGACTGTAAGAGTTCAACACTAAATAAAAACTCACAGTAGGTGGTGTTGGATATTCAGCAGTCAACCTGGTTACCACCCACTTATTTATAATGTAAAAAACGCACTAAGTTTTTAAAATAATGTTATATATATATATTTTATCATACCGCCAACCACTACTACAAACGATAATAATAATATAGAAAAAATGGCCCTGAATGATACCCTCAATTTCAATACACTGCAAAAAGGGATGTAAACACCAAACCAGATATAAAATGAATAAACCCTTGTTCTAGACATTCTTCTTGACACAATCTTGCATAATTTAGAATGGTTAGGCATCTTTTTGTAGAAGAATCTACTAATACAACAAGAAAATAAGCTTAAATTTAGTAAAGAAATGACTAGAAATCTATATATTTAAAAAAATAATGTAATAATTTATTGATATTGTTTTCGTTCAATTGTACTGTTTAAATAGTATTATATAAATCTGGCTTCATTTCATATACTTTCACTTACTAACATATCAGTATGGTAAGTGAGTAACTAATAATTAAATGGTAAAAATAGTAAACCGTTAAGTCTCAACATTAGTGGTTAATTAATACCTAGAAATCAGACAATATTAAATACTTTTATTCAGTTCAGAAATCCAATATTTGTAAAATTTGTAAATGCCTTTATTTTGTCACATATACTTTTTACAGCACAGTGAAATTCTTTTTTGTGCATATCCCATCTTAGTAAGTTGGGGGTCAAAGCGCAGGGTCAGCTATGATACAGCGCCCCTGGAGCAGGAAGGGTTAAAGGAAGGGTCTTGGTTAAGGACCCAACAGTGGTTGGCTTGCCGGTGGTGGGGCTTGAACCCAGGTGTTTCTGGTCTTCAGATCCTGGTGCCTAAACAGGGCTAGGTTTAGCATTGCTTGGATTTTACATACTCTGTGATTTTAAAAGATTTTTTTCTCTTTTTTTAATGGAGAGTAAGCACCATGTAAGGTATTATTGATGAATGAAATTGCATTATTATTAGTTTGAATACCATTTTAATATAATCACACACACACCTCATTGTGTCCTGTCCCACAGTTAGAACAGTTCCAAAAGGACAACGCAGATGTGGGCTTTGGCTCTGCCTTACAGGCTCTGCAACAGGCTAATGAGAAGACAAAGGCTAGAATCAAATGGCTGACGGAAAACAAGGAGCAGGTTCTCAAGTGGTTCATCTCTGAGACAACATGAAATTCACAGCGCTGAAACACATTGACAGCCTTCTGAACTCTGGCCACATCGTTTACATAGGAAATCCATGGAATTTTATATTGGTGAAAACATACAGACATCAGTTTATTCATAGCGATCCAGGAAACATTTCAGATGTATTATTAAGTGTGGCTGGGAGAAATGGGCTAGCAGGGCTAGGCCGAAAATTCTTTAAAAATAAAAAAAACACAACGGAATATGGTTTTATTTTTTCATGTGTATTAGATTAATCATTATAAGCACCACAGACCCCAAAATGTGAGACATTAAAATGATAATTGCAGCCACTTATCTAATTATGTGTGTCTATAAGTGTGTGTGTGTGTTTGTGTGTGTGTTAAAGTTCATATATATACTTTTACAACATTCCACTCCAGATTTAGTCTCAGTCTTACTTCTGTAAGAACCGCCACACTTCTGTAAAGGCATTACACTAGATCTTGAAGTGTGGCTATTGAGATTTTTTTTTTATCAGACACTTATGTTGGATTAGGAAATCCTGAAGTGCAGTCTGTGTTCCAGTTTATTCCAAGGTATTTAGTAGGGTTGAGGTCAATGAATTTTCTTGGCTTAAACTTTTTTCAGTGACGTATTGGTCTGTTTTTCATTTAGTTTGGCAGTTTTGAAAATTTCTAATAAATATTTACTTTATATTATCAAAAAGAGTTACTCAAATAAGTGGTAATAATCTCATAGCAATTTAAGCAATTTCCTCCTGGGATTAAAAAGTTTTTGGAACTTGAATCTTGAGTAAATAGGAGGCTATACCCCTGAGAGTAATGCTCAGTTTGGTCCCCTCGTGGAACATTCAAGACTAGAGCTTTATTTAAGCCATTTTTAAACATTCAATTACAAGACATGTAAAAAATATCTCTATATAGATGTTTTCTCTCTATATATAAACTTTAGTTAATTCTGTAGAATCTTTTATTTTATTTAATTTTTAATTTGTTGGATAATGAATAAATGTATATATACTGTATAAATATATATTCTGTATATGTATATATCTCTCTCTCTCACTTTATATATATATATATATATATATATATATATATATATATATATATATATATATATATATAGAGAGATAGAGAGAGAGAGAGAGAGAGAGAGAGAGAGAGAGAGAGAGAGAGAGAGAGACAGAAAATGAAAATAAAGTCTCGTCTTATTAAAAATACTGAAGGAATAAACTTATAAGGCGATACATTAAAATTTTGTAGGAGCACTTATCCCTTCCTATATGACACTTCCTCTGAGAATCTTCTAGGAATGGTAAAAATCTGACAGAAATCTTTGTTTAATCGTGTCTAAATTTCTGATTAAAATCCTTTGGTAATTTTTTATTAATGAATAGATTATATACATTAATATATAGGACTGATTTAAATATGTCATCCCACAGATAATACAGTTATATGAATGATCATTTCTGACACGCGCTTTAATCAACACCAGAACTAACTAAACCGATGAGACATCCATTTGTAAATTAAAGTAGGATGATTAACACATACTTTTTATCCCATAGGTTCTGTTTATATTGTAAATTTTTGGGGCTGCCTTAATCCTAGCAAAACTTATGAAATAAGAAGTTTACTATTGTCTGTGAAATCGTTCCCCTTTTGTGACATTATGTCTGGAACACTATAGTAAATCGATGAGCTTTTTTCAACTACACAATTTACATAAATGCATGTAAAACAGCGGCTTGTTCGGGTTTAGACTTAGTCCTTACTTGCACCTTAGTAAAGAATCGAATCCTTTAGAGAGTATTAGAGCTGGATGATAAAGCCAAATACACTGTTATCTGTAATTCAGTCCGGTGTTTAAGTTATTAGCATCATTAAGAGGGTGTAAGGGTGTAAGTGTAAGTATTAGCATCAGCAGCTTCAAGGAGGACTAAATTCCTAACAAGTCTAGCAGTTGTTAGAGTGAGAACGAGAACTGCTCTTCATCACTGTGATCCTTCTGTTAATACATACGCTTTAGAGCTACTACCTTACAGCTAGTTTACATGGACCGTGCTAGATAACTAGAGAGACTAGGAATAAAATGTTTTTTTTTGCCTTAACCTTTTCTTATTTGTTTTCATATTCTAATGACGTGCCTATATACAAATCAAGAATTAAAATGACTGTGTAATTTAAGTCAAAGTATTTTTTCCACTCACAAACAGAATGACTAAATCCTTTAGGTAAATTAAGAGTATACATTTTTAAGAATTGAACTTTACAAAAAAAAAAAAAGTATACTATACTCGAACTTTTACCAGATCAATTACATAATTAAAAGCTAGATTTTTATTTAATAATTTTTTTATATTTAAGGATGTTTTTTATATTTAAAGATGTTTGTGGTGCCTTGTAATTGTAATAATTTGCAAAATACTGTAACATTTTATTCAAGCTGACCAGCGAAAATAAAAAGTAACATTAGCAACATCGGATGACAGTAGCATTAGCCTGTAGCATCAGCAAGTAGCATTAGCAAGTAGCATTAGCAAATAAACTTAATAATACCTCTAACTTGAATAAACCTTTCAAAACAATTAAAGGTCAGTGTTTTGTATTTAGCATGTATGCGGTTTATTAACTACATTCTGAGCCTATATTACTGTAAACTAATTTAAGCTGTAAACTAATTAATAGTCATAATGATTTGACGTCACTCCTTAAAAGGAACTTTAGTCCAGAACTTTAGTCCAGAACTTATGTATTCCATACACTGTTTATGTATCCTGTTCACTTAGTGTTAAATAGGCACTTTTTTTGACAACCGTAGATACCAATCTATCACACACCAATCTATGAACATCTTCACCTTTTTGAACTTTTTGTCACGCAGCACTGTTAAGCAGCTCCACACACCAGGAGCAGATTGTCTCTCTTTCTGTCATCTTTCTGTTAACTCGCACATCTCTATTAGTGACACAGAAGCCCGGAGGAATTGTGACATCTGAATTATTTAATCTGCTTGCAGAAAGCTTTACTCTCCTGAACAAAGACGAGGGGTATTGAAAAAGAAATGAACTGCAGAATTAATATAAAAACACAAGGATTTAATTTTCACTCATAATAGTTCATTGGACCGATTGAGCCAGATTGACTTAAAGAGTCATATTTCCAAGTAGTTTCACTCTAGTCACTGAAAATTCAGTCTATGTAGTATATTATTATTTATAATTTTTTGGGGACCTTACCAGAAATTGTGATCTTTGTTTTGTCACTTGATTATTGATTTGATTGTGGTGCCTTGTGATTGTTAACAAAATGTCTCAAATTTTGCAATGTCAAAGAACTCAAAACTGATATAAAGCTACTTCATCTGTATTTTTACAGTCCTATGAACTTAAATCATTTAAGCAACCAGTAGACAAAGGGGGACAATAGCGAGTAGCATTAGCAACAAGATAACCAGCGAAAAACGGTGAGCCGCATTAGCAACACGCTCACCAGATATCATCCTGAAGCTGTTGCCACAAAGTTAAAAGCAAACAGTTGTCTAGAATGTCTCTGTACGTTGTAGCATAACATCACTAAAATTAAAAAAACCCAGCATGACAATGTCTCTGTGTGTCATGGTTGGTGTGAAAGAACTTGAAGCTCTGACCTCAGCCCCACTGAACAACTTTTCCAAAAAGAAACCCCCTAAAGCCACCCTTCAAAATCTGGTGTGAAAACCTTAACCAAAAGTGAGTATAGGAGCAAATATCAGACCAAATATATGGAGTATGAAGTTCAAAATACACAAATTGATCTGATTGATGAACATATTTTTGTAATTGTTAGGTGTCTTAATATTTTTGTCTATATATTCTATACAAGTATTTAAAGAGTCAAGTCACATTAATTCATATAGCGCTTTTTAACCATAGAGATTGTGTCATAGCACCTTTACAGAATCATGAATTATGACAATACAGTGAACACTCATTAAAATTTATTTCAGAAAAATAGCACAGGGAGATGAGGTGGTGAAGTTTTTACAGGGATTCATTGAAAGGTTTGGTCACTGTATCACAACATAGATGAATAGATAAAAATGTATATAGACAGCATTGATTATTCCAGCGTTGATTACACAGACTTGTAGAGTCTATACTAAATATACATCACTATACAAACTTAAAAATAATTTCTGATGTATTTTTAAGGGTATATGGATCTACATTTAACATAAAACAAATGATTTTAATAGAGGAATCTTTTTAATGTTCTAAAGATTATAATATGTACTTTATGAGAAATTTGATTGCTTACATTTTGAGTCTCCTTCCTCGTTATAAAATCTCAGCATTATAAAAGTGTTATTATAAAATCTCAGCAACTTTACTTTAAATGTAAATGTAAAGTTTATAATTTATGTATTTCTGTTAAGTTGCTGCATGAAAATATCCACAGTTATAAGCGCTATATAATTAAAAGTAAATTTTTTATTGACTGTACCAAGCTGCTCTAAACCTCCTTCTCCAATAGATGGCCAAAAACTTTAATGAGTCACTTTATAAATATATTTAAAAAAAACGGACATATTGAAAACATTTCCTATTAGCCAATGCTTAATTACGTCCTGCAATTTTACAGTATTAGGCAGGACGTAGACGAGACACCCGGCACAGATGGACAGAGGAAGTGTTGCGTCTGAGAACAGCTGCAGGCTTGTCGCCTTGAGGGTGCACTGTGTTTTAAAGAGCCACCTCAATCCCACAATCCTTCACCTCCCGACCGACACTGGAGAAGCAGCTGTGTCACGCAATAAATGTTGAAGAGACTCTTCTTCAAGTTTAAGCAAACCGTTTTGATTTTTTCCAAGGACAGGAAACATTCGCGGGTGAATCTCAGATCTTGCATTCTCTGCAATCCGCATTCGGCTCAGTGGGAAGTCAAGATATTAAGTTTTACATTTCAGAGCGGATTCCTGCTGAGTTCAAGGCCTGATTTTGTTTACTGAGCAGTCATCATTAAAAGAGCTACATGGTGAGAATGAGTTTACTGTCCTGCCTGTCTTATTTTTATCTCACCAGGGGACCTTCCTTCGAGGTGCTAATTATAATGTGATATTACCACCACCCACCTGTCTATCATGAGGATGTGTTGAGTTTGTGGGGTAGATTTAGATTTGAAACGCAAAGGACAGCAGATATCACAATAAAAAAAAAAAAAAAAAACATAGCACAATTGTTTTTTTTTTCTGTTAATTTTTATTTAATAAATAATGAGTAGTAAAAATATAAATAAGGATATAAAATATGCACTATTTACAAGCTTTACATTATTAACAACATTGCACAAATGAATAGCTTTTCCAATACAAATGTCCTTCAAGTTCGAAACCCATCCTCCAGTTAGCACTGTCCATAATAGCAATTTTGCTGCTGAGGGATCCAGTATTCCTGAGCTGGAGATGAAGGAAGGCTGCTGGTTTCTACATTCTGTTGAGCAAACAAATAAATTGCAAATTAGTCATAAGTAATAAAGTGATGTGTTCATACATAAGCACATACTGTATCTTGGGTAATTATGTAAAGATATTTAATACTGTAATATCGAGTACACACCTGACAATAAGGCATATTGAAGACCTCCGGTCTAGAGAGGATTGGTGTTTGGGGAGCCACATGGTTAAAACTCTGTTCATAGAATGCTGGCATATTTGAGACTTGCAGCGATGCTGAGGAACTTCCATGAGCCTCCTCTTCTTGCCCGAGCTCTAGCTGAGCCGACAGGTAGGAAATGTAGTTGATGGTGAGGCGCAAAGTCTCGATCTTGGTCAGCGACTGTCCAGCAGGAGCCACTGATGGAGGAAGGTAGGTCCTGAGATGGTGTAATGCTTTGGTCAGGTCCCTCATCCTGAGCTTCTCTCGTTCGCTTGCACTCTGGCGCTTCAGCCCAGGGAATTTTGACCGTGGTCGCCCAGTCCTCTTTGCCACCTTGCCGATTTTCGTCTCTTTTTGATCGCTGTTGTTTTTCAGGGGTAACATCTCTGGAAGGCTCTCCTGTCCTGTTCCATAGTGGAATGTTGGAGGAGAGAAACAGCAGGAATCGGTGGATGAAGCCGGTGAGAGGCTGCTGCAGGCGCTGTAGTAACCTGCGTCAGAAGCAGAGAAGCTTTGTTCTAAGAGGTCCTCACAGTTGAACAGAAACTCTGAGTTATCCTGAAGCTGGATAAGAGAGCTGGAGACATCCATGGTTGCTTGGAGTAAGGAAAGGTCTTGAGTGGAGGCAGTGAATCTGAATGATGCTGGAGCAGTCTGCAGCCCTTGTATATATCCCCCAGGAGGTGTGAGGTGGCACCTCTAGAAACTGTTCTCAGGCCAGAGAGGAGAGGTGACACTACAGGCAGGGGGTCCATGGGAAAGGGCAACTTATCCAGGCTCAAGGCTGAGGTGTGAGCACCACAAGAAACACCTAGCAACTGATCATCACAACTAAGAAAATATCTGCAATCACAAGCATTTCAGACATCAGACAAAGTTGGGTATAAATATATAACATTGTAGTTTTATTTATAAAACCCTTTTAATTTGAAAGGAAACTTTTAACGGTTATGTAATGGCAGGATTTATTAAGGTACCTGAATTGCAGTTGATACATGATCTATACAGAACAGCATTCATTTCAATAAATTGAAGTAAATAAAGTATTTTTTTATTATAATAATATAATGTTCCTATTGATTTTAAATCACTGTAATTTGCTGGTTCCCTTCAAAAAAAATATGAATTATTTGTAGACAGAGAAAACCTTTTATTGTAAATCAAATTTTCCCAGACCCCCTGGTACAAATTTATAATCCTGGACATAACCTCACTCTGTAAATAGTTTGTGTACTATACTATTTCTGGCCTATTTTTAATTCAGTTTAACTCAGTTTTAGTTATATAGCACTTTTAACAACATACATTGTCTCAAAGCAGCTTTGAAGAACATAAGTAACAATACAAAGTCCACAATTATTGTTAAAAAAATATATCAAAAACATTCCTAGTGAGCAAGCCTGGGGCAAGAAATAAAAAATCCCTTAGATGGTACGAGGAAGAAACTTGAGAGGAGCCAGACTCAGAAGGGAACCATCCTCATTTAGGCGACTTTTTACTGGAGAATGTGTTTTATAAATTATTTTATTTTAAACAGCGAGTAGTGTGATTACGAGCAGTGTCTTTTCTATAATCATATACAGTCAGTGAGAGCTGTATAATTGAAGTACATCCTGCTGACATCCTTAAAGTCCACATAGGGTTGGCATCTTCCCTTTAAATACCCAAAAACAAGGCATAATCCAGCTGGGGAGGGCAATCTCTGAATGCCTCAGGATCCTTGCTGGGTTCTCACTAAAGTTCTGCCAGTGCTGGCACAATCTTTGGATGCCTTGGGATGGATATAACAAGGAAAACAAGTGGAGAGGAATAAGAATAGCTGCTGTTCATAATATTAGCAGTCACTAGCTGATAATGTGCCTTCAATCAGGTGTACTGGAGCATAAGGTTATGGAATATGTGTATGCGTGGCTAAAAAGATTTATTAAAGACGTATTCCTTTTGTATTCCAGAACTCACAATGAGTCCAAGGTCACCTATTATAAGCTTTAAATTAAATGCGTTCAACTTAAGTGACCAGACTAGCAGGATATTAAATAATGAACCTGAACAGAACACCTACAAGCATGTACCTACATAAAATCACATAATGATAACAAAAGAATGTCTCTATTTAATGTATGATTAAAATTTTCATTTACTGGAACTAAGAGACCCAAACACATGCCAAAGGCTCATGTCCCTATACACAAAACCCATGAGGTCCATAAAGACATGCTGTGTGACATGGTTGACGTGGAAGAACCTGTGTTCTGCACAAAGCCTTGATTTTAACCCCACTAGACAATTTTGGGAGGAACTCAAACGCTGTCTGCACCCCAGACCTCCTTAGCTAACAATTATTACTCACGCTGATCTCACTAACATGCAGTGTGTGTATATCCTTTTTATGTGAGATAAACATAGACTTTTTTTAATTTGTAAGATTTGGACTGGTTATTGACAGATTAATCTGTTTTACCATTTTTTGTAATATTATACCTTTTTTTTCATTACCACATATACCAATTTGTGTAAAATAGGATCCACTATCTTGAAATCATGAGCTAGTTCTGTTCGACAAGAAAATTTCTGAAGGTTTAGTATATTTAAAATATTAATATTTAGAATATAAAAAGGTTGTTCAGTTCAGTACTGCGGTTATTAATGTGCATATCAGTTATCTGTCACATAAACATTTGGATAACTAGACTTCTAAACCATCAATATAGTAAATTTCGATCTGAACATTAATATCAACATCGGTTATTGTTCTAGTAATAAAACCTTGATGTCTCCTTGAATCTGACATTGTTTTCATCTCACAAAAGGCAAAGTATTCTTGATAAATGCTTCATTAGCAACACCGTTGTACGATCAGCTCTTGTAAACAAGTCTTATCTAACATAGCATGTTTGTCGCTCATAACCTCTGAACCATTAGGGTTAAACGCTGTGGTAGCTGTTGTGGTGGGAACATGGATTAAAGTGGTGGAGCAGGTCGCTATGAGTCATTCCCACAAACTAAAGTGTCACATTTGACTCCTGTATACTTAGAGAACACACACAGCACATGCTTTGGCACTGCCCCCCCCCCACCATTCCAAAGTTACCCACTTTCAGTAAACAAAAAAAACCATTATGTTTTTAAAGTTCTTTTAGATACACACAATAATGTCTCTATTTAATGAAAAGAGGTTATAGCCTATATATAATAATTATTATTAATGTTCATGAACGCTTAGAGTTAATTCACTACATTTTGCTTCAATTTAAAGCAACAGACCTGAATTTATTTTTCTTTCTTAAAGAAAACTCGGATAGCCTAGACGGGTTTCCAAATTCAATCGATTTTTAATGGATAGAATTTTATTTTAAATACACATAACCATTTCCTTTCCCCAAGTCTTTGGTGTGAAATGGCACCTCAGGACCTTTGACAGGTGTGAAGTAAAGAGGGTCAGAAGCTCGCACAACATTCCAAAAAAAAAAAAAAAATCATTCTCTAAAAGTGACAAACACGAATCTTAAAAATATATATTATAAAAGTTTTTTCCTTAAATGTAAATAAGATTCTGTTTTAAAAAATAGGAACGAGCCATCGCTATGCCAGGTGATTCAAAGATCCCTTCAAACGTTATTTAACACACGTGATTATGAGTTAATTAACACGTCAGCACTACTGATTCATATCTCCTAATGCTGGGCTTCACCTCTGAAGATAAAAGAGTTGTGTGTGTGTATTAGGATTTGGCTTTGCACATCAAATGCGATCGCCGCTCAGCACCAAAACAAACTAATTACTTCAAATCCCGTCATTCACACCACCATGTTCTATGCATTCGAAATGTGACCCTCTCACTTGAGGACAACGTTAGTGTGGGAGGTGGTGGTTGTAGGGTGCGGGGGGGGGTATTTGTGGCTAGACACAACAGTGTGAAGAAGCTTTTCACATTCAGTTAAGGCTCATTAGTTACAATAAGCTTCTCTTAGCTTTGACTGAATACACACCGCACACTCTTAGAACTCAACCTTTTATAGTACCTTCAAGGAAATATTAAGAGTTTGGTATCTTTTACCTGGGAATGAGTTATTAAATACGCATTAATCAGTCAACACGTGTTATGGAATCATGTATAAACCAAGTATAAAGATAAAATTCAAAGATACACAATGTCTAATTGATGGTATGCCAAAAGACAAGTTTACCTTAGTACTTTTAATTGAGACAGTCTGTGATGTGTAATCATAATGGTACCACCCATGCAATTTATAAAAAAATTATAAAAGGTCAAAGGCTAGTTTTTCTGAGGCAAATTGAAATGCTAGTCAGGTTTTGTAGTCATGGAAAACACAGTTTGTATTAAACCATATTTATCTCTTGTTCTTGTTATTAAATAAAAAAACAGAGCTTGTGGTAATAATTGGTGTCTGAGATTTAGCACAGGCAAGTTTGTTTTGCTAGCTAGTAAACATAATGCTAACAATTGGACAAATGATCTGAAGTGGCTAGTTTTTTTTTCCTAATAAATAGAACAAATAATATTACAGCAGCTTAACTTTTATTTTAAAATAACACTTCACGGTGTTAAACTAACCAATCAAAGTGTATATATATATATATATATATATATATATATATATATATATATATGTATATGTACAGGATAAGGCTTTACCATTCAGCCCAAAAATAGGTGGTTTTCATAGAACACCCACTCTTAAACTGATGTATTTCAACCCAGTCTAGAAGGCTAACATCACTGTTACTATTTTCCAAAGTTTTCTCTTAAAAATGGGAAAAATTGGTTTTCTTTCTAACTAAATACGTAACCTTTTTAGTTTGTTCTAAAACATTTACATTGAGTGTGTTTTAGATTATTATTCAGTCGTTGTTGATTACAGATTTAATATCACTCCTCATAGCCCAATTCTATGTAAACAGAAATGCAATTAAATTACTTTATTTTTTCTCATTTAAAAGGGAAGGACCACATAATAACATTTTTTTTTACTGTAAATCCTTTTTTTAAAACTCTTATGTTTTAATTTTCTGTACAATAACATTTTATTATTTTTTTTACAAATATAATACACACCAAAACTAACAAGCAAAAAAACAAAACAAGAGAAAAAAAATGAGAAAAATTCTAAAGCCCCCCTCGCTACAACATGAGAGACATATAACATATAACATTACATATAACATTAACTAAAATTATATATAACATATACAGATTGCATCTTCCAGAGATCTATAAAAACATTAGTATTTCCAATTTAAACAAACCCGTCCAATTTTATAAACTTGTGATATCTTCTGAGGGTTACTACAAAAGAATGGGGACCAAATTCAGTTTCATTTCCACTGCTAATGGTCCCAATATCTTCTGAATTTCGTTATACCACTGGTCCACAGTTGGAGGCTTATTGTTTATCCAGACAACAAGTATACATGTAAAACTAATTTTAATGTTTGTTTCAACATGTTGCTTTCATGTCTACAGGCATTTTCTCGACCTTGTTTTAAACCCTGTGCTAACTGATAAGAAAGCTAACACAGACTTAACAAACTGTCTGCTGACGGTATGACAGTAAGTTCAATGATTATTTATTTGATGAATCTGTTAAACTGAGTTGATAGTCAGGTTTTGGGTGTAATCTTATTCCTTATATGTGTTTTCTTTTTTCTTTAAACTCGTTGACACAGTCAGAATCTCCTTTTTTGGACAGTTTTGTTGACGTGAGATTTGGATTCTAGAAAATGGATATAGAAGCAGTTGTAGACAAAAAACTGGGGGGAAGTGGTAGCGCAGTGGTTAAGGTGTTGGACTGCTAATTGGAAGATTGGGGTTCAAATCCCAGCACCACTGCTGGGGCCCTGAGAAAGGCCCTTAACCCCCAATTGCTTAGCTGTCTACAAGCGAAAAATGTAAGTTGCTCTGGATAAAAGCGTCTGCCACATGCTGTCAAAAGTCAATATGCATAAAAGTCTTACAAAATATATACAGACAGGTGATAATATAGACATATGACAAAAATATTAAAGTGTGGCTGCTGTGATTTACTTATTAAGTCACAATAGTATTAGTGAGATCAGATACTAATGGCGGGTGAGAAGGTCTGCGGTGCAATTCATTCAGTTTATCCCCAAAGGGTTCCATAGCAGTTCAGCGCTTTTTTTGCAGGACATTTGCGTTCGTCCACACCCACCATAACACGCCATGTCTTTACAGAGCTAAAGGCTTTGTGCACAGGGACATTGTCATGCTAGAACAGTGCTTAAGCTTCCTGGTTCCAGCAAGGAAATAAAAGTAACGCTACAACCTACAAAGACATTCTAGACAATTGTGTGCTTCAATTCGTGGCAAAGGTTAGAGGACGACACCCTTATGTGTGCTCTGTGTGGTATTTCCCAACGTTTATAGTGTATCAAAGGACACTTTCAGCCTCCACTCGAACATTATAAGCGTCAACATATTACCAGACAGCAAACACTTATTTTGACTGGTGAGCTATATCGTGTTTGATATCAATTGGTATAATGATAAACTGGAGGTCAGAAGTGTCTTTCGGATAAGCTGTTTTTCTTACATACAGAATTTCTGAAGCGTTCTCTACAGCCCCAACTCCCTAACCCATCTGCTTAGCTAATCAGCAAGAATGTTATCATTGGATTAGGTATGTTTGGATCAGACACAGTTTTACTGTGCAGGGATAGCAGGGTTCCAGGACATTAGACACCACAGCAGCATTTTTTAAAATGATGGTTTATGGAAAAAAATTGCCATGTGTAGCTATGAAACCTGCACAGTTTTATATTTATATTTATAAAGCAGTTTGCTCTTTGTTCTTAAACTCAACACTGAGTTCCAGTTTTTGCAGAAGAGCGACAAGAGGATTATAAAATTCCTATTAAAGCAATTTATACATTTTAGATTGTACCTTTTTTTTTTTTTTTACAAGCACTGTGCGGTTTATATGAAGGAAAGTACAAGCTGTTAAGTTTATAAACGCTTCCTTTCTTTGGAAAAAAAAAATAAAATTTTTACTGGTCACATAAAAGTTATCAACAAGTGGTAGTGCAGTGGTTGAGGTGTTGAACTGCTAATTTTAAGATGGGGGTTTGATTCCCAGCACCACCACTGCTGGGCCCCTGAGCAAGACGCTTAACCCCCAATTGCTCAGTTGTATAAAAGAGATAAATGTAATTCACTCTGGATAAGGGCGTCTACCAAATGCTATAAAATACTTTGTTGATTCTGGGGTAGTGGTGGCTCAACTGGTTAAGGCGCTGGGTTGTTGATCTCAAGACTAGGAAGACCTGGGTTCAAGCCCCAACAGTGTCAGCCTGAGTTGTTGATCTGAAGTGCAGGAAGACCTGGGTTCAAGCCCCACCACCACTGCCAGCCAGCCACATTTGGGCCTTAACCCTTCCTGTAACCCTTCCAGGGGCGCTGTATCAGAGCTGACCCTGCGCTTTGACCCCAACTTACTAAGATGGGATGTATGAAGAAACAAATTTCACTCTGCTGTAAGAGTATATGTGACAAAAATAAAGGCATTTACAAATGTAACAAAACTTACACGAGTGAGTCACATGCTAAATTCTGGCCAGGTCTTAAAACTTACAGATGCTAGCATAGTAAATGATCTTTTTGATGCTAATGGTACATTGATGGAAGTATGATAATAAATTAATTATTAATTAAATTAATTACTTAATTATACGTATATACAGTGAATCATTTTTTAGGATGCTAGTAGTACATTAGTGGAACTATGATCATAAATTAACAGTGAATGAAAGAACGTCCAGCTTCTTCTAACGTTACAACCAAAGCATCCTTACTTACACTGTCCTGAGCGTTATACTAAGCAGTACTGCTCTCTTTACTCTCTACTATGATCAACCAATCATAATTATCTGATGTCATCAGTGTGTGTCGACCAATCCCGCCTCAATCCATTTCTTGAATCTCTCCATCTTAGTAAACTAAAATGTAATATTATAATTGCATCATTAGATAATTATGAATGATTGGTTGATTGAAATGTTGAGTTGAGATTAACAAAGGATGTTAATCCAGGATCACGTCCTACTTGGCAAAATCACCGTAGTGTGTTGTACGGTGTTCTGCGTTAAATTTTATATTTCACGGTTTGCAGAACTTTACACACAGACACTTTATTCGAAACTGTATAATTGTATTTAGTCTTTGGCTGTTATTAGTATTTTTATAGTTCTTTGTTATTTTTATGTAGCTCAGTGTTGTTTTATTTCACAGTGTACTGCAGCAGCTGCTTGTCTTTAAAATTGCAATAAAACATTTAACTTGAATCTTGTGTAGCAAAGAATGTGACTATAAAAACACTTAATTTATAAAAGTCTATATATTTTCCCTCATATGTATGCCTACTGAATTATCAGTGAAAGTTATAATAGAATTAATGGAGCTGTTGTTCGTGGTTAATGCCTTTTAGAGCAGTGTTCTGGCGCCATCTTCTGGTCAAGATACTGTTTCGCAGTCAATTCCAGAAATAAACGTTTGGGGGGAAAAAAACCCCCACAATGCAGTCACACGACCATTTTACAATAATAAAACAGTAAGATTTAAAACGAACTGGTTAAAAATGACTTTGTTGGAAAAATAATTTGTCCATCACAAGTAAAAAAACCCTCTATTTTGTCGTATGTAGGCAGACCCTCAAGCCACCGCGTCTGACTGACAAGTAAATCAACCAATAACAAATCGCTTTGTTTTACGTCATGTTGAAATACGTAAAAGTGTTTAGTAAACGCGCAAAATAAGTCCACTCTTTGATCCGACTCTTTTACGTGAAGGAGATTGTGAGCCGACCAATTCTATCTATCTATCTATCTATCTATCTATCTATCTATCTATCTATCTATCTATCTATCTATCTATCTATCTATCTATCTATCTATCTATCTATCTATCGATCTATCTATCTATCTATCTATCTATCTATCTATCTATCTATCTATCTATCTATCTATCTCGATCTGTCTGTCTGTCTGTCTGTCTGTCTGTCCTGTCCGTCTGTCTCTATCTATCTATCTATCTATCTATCTATCTATCTATCTATCTATCTATCTAGATCTATCTATCTATCTATCTATCTATCTATCTATCTATCTATCTATCTATCTATCGGTCTATCTGTCTATCTATCTATCTATCTATCTATCTACTATCTATCTATCTATCTATCTATCTATCTATCTATCTATCTATCTATCTATCTATCTATCGTTATTTTCTATCTATCTATCTATCTATCTATCTATCTATCTATAGCTATCTATCTATCTATCTATCTCTATCTATCTATCTATCTATCTATCTATCTATCTATCTATCCATCCAGCCATCCATCCATCCATCCATCCATCCATCCATCCATCCATCCATCCTATCTATCATCTATCTATCTATCTATCTATCTATCTATCTTATCTATCCATCCATCCATCCATTCCAGCCGTCTGTCTGTCTGTCTGTCTGTCCTGTCCGTCATCGTCCGTCCGTCCGTCCGTCTTCTATCTATCGTCTATCTATCTATCTATCTATCTATCTATCGTCTATCTATCTATCTATCTATCTATCTATCTATCTATCTATCTATCTATCTTTCTGTCTGTCCGTCTTTATCTTATCCCCTTATATATATATTTAAGGTTTATTAACTATGTGTTAATAAAACACACTGTGTGTGTGTGTTAAAAATTGGGAGTCAGTTGTTAAGTTAAAATACAGGCTTTATTATAAATACATAATAAACATAATTTGGCATTTATATTGTATTTACAGAAGATAGACAAACAACATACATATTTATATAAATTAATATAAAAATTAAATTAAAATCTCAAATCTAGTGTCCGAAGATACATTTTAAGACATTCGTTTTAATAAACTGCATAATCAGGAGAAGTCCAAGTGAGTTGGCTGTTCTGCATTATTGCAGTGTTTAGCTCCAAAAGGCTGGAGGTACAAGTTGATAGCCATAAACCTGGAACAGAGAACAGACAGAAAATTAATGACTCCTTCAAAGCAGTTTCCTGTAACAGAATATAAACTGATCCACTGCTGATACATCAAGGTTTAAAATCTATCAGGAACAGCATTTAATCACTATTTTAACAGTGTTTTTACAACTGTGGTAACTGAATATCATTGCGTTCATACCTGGCAGGACTGTAGGAACTGAGCACACTGCTGTTGTTGAAATGTGTTTGTCTCCAGGCTGTAGATCTGATCTGTCACCGGCTCTGAGAGCTGTGTGTTGTACTGACTCATATCAGTTCCCTGCTTTGAGTACTCCAAACTGCTCCCAGTCTGATGCTGTTCTGTAAAATCACCATTTCTGGGCCCATCTTCCCACTCTGTGCTTGTCGATCTGCACTGAAAGTAGCCGAGAATCTCTGGAGATGTTCTCCATCCATCCCCGTTTCTTATCTGCTTCCTTTGTGACAGATATTCTTCACTGAGCCCGAGCTGTGCTGACAGGTACGAGATGTAGCGGATGGTGAGGCGTAGAGTCTCGATCTTGGTCAACGTCTGTCCGACAGGGGCCACTGATGGGGGCAGATAGGTCCTGAGATGGTGTAGCGCTTTGGTTAGGTCCCTCATCCTGAGCTTCTCTTTCTCACTGGCGTTCTGACGCTGCTCACTCGGGTTCTTCAGCCTGGATCTGCGTGTCCTCCTGGGAAGACCCGAGGGAGACCCGGGCACTTTACTCAGTCTTGAGGTGGCTTTGTGAAGCTTGGTAAGCTTTGGTTGGTAAGATGGAGAGCAGTTGAGGTCCACAGAGGGTGCTGGAGAGACAGTCTCAGGGGATGAGACGCTGTAGAGCTCTGAATCAGAGCTTGGGCTGCTCCACCGGTTGTTAGGATGGTAGATGACGCTGGAGGTATCCATACTTCAGGGGTAAAAAGTGAATAAAGGCAGAAGAAGCAAACTGGAAGTTTGGAGAGCAACTGAAGCTGGAAGGTTTTTATGCTGGAAGGTTAGAGCACGAATGAGGGCAGGACCTGGTGGCTGGAGGTTTTTATGCTGGACTCGGAGGTGTGAGTTGACACCTCTGCAGCCTCCATGCAGCAGGACTCTGTGTGGGAAAGAGCTCAGGGAGGCTGCAGGAACGAAGGTGTGAATTCTGACTCCTCATCCAAATAACAGCCCAGTTCAACTCTCAGCCTGAATTCAGCTTCTTATAATATTTTTAATATTAAACCTGTTTTGATGTTTATGGAAATGTTGTGCTTTTTGGAACAGCAAATGTATTCATGGCCGAATTTCCTTTTGACTCACATACTATACGATCCAGTATTTACTGAATTACAATGCTTTAAACAACTATTTATTTAAAACCATTTATATATAAAAATATATATATAAAACAATTATATAGAGTTAAAGAGCAAAGTTCTAAAAGGTAAAACTACATTATTACTTGTTTCTTTACACATCTTTTATTTTTAAGTTGACAAATTCACAAATCTAAAAAAGAATTCACAAATCTAGAAAAGAATAATTGCTAAGTTGTTTTTCGAAGGCTAAGCAGCACACTTGACCTTAATGATGTTTAATTATGCTTAATAACCTCTATTAGTGCGCTACACTTTAGGTGTGACGTTTACACTGAATAGTGATCAGGGCGTCTCCAGATCTTTGAGTCGAGTAGCAATTGACACTGAAGCTGTGAAACGCAGCGGGCTTGGCCAGTTACACTCAGAACATCTCTGCTTTATTTCATGTTCCACCTTATTCTATTGAACCTGACACCAAAGCATGAAATGACACAGCATATGACATGCAGCGTTTAATATTTATGATCATTGCTATTGTCGCTTTTGATTATATTTCTTAGCCCTAAAGGCAGTTTGGCTAATTAAGATGTAAAATCCTGAATGAAAAATCCTCTAATAATCACATCATTGTTCGGTGAAAATTGTAAGCAGTTTGAATATGTACTTTGGATATAAATTGATATTTAAGACCATAAAAAAGACCATTTTAAAGATTTTAATAAAAATTATGCAAATACTGCTGGGATATTCATGTCTCACTACATTTCTCCATCTCACAGTTCTGCCTCAGTCTGTACATTCGGTTACATTTTTCTCTGTATAATATAGTTTATTTAAAATGTCCATTATAATGATTATTACACTAATTTGTCTATAAAATATATATACACTGTCTGTACAATGTACACCTTTTGTACAACTTGCACATGCTTGAACATACCCCTCAATGGACATACTAACATAGCCTTATTTATTAATGCACATACTTACATATTTATCTGCATTTGCACAGTTATATTATTTGCACAGCATCTACCTACCTGCCTACCTACCTACCTTCCTACCTATCTCAATCTTGGTCAACGTCTGTCCAACAGGGGCCATATAAAGTTCTATAGATAGATAGATCTACCTACCCACCTACCTACTTACCTGAAATTGACAATGTATTTTTACACTAATAGTTTTTTACAGATTTAATTTAAGACACATCGAGTGACATCATTACAACACATAATCTGTTAAAACCTTCTTTCTATTGAATTAATTGAGTTAGAGCTATCATTGAAACTATATATATCTCTTCATTTGTGTGAGTTAATAAAACACCAACTTGCAATTCAACAGTCATTATTAAACTAGAAAATGCTAAACAGTCTAAAAGATTTATCGTGTTTAATCATATTATTTTTTTGAGATATATTTTTGGGCATTTTGCCATTGTTTATAGGACAGAACAGAGATGGGGGGGGATCAATAAAGAATTGATCCTTTGCTTAGCATTAATTAAGTTAGAAACACACAGTTAGTTTTGTTGTGCTGAAACCTCCAGTAAAATCATTTTAGATTTTTGTTTGGTGGAAAACCTAAAGCTACAGCTGTAGCAGTGGAGACTCCTTCCAAAACTATTGGGTAAACAATTTCTCAAACTGTACAACATGCATCAGGCAAACTTATCCACCAAAAAGCCTAATGAATAATTCATTACTAAACAGAAGAATGAGTATATTAAAACCGATCATGGGAATAACTGTGTTAGAAAATAAACTGTATTACTGCGTTACTTTTTTCAGTAAATATTTTATTTAACTATGTGACTATTTTAATATTGGATATTATAATTGTGCTCACTGAAACGGTTTTAATCTAAGTAGACTCTCTCTCAGCTATAGGACTCTATAATGTGTGTGGGGTGAATAAGAACACATAATTGATAATGATTGGTGTTGTTTGTTTGGGGGAGGGAGATAACCACATAACTGATGATGATTGGCTTAGGTAAAGTAAAATTTCATTGTTTGCCAATCAGAGGGGTGCAGGTGCATGTACATGCGTGTACAGTCGCACACACCAATGACAACGGATCTGTCCGAAATCGCACACTACCTACGTATGTACTACATTCAAGTGAGTAGGCACTTTTTTTTTTAACAGAAAACAATTCTGTTATACATAGTTTAACATTTAGAATAATGGCACATCTAACGAGTTCAAAGGTAGCTTTCACAAACTGGAAGTATAAACACTACTTTTCCTTCATTGTGGTGAAAGACAATGACTGCTTATGTAACGTGCAACTTATGACCAGAAAGAAAAAGTCTCTCCACGTCGATGGCAAGTGATTATAATGTAATAAAGCACCATCACATCGTCACATACCGCCACAACATTAAAATAATGTAGATTAAGCTACAATGTTTTTAGAATACAACTTTTTAGTGGCCATTTCATTTATTTAACATAAAGCTCTCATGAATCAGTTTTCAGCAGCCACCACTTTACATTTATTTTAAAAAACTGGCCAATTAAATAGCTGTTTTAGACAAAAAACACGATTGAGGTGTTGCTCTTGTTATTCAAAGAAGTCTTATTTCATACTTCACTAGCCAACTAGATTTAATAACTCTTTTTAAACAATATGGTGAGTGGGGGAGACAGTTCAGTACACAGAAAGGAATTGTAATAATAAAATACGAAGCAAAACAGTATATAAACAAAAGCAAATAAACTATGTGGGCAATAGTATTGGGACACTTGGAATTGGAAAAGTATTAGAACAATCATATTCCAAATATGATTATTTTTATTTCTCTACAGTGTTGTTAGTGAACATTCAGCATTCCAGTTTATTCCAAAGGAGTTCAGTGGGGTTGAGGTCAGAACTCTAATTTAAGCATTGTATATAAATTCTTTTAACACAAATTGAGATTTTCCACTTTTTCCATGTGGCTTCCGGAAGCTTTGCCACGCTGGAACAGTGTTTGCGTAAGAAAACTAGAGTAAAAAAAACTTTCTGTGGTTCCAACCTAGTTATGGGTGTGCTAATAAGTTGCCCTTTAACTTTTTTTTTTTCAATAAAACTTGCTTTGGGCTACATTTTCAGGTTGTGTTAGCATAGAAGAGGGACAAGCAGATTCTCAGTGACCCAACCGAACTTTTTAGTGAACTCACTGTGGCCTAGGTCAACCTAACTCTGAAAAGGTCAAGCAGAAAGGACTGGCGACTCTCACACTTTTCACACTTCCAGCCTCAGTTTTCCCGAAGTTTTCAGCAGCATTGGGAAATCTGGAGCCCTGTTCATCTGTGCAAGTCATTTTTTTTTTTGCAAGAATCATCCTCAGCCTTTCTCTCGCAGGGTGGGTGAGAGAACGGTGAGGCGATTCAGTGTCGTGTTGGGTTTGACACCTCCATGTTTTGGAGGGAAAATTGAAGCTGGCACCTGTGTGTGTCTTTCCAGTTTTACATTTTCTTCAGCAGCTCCTGGCAGCAGTCCTGAGTCAACACAGCAGCTAAATAGCCGGGCACATGCGAAACATGTGTATATGTGTTTGTATATCTCTTATAACTCAGGTTTAATACTGTACACATATGGCAATTACAAATAACAAAAAGTTGACCAGGTTTGTGCACTGATAATTGGTAGAACAATGAAGTAATTATTCAGAGTTAAAATAAAAATAAAAAAAAAAAGTACGAGATGCTGTTGGGAATAAACAATAAACTCTGAGCAAGTACTGTAAAAATTTCTTAAAATTTACACAATGTATGTTTTAATATAGCAGCTGTAAATACCTTTGCCTTTATTAAATGAACATATACACAATTAGTCATAAGTCTTATGATGTGAAGCCCTTTCCACAAAAGAAAATTTTACATCACAGATTTACCCTTTTTTAACACACTGGTGTTTTACTGGACGTAACATTTATCTTTAGTAATAATAATAATCCTCATCCTCATCATCATAATCATATTAAAAATTATTATATATATATATATATTATACGTTGTTATTATTATTATTAAAGATAAATGTTGCGTCCATTTCAATAATTCAATAATTATTATTAATATGATTTCAATAATTATTACTATTATTATAGTCTGTGTTGTTGTTGCACAATTATACATATAATGTTGTTTTATGTTATTTGTCTAATTATTATGCTTTGCGGTTGTTTGTTGTTTGTTTCAGTCATATGTGTGTTGTTGTTGCAATAGTGGTGTTGTGTTGTTGTTGCGTTGTTGTGGTGTGGGTGCAAGTGTGAGTCTGTGTTGTTGTTGCACAAGTGAGTACAATAGTGCTATATTAATAGTAACAATAGTAAGTAATAGTGAGCTAAAAGTAAAAATGATAATTAAAAGTAAGATAAAACACTTATTTAAAGTGCACAGTGGTATTGCACATTCATGGGGCAGTATTAATACTGTGTGTGTGTATACATTATTACTTTCTGTCCAAAACCTTTTTACATATACATTTGCAGCATTTGGCCAACACCCTTATCCAGAACCACTTACATTTATCTCTTTTATACAACTGAGCAATTGAGGGTTAAGGGCCTTGCTCAGGGGCCCACAGTGCTTGGTGGAGCTGGGAATTGAACCTCTGTCTTTTTGGTATTAGTCTAACACCTTAATTACTAAGCCACCACTTCCTTTCCTTTTTATTTACTTCTGTTTGGATAACATGCAAAATTTAAGAGTTAAAAAGATTTAAATTGTAAACGTTAATGACCACACAGTTTGGGCATCCCAAAGAATAGAAATGAGTATGACATCATCTAATTATACACCATTATATCTATTAGATTAATTCTAGAAACATGCAGTGTTTACATTTTTTATTGACTGCTTACATATGAACCATAAAATGGCAAGACAAAGAATTTTAATGCGAACAATAGGCACAACAAAATAATAGGAAATTGCAATTTTTTTAGGCTCGGGTAAAAAAAAAAGGGATAAAGTCTGACACTGGAGAATTACATTTACATTTCTGGCATTTAGCAGATGCCCTTGTCTAGAGTGACTTGCATTTTTTTATCTTGTTTATACAACTAAGCAATTGGAGGGTTAAGGTTACTTAGAAGCCCAGAAGGGGTAACTTGGTGGTGCTGGGAATCAAACTAACAACCTTCCGGTTAGCACTCCAACATCACTTTCTAACAGAAAACATATTTCTTTCCGGCAGAAAACCTCACGTCTTAATGAAAACATGTTTCTAAATCCAGATTTGTGGAGCAACAGCTGACTATTCCAATGGCTGAATAAAACACCAATGTACTGGTAAAAAAAGCTTGAACAGCCAGTGTCTTATTCAGTCATGTGGCATATTATCTTTTCTATATTAAAACTAATAAAAAGTCTGGAATTTTAAAAATGAGGACTATAAATCTAAAACCACTGGCATGTCCTTCTTAACCAGGTTTATGCCACCTTCCATCCAGACACTTTTATACCCTCAGATAATGACCATGATTATGCTTATCATCATGGTTGTTTCAGAGCATCTCTGCCTAACAGATTTCTCCCTTCATTAAACCCTCAGCAGAGCGTGTAATCCTCGGTAACCTTGTGAGACCTCGTTCTGACCGCTGCTCCTGTGGGAAGCTGGGAGTGTGTGTGCAGCATTTTACACCCGAGGTGTGAAGCAAAACAAGCTCTTCTCATCCCAAGCATTGCTTCTGTTTTATTCTCAACAGTGGAGCATCTTTGGATTTTAGTGCAAGTTTAGTGTACAGTCAGATTTATTTATCCACATTTACAGTGAATATCAAAAAAAAAGACATAAACTCTAGTCTAGATGGCCTTCTGATCCCATGAGACTAAAACCCTGTTCAGAAGAGTTGGTATTACTCTATATTTCTGCCATTCTTAAATATAGGACATGTTTAATCCCTTTTAAAAATTCCACATGTGCTTTCCTCATTTTTGTACCATTTTGTCCTTTTTCTGCTCATTAGTTGTAGAATAATTCCAAACAAACTGAAAGATAACATTCTGGACACTGTACTGTTATCAAACATCTGTCTATAGTTTAAGATATGTAAATATTTGCTTATCGGTAAGAAGATTAAAATGTATTAATACTATGAGTAAACTGGATATGCAGATTTCATTTCACACCTCCGCTCAAAAAACAGCTAGAGACTGAAGTGTGATTTGTTCGCGCGTGTGTGCTGCTGTGTTATTCCACCTGCTGACCCCCCCCCTCTTTCTCTCTCTCTCTCTCTCTCTCTCTCTCTCTCTCTCTCCTCTCTCTATCTCTTTCTCTGTCTTGGTTTTCATCTCTTTTTCTGTCTATCTGTCTCATTTTCTGCCTGCCTGCCTGTCTGTCTGTCCCTCTCCCCCCTCTTTATCTCTTTCTCTATCTCTTTCTCTGTTTTGTTTTGCATCTTTATCTCTCTCACGTCTCTGTCTGTCTGTCTGTCTGTCTGTCTGTCTCCCCCCTTTCTATTTCTCTTTCTTTTTCTCGGTCTTGTTTTGTTTTCTATCTCTTTTTTTGTCTATCTCTCTCGTCCTCTGTCTGTCTGTCTGTCTGGCTGTCTTTCTCTCTTCACACACACATACTATTTTAATAATATTTACAAGCAGGAAATATAAAAAAAACAATTTTAATTCAGATTCACAGCCCATTAATTGCTCTATAATCAGATTGATCACCCATCACTTTTATTATTAACATCCTGTTACCTGATTTATAATGACGCTGTGATGCAGTTCCTTTTATACTGTAACTTTTAGCACATTGATCAGTGCAGAATCTGCACAATAGTGGAAACTAAATGCTGTTATTGTTTTTCTAATGTTTAAAACACTTTTGTAGAATTAACAAAGAGTAATTGTATTTTATTTATATGCTGTAGACGATACAGTGTGATTTTACATTTTATTATTCAATTTCTATATCTAAATCTCCAGGAAAACATAAAACACTGTTTATTTAATTTACATCTTTGTTCTATTGTATTTGTCCATGATTATAATTTGTGTATTATATTTTACATTATATTTTATTATAGATTACCATTATTAAATCACCCCAAACATTATAAAGTAATGATTTTTTTCCGAATAGACCTACTCAAGTCAAAAACAAAAATATCGCAATGGCAATTATTCTAATATCGTGCACCTCTAATATAAAGATATTTTAGCCTCATGTCTTTTTCCAATTTTATAGCAACAGTTAAAGGAAAATACACTGTGCTAGTAAGGTGTCCAAAACATTTTGGCTACTTAGTGCATGTAATATGTCTTTTTTATTTCTATTTCTGGTAAATACCGCTTTAAAAGTTATAATATTGATAAATACTTTATATCGATGGATTTTCATGCAAACACATTCTGTTAGTTGATATATAATGACGCTGTGATGCAGTTACTTTTATACTGTAATTCTTAGCACATTCACCAGTCCAGAATCTGCACAATAGTGGAAATTAAATGCTGTTATTGTTGTTTTAATGTTTTGTGCGTTCATCACACATACAGGTATTGCCTTTAAAACAGAACTTTTATTAATTATTATTAAAAAAAGATGAAACAGATACACAATTAAGTTGGTTACAACACATATGCAAATATAACCTACAACAAAAACATAGATATACTGTAATAATAATAACAACACCCACAAAACAATTAAAATTGTGTTATTATAACTGAGAATAAAGAAATAAAATCAATAGTAGGATTTCGGAAAAAAATAAAAAAAGAATGACAAGAAAACCCTTGTGATTCAAAACATAAGCTTTTCTTTAAATATTATAAAATATTACATACACTGTTCTGTCTTTGGTAAAAAATAGGAAGAATTAAACAGGAAATGTTTGCCAAAGGGTGTAGAATTGTAATGCTAAGCATGTATAACTGAAATTTTATTTATTAGTTTTGTTATTTGTAGTAGAAGTGGTAGTAGTAGTATTCTTATAATTATTTGTACTTTCATCCTTGCTTATTGCTTATATTGCTTAGGAGTTTGTTTACATGTGCTGCTCGTTCTTTTGTTAATTAACTAATTAGAATTAGTTGTTTCTGTTGTTAAAAAAGCACCACAGGTTTTGGAAAAAAAACTTATCACAATATTCCAGTGCTGTGGCCGCTGGAATGTGATGGATTTGTGTTGTTGACTAAAGGCTATATGTTCAATTCCCAGGCAGAGGCAGCATCCTTTATTAAAAAAAACCTTTCACTTTCTTACACTGCACCTGTTTCCCTCAGATCCACGAGTAACATTTCAGAAGTTGGTTGTTTTGCTTGTTTGTTGGATTGGTTGTTACTGCAGAATGACTTCACGTGTCTCGGGAAGCTGGAACGCGAGCAGGCCTCCACATGCCATGGCTGAGAAAGACAGTAGGATGGGGATAATCTTTGTGATTCCAACAAATTTAGAAAAGATAAAGGTGCTTATGATGGCTGCCAATTTGCACAGGCTGTTTAGCACACCAAAGGCAGTTGCCCTGCAGAAAAAATGATCATGACATCAGTGAGTAGGCATAACATTTATATCATTATTACCTTTTTTTTTTTTTTTTTTTTTTTTTTTACGCTTTTAAAGTTACCAAGTTAAAAATATAAAGAAAAAAATTCACAAGAAAAACAACGTAACTATAACGTAACTTTTGTAGTGATTATGTTGAATACAGAGTTCAATAAAAAATGATGTATTTAGTACGTAATGTTATAGAGCATATACTGCAGGTATATGGTAAACTACAGTGGTACCTTGACTTATGAGTGTCCCAACTAACAAGTTTTTTGAGATACGAGTCGTCTCTCGGACGATTTTTCGCTTTGAGTTGCGAGCTAAAATTCGGGTTACGAGCCAACTTCAGACACCCAACTGCTAGCTGACGTAGCAAACGCTACAGTGAATGCCGTCAAATCCACCCAGCATCCCATGTCTCACTCGGTAGCTAGTCAGACATGCGCGTTAGCAAGTGCGTTAGCAGGTGGAGTCGTCTGATCTCCAAGGTAAATGCTGTACATTATACTTAATAAAAACATTATTTATTGCAGTACATCCTATTGTATTGTTTTTTTATACAGTATTCGTTATTTATTAGTTTATTTTTGTTATTTAAAAACATGTAACAAAAAAAATGACTGTGGTTTTTGGTGACCCGGAACGGATTAATGGCATTTCAGTAGGGAAAATTTATTCGACATACGAGTGATTTAAGTTACGAGCTCCGTCACGGAACAAATTAAACTCATAAGTCAAGGCACCCCTGTACATTTTTACCCAGCAGCAACATATATTGATTTTTCTTTATCATTTTTGAGTTTTTAGCAGCACATGGAATTATTTAAATTGAACAGAACTACAAGAACCAAGTTTTTATTAATGCATTCTTAATTTTTAATAGTAATGGCTTCGAAGAATAAAATAAGCATAAATTCTTCTTTTTTTCCAAGCCAGTTGAAACTCAGAGAAGTTTTAACAGCTTTTTAAACATATGACACTTTTGAACAAAACGGTTGTAAGTAAATTTCTGTAGTGTACAAGAAAGTTAACCCTTCTGAATGCACTGTTATTACAAGGTAGGTAACCTTGGGGCAATTAGGGCACCACAACCACAGCATGTGTAATTATGTGACTATAACAATAAGCATTATTTGCATGTATTTAGCATGATAACATTCATATATTTGAAAAAAAGTGTTAAAAAATGTTTTTCTTAAAATAAGAGTAAATATACATAATAAATATATATATAAACAAAATACAAATAAATATATAGGATATTATAGAGTATATAATGTAGGTTACTCTACATATAAAATAAAATAAAAACTGTTTTATTACTGACAGTTTTATTACTGTCTGATTTATAAAGTACTTTTTAACCCAGTAAGATATATTTATTTTTAAAGTGTTTTTAAAATTAGATTTAATATACATAAACACGTGGGAAAGTGGTAGCTGACCGTAAGGTTAGGGTTATTAGGGTTATATGATTCTCATAATTAACTACATAGATACATCATCACCACATTGCTGGTGTTTCCCCACCAGGGGGCAATCTTACTTGCCTAGTTTTTGAGTTTGTCCTTGTTTTACACACACCAGCTGTACTGAACAAGCTCATTCGTGTATATAATTGTACTGAATATAAAATCATCAGCCAATGCAGAAATATGACCATGTGAATGACACTGTGTGTTTGTGCTCTATAAAACAGTCAGTAAAATCAGCACTACCTTTTCGAGGCTGGATAAAGCTCGACTGTTATAACCTCAATCCCGTTCCAGGCGGCTGCAGACGCTGCATAGAACAGACACTGGAAGGTGATCACAGCACCAGGACTGAAGCAGAGGAAGAGAAAGAAAGTACAGCCAGAGGACACCAGCATGGAGCTACCTGTGAACACAAACACACACACACACATACACACACACATTTTTCTGGCATTTTTAGTGAGGAAAATTACCATATATTAAATAATGTATCAGGGGAAGTGGTAGCGCGGCGGTTAAGGTGTTGGACTGCTAATTGGAAGCACAGGGTTTGATTCCCTGCACCACCGAGCTGCCACTGCTGGACCCCTGAGCAAGGCCCTTAACCCCTTAACCTCTAAGTTGCTCTGAAAAAGGGCCAGTCTGCCAAAAGCCATGAATCTAAATGCAAATAAATGATAATATGCTACACCACCAAACATGTAACTCTAACTTTAACCTCAGTGATCTAAAGGGGACAAAAAAACCCCCACAAATAACTGCAGTTTCTACCAACAATTTTTTTAGTTTTCTGATGTTAAAAATCATTTTTCAGACACAAACCAAATAAAACAAATTTGAAACAATAAAAAGTTTCACATTTTAATAAATAATTAGATTTTTTTAACTAATAATAAAAATGTAAAAATATATTATATAAATAACATAAATATTTTAATACTAATATTATTAGTATTTGTAATCTAGTAACTTGGACCTGAAATGAAAAATTATTTTCTTTGTGTTTTTCTAAAGCAGTAATATGTTTCATTAGTTAAAAATAATAAATAACAGTTAATATTGTTTTTATTTTACTAAATTTAATAATGTGTAATATCGTAAGTATCGTGAAACGTAAAAATAATTTTATGTTTTAATGTACATTGTAAACCAATAATAAAGATTTAATAAAGTTTTGTTTAAAAGATGTATTTAAAGATGGTTGAAGTAGTTTTTCTTTGGTATAAAGAACTAAGACGTAGGAAACAATACAATAGCAATTTAACATTAAAAATAATTTTTAAAAACCAGTTTTATTTGTTTCACAATTTTTTTACCTGAACTTGAAACTAAAATTTGTGGTGTTTTTTTCTAACTGAACATTTTCTATCTGTACATCATTTAATCAAGACTACCCTCATGAAATATCTTTAATATTCCCAAATCTGCTTATTTTATTTGTCAAACTGCAATCAGATGAAAAACCCTAACAGTGATGTGTGTCACCTATGATTTTAGTTCGTCCTATTTTATCCATCAGGAAGCCTGCGATGATGTTGCCCGGTAGCACAGACAAGCTGCCCAGAAAACTGACTAAATAAATCAAGATGTCATTTTCTTCTTGGAAGTTAAGATGGCAGCCACTTTTAGGATGAAAAAATGTGACGTTGATAAAGTTGCAGTCAATAAACTTGGAGTCCTGCCATAAATCTGCAAAGAACCAGGCGGTAAATTGTATATAACCAGTAAGCGAGTCTAATTCAGTTACGTTTTGTATATTGATTTTGCTTCAGGTTCGAATACCTGTGTTGTAGAAGACACTGTTTACGATGGTGCAGTTCTCGAACAAAGTGTCTGTTGACTTGACGTCTTCGAAGTAACAGTGTTTGAACAGGGTATCTTTAAACCTCACGTTTGTCATCTCAATGCCGACAAACCTGTTCACACAGTACACGGGAACAAAGTATTATAAAACCAACAAGCTAACATGTAAGATTGTTAACTTCTGCATGGTGCCGTGCTGTCACATAAAAATTCCTATTACTTTTTCGATTGGTCATATTGACAAATTGAAAGTGGTGGCTTAATGGTTAAAGCTACAATAGGTGATTTTTTTGTTCTGCTGGTTGAAAGTCTCTTCACATCCTAAAAGAAATCATTAATTGAAGCGGTCTAAATGTATTTAAATGTATTTTTGTTTTCTGTGGATTACAAAGGACCAGAAAAAGTCCAATTAAAAAATTCGGTCCGAACATTTTGATAGGCTTTCCTACCTGTCCGTCAACACGTGTGTGTAAAGCTCTTTGCGCAGACAGGATAAGTCATCAGGTACTGATGGTACTGATCAGCGCATTCAGGTACTGAGAAAAAAAGGCTGGATCGAAACCCCGAATTAATATCGGTGTTGTGTTTTCTTTCTGGAGGCGACTACAGGAGTCAAAGGGTCAGAAACATGATGTCATGGTTGCTGTATTTTATTTGGACAGGTAGGAATAGGCTATGATCCCATTTTGGTGTGTTTTTATAATAATGCATAGCTTATGTAGTTTGTGTACTTTTACAAATTAGTTCAACTACAGCAGCAGTGTGTAATCGGGTTATATTTTAATGTTTGGTATTTGAGTACTGTTACTAACTGTACTATAAAGCTTTCTCACTGGTGAATGACACATAATGTATTGTTGTAATGTTGTCTCAGGTCGTTTAGTCTGTGCACGTTCATGCGATCAGTAGGTGTGGCTTTGGATCGTGGAGGAAGAAGGTACATTTTTTTCACTGTTTCTAGGCTACAGTTAGGATTTTCCAATGTACCTTTAAGGTGTTCAGAAGATTGTAGGTTCAAACCCTAGCACAACCGAACTCCCCCTTCTGGGTCCTGTATCCCCTTTAATCGGTAAATTTAATAACAATAAGATAAATGTAAATTGCCTTGGATAAGGGTGTCTGTTTAGTACAGGGATGTGGTTGGTCAGTTGTTAAGGTGTGTGCCTCATGGGTTTAATTCCCAGCACCACCGACGTGCCACTGCAGCTGATCAGTTCGATAAATAGAATAAATGTTAGTCGCTGTTGTAAAAAACTGTAATTGAACTCTAATGTTAAATGGATTAAAATAAATTCAACTGGCTGTAATACAGGGTTTAAATGAGGTGCTAGTCCAGTGCACGCATTTACACACCACAGACAGACTGTCTTTCAAAAGGGAAGGAGGTGAAGTGCTAACTGGAAGATCAGGGTTTAATTCTCAGAACCACTGTTGGGCACTTGAGCAAGGCCCTTAACCCCCTATTGCTCAGTTGTATAAGGGAGATAAATTTATGTCTCTTTGAATAAGGGCGTCTGCTAAATTCTGTAAATGGGAGAAAACTTAAGTTAGTTAAGTTCCTTTTGTGGTGGACAGAAGAGTAAAAACATACCAGTCATGATTATAGTATCCCTCCTTGTGAATCTGGTTTTTAAGAGAAAAGTTGAAATGAAAAAATTCGATCTTGTCCTCGTGAAATATCATGGTGTTTAACTCATACTCTTTATACTGCAGGTGTTTGATCTGGTCAGGAAACCACACCGCAAGCCCATAATAGCTGCAGCGAAAATAGAACAAGTTAACTAACAATCGTGTAAGACACATCTGCCCTAAGGAGGCGTAATGAATAATGTATTGGATAACTAGTTCTTGGAGAAAAGTCATTTTACCCGAAAGCCATTGTAAACCAGACAATGGCAATGAAAAGTCCATGAAGTCTCAGATCAGCTGCCCCAAGAGACATCAAATTCTTTATCACCTTTAAAAATACATTAAGTAACAAATCACTGCAGGGTTTTATAGTCAGGATGTGTAAAGCCATGATTTAAGCCTGACTTATATCATACCTGCTTGACCAGAGTCATCTGTCTGACCATGAATCTCTGGAAGGCTGTGCCAGTCTCGCTTTGGATCTCAATGAAATCGTCTTCCTGAGTTTGGGGAGTCTTAAACTGGGAAACCTAACAAATATATATAAAAAAAAAAGAAAAGTTATAATTATGCTTGAATACAAACAACGTGAGCAAATCGAGGCTCCTGAAGTAATGCATAACTGTCAGGTGCTGAATGCTAACAAAATTGGTATTTTACAGTAAAGATAAACCAGAATAAATCACTTGAAGCATGTGCCTCGGGCCAGGTTCTTGCCAACCTTAGAAGGGTGGGCAGACATATTTACTAGATGGGCAATTTTTGGGGGGTGGAGTTAAGAAGATAGATACTCTCAAATTTAACTAAAGAAATAGCAAAAACATTGTTGTACTAATATTATTGCTTGTTTAAAAAGACATTATTTTAAGTCAATATCAGCTCAAATATGTTTTTAAAATGTTAAAAGTTATTTTTAACCTTCAGAATGGCTAATGAATGGAATAATAAGCACAAATTCAGGCAATATTATAGAACTTTTTAAAGATTTTTTGTACAACCCGTCTTTAAACTTCTTAACACAGAACCTGCCTTAGACTTTCATTACACCTCGAATCATACAAAAAACCTCCAAATTGTATTTTTATACCGCTGTCTTTAACAAATTTTGATTAAATTGCAAGACAGACGTTTGGGTGGGCTCAGCCCACCCCTGCCCATGTCCTGAGCTGGCCCTGATGTGCCTGGACAATCCTTAGAGTCATATGAATTTTCTGGAAGTAGTGAAAACTATTTTTTTTAATACAATACAATGTAAAAGGAAATACTTTATTGCTCAGGAGCTTAAAATCTGCTTGAATAAAAGTGTTATTGATTTGGATCGACACATACACTGTATTGTTATTTAAGCAACCTGAAAACCTTTAAAAAGCATCTGTAAAAAACTGGGATCGAAATTTTGTGTCCTAAAAATAAAGCAAATTCTGTGAGTGTTAAATATAAGTACAGATTCAATGTTTCGCAAAACGTTTCATCACAACTTTTGAAAAAGCTGTAGCGAAATGATCTTTTTGTCTTCTACAAACAAAGAAATAACTCTTAAAATCATTATAATACAATATAACATTTCTAATTAAACTGGCTTGTATTTGGACAGCTGGAGATATGATTATTGTGAAGTAACTGTGAAGTACTGTGCATAGATAATTGTCTTTGACTTTTTATTCTCTTTTTTTAATAAAGCTAATTAAGACCTTATAATTTCCATTTATATCTTTGTCACCCCTACTTCGGCATCACCTACTGTGAAAGGAGTGTCACCTACTGTGATAGGATGTGCTCGATTAGCCTATGCATCAGAAAGTACTGGAAAATAATATCAGACACTGGTAGATTCTAATATACTCCAATGTTGTAGGCCACACAACAAAATCTTACAAATAACAGATAAAAAAGGTTGAGATTGCAGTTTAAATAAATACTGTGCAATACTCATATGTTTCAGATTTCTTTCTAATTAAACAACTGTTCATTCATTGGTAACTTTTGGTTCAACTCTTCTAGGGTTGTGATGCTAAGGACTTTTTTCAATTAATTGACATGTGACAATAGTACACTGGGATTCTTTTTCCTTTGTTTTTAATTAGGTTATAAACTGCCCGCGACTCTTTTACTTTCACTTTTAAATCAGTGACAATTGGCAATTCGGCAACAAAACAGAAAAAAACCCCTCATTTATATTAAGCAAAGAACTTCTATGAATACTCCTGCTGCTGGTCTGTAATATGATGTAACTGTCTCTCTGACGCTATGTCATAATGCCTGTGACATAACTGAACACCATCTACACCGACTATTGTAGCAAGCTTAACTGTTTTATATAGCTTCCTTTTCCACAAAACAAGATCTCAGGCTTCTGTGAACCACTCACCTGAAACACTCTCTCTGGTTCACCTTTAGCCCTCCAGTTGGTATCATGAACACGTCTCAAAATCATCCAGGCCTCATCTTGCCTTCCATTCTAAAAAAAAATAACAGTTTACTTAGTGAAAGAAAAATAAATGAATATATGAGGTTCGGCTACAATAAGAGTTCTTAATAAAGGTTTGAACAATATGAAAATTAAAAGTGCCAGAAATTATTATATAAGTACTACTTTAAGGGTCCTGGCACAGTCTTACAGGTTGATCCTAAACTTGGTTTACCTGATCATACTGGCACACAGCAAAACCACCCTGTAGTGTTTCTATACAAGTCCAAATAGACATAAATAAATCTTCAGTTTTCCCTTAAATCGTTTGCCGTGTTCAATCCATGTGTTAGGAAGATCCTGGAGCCTGCCTTTGGGCTTGGGGCCCAAGGTGGTGCACTACCTGGCCGTGGTACTAACCCATTATAAGGCACAGGTACACATAGACAGTTACGCACTACAGATAATTTCAAAATGCCAGTCATGTCTTTGGACTATGGAAAGAACCAAAGTGCCCAGAGGAAACACAGGGCAAAGACTGAATTTTTTTAGACTGTAAAAAATTGTGCTACCTTCTAGACTCTTTTTCTGCAAAGTTAATCGGGTGCTAGAGAGGGCTACAAGGATTTGTGTCGCAATTTATGGCCTAGAATTACTGTCAAACTGAGCGTTTTATTACTCTGCTTGTATTACATTATTACCTCAAGGAGGTAGCGTGGGCTCTCGGGCATAAACACGAGCCCAGCTAAAGCAGCCAGCGCCGGCAAAAAACACACTAACACAAACACTCTCCAGCTGTGGATCTGGATCCCAGTGCCCATACTGAAACCCCAACCTGGAACACACAAACAGAAATCAATTATTTTTTTTAAAGCTTTATCTAACCTCCAGTTTAGTTCTAAAGAGCTCTAATCTTAAAGATTTTATATATATAGTATACACACACACACATTTACAGTATTTGGCAGGACACCCTTGTCCAGAGCAACTTACATTAATCTCATTTATACAACTGAGCAAATGGGGTTAAGGGCTGGAGCTGGGAATCAAACCCACAATCTTCAGGTTGGTATTCCAACACCTTAACCATGAGCCACCATATAATATACATATGTATAAACATATGTATATATATACGTTATATTAATATTCTTATGTAAAGAAGTTCTGGCCGACTGGTAGGGTGCACAATTGTTACAATAACATAAAAAATAGCAAAAGTTTGGACCTATAAAAAAATAAATTATCTATGGTCGGTTTAATATTAAATAGACAATTTAACTAAATACATTATCTATATAAATAAATAAGTAGTGTTCTTTGCCAGGACAAAAATTATTTTATCGACAAGATTTAAGAAAGCCAATTACTCTAAACTCTAAAGTATTAGAACGCCTATAATAAAAAAAAAACATATTTCTGACACTTCTGGAAAAAAGCTTAATTAACGCAAGTTTTAAGAAGTGGAAATTCAAAGTGGGTTACAGAAGAGTAATTAAAATGATCATTAAAAATAATCACACGAGTGAAAGCAGAATTAAAAATAAAAAATGTTAAAAAAACAGTAAAGAATATAAAACAATGCATTCAGTTTAGATGTAGCACAGCGTTCATTCAGTAAACCCCTAAATAAACCGATGTGTTATGAGTCTGGATCTAAATATGGCTGTGATTTAGGACATCTGATCTCTTCTGGAAGCTGAACAATAGCTAACAGCAGATTCTCCTTGTGTATAGTGAACCCTTGGTATATCTAACTGACTTGATCCTCAAGTACTGAGTTGTTTGATTGGTTTACATTCATTAAGCATATCTGCATTGTATTTAGTTCAGCCATTTTAGTGATTTATAAACGAGTGACAGAACTAAACCTGAGGACTGGCATGATATGCTATGATTTTCTGGTTCTAGTCAGAATTTTGGCGTCAGCATTCTGTATGGATAAGGAAGTAGTAATGCAGTGGTTAAGATGTTACTGCTGTTAAGGTGTTCGGCTGCTAAGTGGATGATCAGGGTTTGATTCCCAGCACCACCAAGTTACCACTACGGTGCTTCTAAGTAAGGCCCCCAATTGCTCAGATATATAAGGAAGATAAATGTAAGTCGCTCTGGACAAGGACGTCTGCCAAATGCTGTAAATGTAGAAAATATGAAATTTGCTAGCTTCAGCTGTTTACAATAGCCCAGTCTGCTGAAATAAAAGTATTAATAAGTTCATTCTAAGGAGTTCAGAAAGCTTGAAGTCTGTGCTGTACACGCCTGTTCTTTCCCAACAACCAGAACCACACCATGTCTTCATAGAGCTCAGAAAGCTTTATGCACAGGGGCATTGTCATGCTGGGACAATCTTCAGGACACAAATAAACCAGGCTGTCTTACCACCCAGCATCAGCACACACTTTCCCCTAAGTACTTGTTGGATACACCTGTTAGCATTTACCACTTACCTCTACTTAAACACACTTCTCACTTACACACACTGCCTGGTCTCAAACTAGAAATGGACTCTTTCTAGAGCTTTTAAATTCATAAAGACATTCTGCCTTTCGGCAACAAACTCTTCATCGCTCCAGCATTCCTAATACTTTCTTTAGCTCTATTATTATCTATAATTTATCAGGATAGTTTTCTCTAATATTCTCCACTATCTCTTTAGTTACCTGCATACATGCTATGTTGGTTCCATGGTGTAATAGTTAGGGCTCTGGCCTCTGAATCCAGCGAATTGAGTTCAAATCCCGGTGGGACCTAGCTGGCTGCTTACATATTTATCTGCATTTGCACAGTTCTACTATTTGCACTTCTGGTAGATGCTAAACAGCATTTCGTTGCTATGTACTTGTACCTTGCAAGGACAATAAAGTTCTATCTATCTAATTTATCTATCCACTGTGTAACGTTGTTTGCTGTGCTGTAAATAAACTGTGTTTACTTAACTACTATCATCTGAGAAATTAATAGCTTCAAATGATGTTTAAGGTGATAGACTCCTAACTAGAAGATTGTGGGTTTGATTCCCAGCACTGCCACGTTACCACCGCTGGGCCCCTGATCCTTAATTGCTCAGTTGTATAAATGAGATGAATTCAGATTCCAGAAATGTAAATAAGTTGTTCTGTTACAGTTTAGGCCTTAGTTACTTTTATGGGTGTGCTGGTAAGGTGTTCACAAACTTTTGGCCATATCATGTATTAACGTAGGAAAAAAATGTTGCTCAAACAGTAATAGATAATGATTCCAGAGAAGTGCAAAGTAGCTATTTTAATACTCTAATACTTAGTGTTCATACCCCTATTCACATTCTCATTCATATTTACCGACTGAGAGGATGCTTTCAGACTCACCCTCTGATTTCTAAACGATAATTACGGTCTTTATCACCGTGGTGATGATTAACATAAAGATGCTGAAGGTTAATACTGTTATTACCATAATGAGGAATGATTCCCCAGGCACTGAAGGAAGCGTACAGGCCTCCCAGCATCCAGAATAGACACAGCCAGCTCAGATGCTCACCCCGTTTATCCATCTGCAGAAACTCTGCAAAGTATGTGTACACTATAGGGGTGGAGCCACCTATTCTGTGGAAAACAGAGAAACAATAGGGGATACTTACAGCCATACAGTCAGGTGAAAGATTTTATATAATAATAGACTAATAATAGATGATAAGTTAAACATGTAGTGCAGTTTAACAACTTTAGTTTTTTTTAAAACAATTAACCCTTTAAATAGAAATGTCTTTTCCTATTTTAACCATTTTTATACATTTTAACAAACATAAACTAATACTGTGTTTAATTTATTAACTGGTTTATAGAAATATTGCATTTGTAAAACAGTTTTCCTAACAAATCCCATAATTTCTGTATACAAAACTAGATTTTTTTTTAATTAAAGCACTTTTAATTATACAATTTATAACACAGATATTTTAATATTTTTGCTAATAATAAAATGACCAAAAAAAAAAAAGCTTTTCAAATTGTCCTAAAGAAATTCTCAATTAAGCTGTTATAAATTATTAAATTAAAATAAAAAATGTAAAAAAAATATTGCATTAAATAATGAAAAAATGATTATTTTAGATCAATCATCACCAAGACTTTATTTAAAGTAGAGTAAATAAAATGTATGCAAATTAAATTAGATTAAGCCTCAGGAATAAATGTCCATTTTGAAAACAAATATCTGTAAAAAATCACCAATCGACTGGCAATGATTAATAGTGAAAGTTTATCATTCTTGATAATGATCCCATCCCCTGTAGTTTATTTTACACAAGTTTAATACAGTACGAAATCTGAATTCTGTGCGTTTTCGAAGGAAAACTTGCTTTACCCGATTCCAGAGCCGAGTCTGCAGAATAGGAAGAAGCCGTAGCTGTGGGCGAAGGAGGACAGGGAGGAAAAGATGCAGTTGAACGCCAGAGCATTGAGGAGACACTGACGGCGTCCCAGTTTATCAGCAAGTCCACCCCAAAGTACAGCTCCCAGCATCATCCCTACATACACGATCAGCCCTACACACACACAAACACACACACACACTTGTATTTTCAGCACTCTTTTTTTCTGAAATATTCTCTATCAAAAACATTTGTACATTTGTACCTGTTAGTACTAATACAATTCAATTAAAACCTTGTTCCTGATGGGTTAAAAGAACACCAACTGTATAAGTAATGCAAAAGAAAGATAAATTCTGAAAAAAACAGGCAGTGGATAGAAATTTAAATATTGTTTGTGGGTGTAAATGCCTTTATTTTGTCACACATACTTTTTTACAGCACAGTGAAATTCTTTTTTCGCATATCCCATCTTAGTAAGTTGGGGGTTAGAGCACAGGGTCATCTATGATACAGCGCCCCCGGAGCAGGAAGGGTTAAGGGTCTTGCTCAGGGACCCAACAGTGGTTGGCTTGCCGGTGGTGGGGCTTGAACCTAGGTCTTTCTGGTCTTCAGATCAACAGCTGATGGTAGTGGGACTCGAACCCAGGTCTTCCTGGTCTCCGTATCAGCAACGTAGAGCCTTAACTTATTGAGACACCACTGCCCCTCAAAAAAATCGTCCGCCCATTGAGGTGCTTATGTAAAGTCTTGTAGTTCTTCCTACTACATCTCAGGGAGTTTTTCCTTGCTACATTGACATTACAGCTATGAGAACCTGCAAGCCCCTTTCCTACCCCTCGCTCCCCTTCCACACCCACAACACTTCAATCCCAAAAAATATGCAACGTCACTGGGCTTCCAAAAAATCACTCCCAACATATACCTACCAAAAATAAATAAATTAAAGTGCCAAGATTTGCTTTGACTTTTTATTATTATAGTATAGATTTACAGCTTTGATTGTAAATTAGTGAGGGCAATTGAACAATTTTAATAACTTCATGCGGCTCCAACATCTAAAATCGATGTCCTAACGTCTTTGTGCTTTTGTTTAATAAAATCTTCCACGGCATTAAGCATGCGCCTGTTCTATAAACCATTTTCTTCCGAATTATCGTTTACTGTAATAAAAGTATCTCAAGGCATAGCTAAGTATCTGGGTCTTGGAAATAAGCCTACAGGAAGTGATAAAGTACAGATGTAACCACTAGATGTCTCACTTCTACATAGTATTTCACTTCCATTATTATTATTTTTTTCGAGATCTAGAAAATCACAAATTTGTGCACAATCCAGCAGATAATAATGTTCATATTATATTATATTGAATAGTTCTAAATTTCTTGAATATATATTAAATATTCCTAATTGTTCCCAACGCTAAATGTATTAAATAATGCAGGGGATTTTATATGTCTAAATTTTTGCTTTATTAATACATCATGTTGCTAACCTATAAAAGAAGTCAATAGCCTATAATACAATTATATTGGTACCTGATTCCTTTTTTTAATACGCAGATATATGCTGTACCGGATGCTTTGTATTGAATACAGAAAAGAGTGATTCATTATTCATAAATGTGGCTGTATAATGTCTGTGGACGCAAACCAGAGCAACTCACAACAAATAAGGTGGTTATTACATTTTTGGAATTTGTCAAATGCTCTTATCCATAGTGGTAAAGTGGTGACTTAGTGGTTAAGGTGTTAGACTGAGACCAAAAGGACAAGGGTTCAATTCCAAGCACCACCAAACCACCACTGTGGGACCATGAGCAGGGCCCTCAACCCCCAATTGCTCAGTTGTATAAAAGGGATAACTGTAATTCGCTCTGAAAAAGAGTCTGTCTAATGATATATATATTTATCTCATTTACTTTATCAGGGCCTCACTTAGGGACCCAGCAGAAACTAAACCCACTTCCTTTTTCTCAACACTCCAACATCTAAACCATCTAAAGATGTCTTCTTGCTAAACCTATTTTCTTTGTCCTTTGTAAATGCTTTGGAAATTCAGATATTTAAACAGGGTAAAAGTTTGTACAGTCTTTGACTCTCTCTCTCTCTCTCTCTCTCTCTCTCTCTTTCTTCTTCTTCTTCTTGCTGTTCATCTGGCCTCTGCACTTGTCATCACTCTACTTTAACTGCAGTTGTGACACTTCCATTAACTTTTGCTCCTAAGTGCCCGGACACCAAAAAAAATCCTTTGGTTTTTTACTTGTACTGCTCCATCTGTCCATCGCTGTAGATTTAGAGCACTTAGAAGTTCACAGAGATGCCCTGGCAAGGTGCTTTTATCTGTGCTGTGCTATCAGGCCACAAAAGGAAAGAAAGAATCTTTTTTGACAAACAACCCCAGAATCTTTTTTAGCTGTGATATGTACAGTAAATATATTCACATTTATTAAACATTATTTCTATTAACTAGGACTTGCCCTGTTGCTCGAAATTCTTTAGCCTGTTATATTTTATTACACAGTAGGAACAGTAGGAATACAAGCGGGCAAGCATGCATTATTCAGAATGAACAGATGTGTTCTTTAAAAAAAATCCAAATGCTAAATATGGATCTTGTCAAGGAGTTTATGGTGACTCTGCTTGAAACTGGTGGACAAGGATCCTTTGGGACATAACAAAGATAATCATGCAAGTGGACTGAAGGTCAACAAAGTTGTGTGGTAAATTTATGCATATAATTTATTGATTAATTAAGTAACTGCCTGGTCAAAGTCGTGGCATTTTATATTACACTACTGGAAATATATTATTTAAAAAAATCTGTCCCATTAATGTTCTATTACATTTGGCAGACACTTATATCCAAAGTGACTTTTATACAACTAAACAGTTAAGGGTTATAGCCTTTCTCAGGGGTCCAGGGGCTGTACTGGATTTTAAACTTAAAATAGTGATGGACTTTTTAGACTATTACAGGCATCTGTAATCTATCTGAGTTAAACTAAGTCAAGAGATGCAGAATTTACAGACTATACCTAAACTGCTGAAGAAGAAATCCCTCTGGTTTCCAGCACTCCCACACAACTCTTTTTTTTCTCCCTCAGACACCCCTGCTTCTGCTGGGCATGTCTGGCAGACATATTATCGTTAATAGCAGGTCATCAGCTGAATTTCAACCTCAGTAAAACATACTGCTGTTCATCCCAGGTTATTAATTTCTATGCCAGGATCTTGTGGCCTTATTGGATAACTTACTAGTCTCCCTTTTAACCGCTGCTCACAACCATGAAGCAACAATCAAACCTTCTTTTTCTTAAATGTTGCTAATTTGACACAATCCTGTTGATGCGATTTTTTACAATATAGGAAAGATTCATGCTTTTTTATTCACACAGGTCAGTTAATTGCTTGTGGAGTCTCATATGATTTCGAACCTGAACTACTGCAACCCCTTTTAGTCCTGTTTCAGGTCTTATACACGCTGCAATACTTAAATGCGCTACATTAAGCGACGAAATGGCAAAGTGCATGTGCCCTGCATCAGTGAAACAACGATAACGGCATTATTTTTATCTTTTTAAATCTAATAGCTTCGAAGATTTTAAGCTTTTAATGTGTAGTCTGCAACATATAAAAAATAAATAAATAAAACCTGACCCTATGTTCTGGTTTGGAAAGCTTGTTTGTATTATAGATCTTTTCCCAGACCTTTTTTATATACTCCCAAATTAACACTTCATTTTATCCCAATCTCAGCCTGAAACTTATAAACACCCAGCACGGCCTGATAATTCTCCTGTGTGCTGAATATTATCTGTTTTATATTGTTGTAATTTTGGGTGCAAGCAGCCTAATAGATTTCTTTTGTAGCAGTGAATGTTAAAAATGCTAATACCAAAGCTTAAAAAAATTAAACACGTTGCAAAAACTGATAAAAAGTCCATTTTTGGCTGTTATCATAAAAAGAAAATATTTGACATGTTGTTTGGAAAATACGTTCAAGCTCAGTTGTCAGTGATGTCATGTCAAGGCTAATGCTAAGGCTAGATAGCATGCTAAATCTGGTTAAATAACTGTAGGTTCTGGGGTGGAGCTTTGACTACATTGGAAAGCAAAGGCAAAAATTATCTGATATCACCTACGAGACCTAACCTTGAAAAATCTAATCTTAAAAATGTGAACATTCTGTATGTAAAATATTTTTATTATGAGCAGTAATGCAGTCCTTTAAGATCATTAAAAATGTTGCTTACTGACAAACTTTGCAGCCCAAAAAATGTCTGAAGTCATTGGGTAATTTCAGGTAAAATATGGTTTGGGTGTACAAATACTAACTTTGCTTGTTTATAGTGTTTTGTTTTATACTATATACTTACTAAACAGCATTTGTTTATTTGTTTAATGGTGATTTTAACCCTAAGATTGCTTTAAAATAGGAAATTGAATTTCTAATCAAATGTTTAATTTACAGGGTTTTCAATAGTTTTTTTAGTTTTCACTTTAAAATTCTACTTGAAAATTGTTTAAACTCCTAAAAAAAAAGATTTTTCTTCAAATTCCAATTTTCCAAATTTTCCACTTACCCAGCATGCCCTTCTTGGCATTGGACAGGCACATGTCTTTCTCTGCACTGGGCAAAGCAAAGGCCACTACAAAACACTCCACACCATCAGCCATGAGCGCCATGCCTAGGATGGTGAAGAGGGTCCACTGAAAGCGTCCGTGTCCACAGTCTTCCATGATGCTCTCATACTGCTCAGCCAAAGTCTCCTCAGATTCCAAGGAGGCCAACTTGGCCTTCAACTTGGCCTCCCGATAAGCAGCTCGACGTGCCTCCTTGATTTCATCTGGGTGAGGAATGCCTTGATATTCCCCTTTGTACATCTGATCGTCTTCATCATGTCCTTCTGTGGCATCGCTGGCCGCATCTTCCTCCTGGCCAGGACAGTCAGCTCGGTAGGGGTAACCGTCCTCACCTTCCTCTCTGTTCATGAGCCTGCTTTCTCCTTGGTTGTCTTGCATGTTGTTGTGGTAATGGCCATCCATTTTAACCCTGATTTGAAATTTCCCTTAGTATTCTTCAAACCTAAGCTGGCTATATTAGCTTAATTCTCAGAAGGCACTTTGTCTGGAACTCAGAATCACTATTCCAGATGCTAGTAATGACCACAATATCCTGTTTATGGGTTTCCGGCTGGGATCTGCGGTTGACTCGATTGTCAGTTGCTACTTTTTTCTAAAAGCTTAAATGAGAAGAGAGAATATTAGTGAGTGCTGAGGTTTTATAAAAAAAAAAATAATGTACTTTTAGTAATGTTAAGGTGGTTAAAAGTCTCTCTTTCCTATTCAGAAACCTTTTTACATATACTTTATGTCTAAAAGTTTGTGGACAGCTAACCAACACAGCCATAAATGTGTCTTTTACAAACTGGTGCTACAAATCCAGGAGCACACAGTTGCGTAGAATGCTTTGTTAATGTTGTTGCATTACATTTACTGGCACTAAGAGGTCCAAACACTGTTCCAGCATGACAATGACTCTGTGCGCAAAGCCCTTGAGCCTTATATAGACATGATATGTTATAATTGGTACTTAAAGGTTCTGTACAGAGTCTGTACAACCCACTAAACACCTTTGGGATAAATTGAAACACCGACTGCACCCCAGACCTCCATCAAACAAGAACATCTGTGTCAGAACTCACTAATACTGCTGCGGCTAAATGGGAAGTCCCCAAAGTCACACCCCAGTATCTACTGGAAAGCTTTTCCAGAAGTGTGGCAGAAAAAAAATAGACTAAATATGAAATAGAATGTTTAAAAACACACACTGATGTGACATTCCACTACCTTTGCCTATATAGGATATTATAATAAACCCCAATTGATCCATAAATAGAAATGGCTCAAAGAGAATTTTTCCATATATAAAACTCTCGTTGGGTATTTGCATTTTTATAGAACAATATCCTGTAATAGTCGGCTCTATTCATTATGACCTTCATTTTGTAGGGAATAAAGCATAAAAGGACTTTACAGAAACATAATCCATGACCTGATGGTGTGATGTTGTGGAATTACAGCCTAAATGAATGTAATATGTACCACTTTGTACTGATTTGCTGCTGTAAAATACTATTTTTGCCAGGCAAGAGCAATAAGATAGATGTAAATTGTGGCATTTATTTAGTTTGTTATTCATAAAATGATTATGTGCACAAAAATTAAAATGTAAGTGTTTTCCTCTTTATGACGCTACTGTTCATTTTATTTCTGTCGACAAATTAAAGCAAAATGTTTTGAAATGTATTAGCCTACACCCAGTTTACACTATAAACTATATTTATATACATGGTATATACTAAGCTGTGACTGTCTGGACTGCAATTTGTATGCAGACGTTCTAATAAAATCTATAAAATTATGTTAATTAAATGAACGATATCTAAAACGAAGCTGTACAAATTCATAAACAGACATGTCACCTTTAGAAATGGCAGGTAACCTGTAAGTTTTAAGTATTTTTATTAAAATAAAGGTTTGCATATACCACAAAACCTACATTTTATCCTTAAATCAAAAACTTTTTTTTCCCAAGCTTTACTAAATACAACTTACCGTCACATCCATTTCTCTTCGATACCAAGCTGTTTTCCTGTAAATGCGTAAATAATTTTCTGATGCAAACCCTGTCAGTTTAGCAGAATGTGATGGGACAGACCAGAGGATTAGGACGCAATCTCACAACCAATCCCCCCACCCCACCCCCACTCGCAATGAGCTCAACTCTAGAGAATCTCCCTTGCCCGGAGTTGACAGACTGAATAATACGCTCTGTTGTAGCCTGAATATTAAACTCAAAATAAGGGGAACGGTACAGAAATAAAAGAAAAGCTTTATTGTACTGTGCACTCAAGATGTGGATACTTAATAATCTATCTATTTGTCCCTCTCTCTTTCTTTTTCTGGGTCATGTTAAACATGCCCCTTAGGTACCAGTGACCGATGTTCTTGCCCCTTTCCTCGAATTTTCCCAATCATACCCTTGGATGGTGTTCTCTTCGAATGGAGGCCACTCTGCTGGAGATGCTTCTTATCTACGGCCTAGAGATTTATAACATTTCAAAGCCACACAAAAGCTTCAAGAATGGATTGGGACTCTGCTTCTGCTTCACTAACCCAAGGCTACATTGTACATCAAATTTGATCACTTTTAGGATGAGGATGAGTTCCCTTTTCAGTTTGGTTCCTCTCAGGGTTTTCTCCTTATTTCTTCTCAGGGAGTTTTTCCTTGCCACAGTTGCCACCTGCTTCTTCATCCGGGACAAACCTACACTTATAAACAATAACCTTTCATTCTTACTGCATTATCCGTGTAAAGCTGCTTTAAGACAATGTCCACTGTTAAAATCGCTGTACAAATAAAAAATGAACTAAATTATATCTTTTTTTAAGTAGTTCATATGTGCCAATGTGAAAAGACAGCAATTCTGGTTCTTGGTAGCTTTATAAGTCGGTTATTTCTATGTTATTAACTCCAAAAGTGAGAAAAAAGAGCTTTGGCAGATCAGAAGCAGCTCATTGTTATTGTAATAACACTAAATGTAACTATAAATGGATAACAAGCACATATTTTTGTTAGTATTGACAAATTCCTTTGTTAGAGAATGAATAAACCACTTTGGGACTTGCTGTTATTGAAAAATAACTTTGCATTGGGTTGCATCACACCATTCTACCATTGATTTTTTCCTTGTAACAGCATGCCTCTGGTCTTACTGGCCTCAGTCTGCTTTGAATTGAAGCTCTAAAATGTTCCTATGCTGTGTTAACTGTGAAATTACATTGTCTGTAATATACCTGAGTTCTAGGCTTGCACTTATTTATACATTATATTATTTAGACATTTATATCTATGAGATTTTCATTTACATTTATCTCTTTTATGCAATTGAGCAATTGGGGGTTGCTCAAGGGAGCAGTCTAACACCTTAACCGGGAGCAGTCTAACACCTTAACCACTGCGCTAGCACTTCCCCACATTTAGACTCTGTCTGGTCTAAACCAAAACCAGTGGGGGGAAGTGATAGAATTAATAGCTCAGTGTTTTAAGGTGTTGATTTGCTGATTGGAATATTCTGGATTCAATTCCCAGGACCACCAAGCTGCCACTGGAGGGACCCTGATCAAGGCCCTTAACCCTTATCTGCTCTGTTTAAAAAAAACTAGATAAATGTAAGGCGCTCTAGATAAGGGGCATCTGCTAAATGCTTTTGGACAGTAAATGCTAGAATCTTGTTTTATACTGTAAAGGAGAACCAGAAAACGCAAACCTTAAACACTGTCTACTTGGTTTGTTTTTCTCAGACATAATCATGGGTAGGTGAAGCTGCTTAATCCCCCAACCAGATAATTCTACCAAAGAAGATTAGCTCCTCCCGAACAAAGCCATTGGCTAAATTTAGATCACACATTTCTCCACCCCTCTACTATTTCATGTTGGTTCAGTCTATCCAATCATCTTTCAGGGATGTGTCCAGAGATTTAACCATGATGTATAAGGTGAATCCTGAACATAATGGTGCCTATTGGCAGATGTAGCAGTTTGTGGTTTATTATTTATTCAGAGCTTTAAACCTAAATGAGATTTTTGGTTCCTGTAAAAGTTAGTGGAAATGGTTATTTAACAATTTATATTTAAAATACATATTGCAGAAAACAATTTCTCAAAGGCTTTACACCAGATTTTAGAGCGTAACTGAGAGTTTCCCCCTCATTCAGCTACAATAGTATTAGTGAGATCAGACACTAATCTTTTGGAGCTTAGAGGCCTTGTGCACAGGGTTATTGTCATGCTGAAACAGTAAGGAAATAATGCAATGTTACAACCTATAAAGACATTCTAGACCGCTTTAAACTTTCATCTTTGTGGCACCCATTTGGTAAAGACACGCTTACATTGGTGTGCTGGTAAGGTGTCCACAAACTTTTGGCAATATATTGTATTTTTTTTGTCAGTTGTTCCATAATGGTAAGGAATTAAAGATATAAAGCCTTCCAGTGGGAAGCTAGATTGAAAAATGTTAAACAAATATTCTAAATTTAATCTTTTACAGAAATAATTGATGGAATACAAATAGGTAACGAAAAATATATCGATTTACACATAAACCAACATTATAGGAAAAGCAGTGGTTCAGGTGTTGGACTGCTAACTGAAAGATTAGGGTTTGATTCCCAGCACCACCAAGTTACCACTGCTGGGCCCCTGAGCAAGGCCATTAACCCCCAATTGCTCAATTGTTTAACTTAAGTTATTTGTAAGTCGCGCTGGATAAGGGGCGTCTGCCGAATGCCTTCCATGGTGAGTTTGATAAAAGTTTCTTTGAGAATACAAAAAGAATTGGTAAATTTCGGGAATTTTTTAACCTCAAGATGATTCAGTCTCAGCATTCTCTCTGTTCAACGCATAATCCCTGTGCTTCAAATATGCTGGAAATTGCTGAATGGATGAGGGATTAGACGTAGCCAGGGGAGATTGTCAACCCGTCCTGTTAATCCACCCCCCTGTGTGGGAGGCATTCGACCTTGATTCTGTATAACACCAGCTCTACACATCACATTTGATCATCTCTATCTGTAAACAGAACATTCGTTGGACATTGAATGAGAAATCTGTCATCTGTCTGAGAACACTAACCTTCCCAGTTTATCTTCCTTACTGACCACCTCAGCCCTTAAATCACGGGGTGTCCTTATATGTATGGCCGCTAGCTTCTGTCTCATAATTTCTTCAATTGTAAAGCTGCTTTGTGACAATCACCATTGTAAAAAGTGCTATACAAATAAAACTGAATTAAATTGAATTGGGTGTTTGTATGGAGTAATTTGTTGTACAGTGCTAAAAAAGATACAATAAGTGATTGTCTTTAGAAAAAAATTGTTCTACTGGTTAAAAGTCTCTTTACATCATGATAGCAATCATTAAGTTAATTGGTCTAAATGTATTTATACATATTTTTATAATCAGTAAAAGGCATAGAACCAAGAAATGTTCTAATGTCCTATTAAATTGTTTGATTCAAACATTATGATAGGCTTTCCTACCTGCCTGTATGTGTTTACCTCTGCACACCCTGTTTGCACAGACAGGTTAAGTCATCAGCAAAAAGAATATCTGGATCAAAACAGAACAAAAACCTGAACTAAAATCTGTGTTGTGTTCTGTGTACAGGAGTCGAAAGGGTCTGAAAGATAACGTCATGGTTGCAGTATTTCTTTTGGACAGGTAGAAATATGGTTTTTTGATAGTAACGTTTACTTTATGTAGTTTATGTACCTTTACCAATTAGCTCAACCACAGCAGCAGCGTGTAATCAGGTACTGCTTTTATGTTTGGTATTTTAGTACTGTCCCTAACTTATCTAGTCTGTTTGAGTTCAGGAGGCGTGGCTTTGGACAGCGTTTTGCAGGAAGGGTGGGACGTACGCTTTTAGTTCTATCAGGCTAAAGTTAGCATTTTCCAAGATGTCCTACTGCACCGTTAAATGATGATATTTGAAATATTGAATATTTTATAATTTTACAAATTGAATTGTACTGGCAACAAGAGAGTAAAAAAAAAGTTAGTTTGTAATAAATACTGACAAATCTGTAATAAAAAAAATCATGTAAATTTATCTGCAGGTAAAGAATTTAAACAGCTTTGGATAAACAGCTCCATCTAGTGAAGTATACGACTGTCAATAAACTGCCTTTACCTTAATTGACAGACATTAATTAGTCAACACAGAGAATCCTTACGGCGCAAAACGGACAGGAAATTTTTGACAGTGTGACTGTGTAATAATATTAGCTAGTCAATCACAGAGTAGAAAAATAATCAATTACTGGGTGACATAATAGGGTTTGAGTACAAAGACAATCTGCACCGGTTTAAAACCTAATCAGAAGGTCTGGATTCTAGCCCCAGCATGGACCAGCATGGACCTTAAGCAAGGACCTTAACCTTCTCTGCTGAAGGTGTGATGTAGCGTAGCTGACGTCAGGTTCCTAACAAACTGGTTAGCAGCGCTTTTTTTTGAGCAAATGGGGACATGTGGGCATTGGTAACTGATTCGTTAAGGTGTTCGACTGCTGATAGGAAGGTTGTGAGATTAAATTCCAATCAGCCATCACCAGGCCCTTAAGTTAGACCTTTAATTGTATAAATAAGATCAATGTAACTCGCTCTGAATAAAGGCATGTGCTAAATGTTTTCCACTCCTTTTTCTTTCTAACTTTACTAGACAGCCAAAACAATTAGAAATGAATAATTATCTGCTTACAGGAAACATTTAAATGATGGCGGGCTCTAGTGTTCTAGTTTTTGTGTTGTGAGAAGATGCACTGGCTGTGCTGTCTGAGTGGGAGGGATGATATTATCCCTCTCGTTAGGGCAGTTCTGCAGTTTGCTTGTTTTTTAAAGCCTTTTGCGATTGCTGCTTGTCAGACTGCACGGACATGATCCCCATGTCACACTGTAGGATCTAAGTTGTCATAATATCAGTCTGTATGACAGTCAAGACGCATCAAAAATGGACGCACACAAGAAGACCTGTCAGAGGTTTTACATCATCAATCTGTGCTCGTAATCTGCGTTCTCTCGCTATATGGTAGCTAGCAACAAAAACATAACTCAATAAGTTTCTCTTCTTTCTCTTCTTTTTGTTCTTTCCACCAGACTCTTTTTTTTTATTATCCTGAGGTGGTTAGAAGGTTTTCACTCGGATTACGTCATCAGATTCAACGCTCCTATTGGTTCTCGGTTTGACAGTCATCGTGCAAGAAGTCACACTGCAAGTAAGTGCCAGAAGGGAGAAAAAAATATCTTTTGCAATAGGTGTTAATCCGATGTCGGTGAACTAGCGATCAAAGACAACAGATTTTAGCATAAGATTAAGGAAATCCTTTTAAGATATTCAAATTTGCACAACAAATCGTGGACAAAACGAATAGTGTAAGCTCAGTTTTAGTGAGTTACATTTACACTAGCTAGTCATGGGTGGACTATCATCTCAGGTATGCAGACGAGGGTAGATTTTTCTCCAAATGTGTCGCACTGCCTTGTAATAGCAAGTCAGCTACAGAATTAAGAGATGCAGTGTCTGGGAAAATTTGTTTGTGTTTGAACTGTGCTTTGCACTGTGTCAAAAGAGAGAGAGAGAGAGAGAGAGAGAGACTATGGGGAACGGTACTGTCTGACTCAATCTGAAGCACCTGTGTAACTGCTTCAATCTTAATTGGTGTCATGTCCCAAAGGTGGCACGCCAATGTGCGCTGAAAGGATAAAAGGCATCCGCTTGCAAATCACTTCGGCTTTGTCTTCTTTAGTGAAATGTTGCTGTGTATCTTTGGTGTTTGTCCCAGAAAAGGGAAAAATGTAAAAACTACCTAGCGGGCTGGCAGAATGTACAGAGTAAAGGGGGGTATAGAATCAGGTTTTTTTTAACTGTATTTATTGAAGTGTTGGAGACTAGGGTAGGCCCTGGGCAGCCTTGGGAACAATAAGTGCTAACCCTTTTGATAGAGGAGGATAGTGGTTTTCTAACATAACTGTTGAGGGTCCTATCCTCCTCTATCAAAGGGTTTGCACTTACTGTTTCCATGTCTGCCTAGGGCCAGAAAGCCATCTAGAGGTTGGAAAGGGCAGTGGTAGCTTATATGGTTAGAGTTTTGGGTTGGTGATTGGAGTTCACGACCAAGCTGCCATTATCGGGCCCTTAAGCACTGCCTTTAATCTTCTCTGACCCAGGGGTTCCTTGATATGCAGAGAAAAGTATTTTACTAGACCACAATGCATATGTAACAAATAAAGGCTGACTATTGATTAATATGCTTCGGGGTCCACAGCACGCCCTCGCCTCCAGAGGTAAAATTTAACTTTGCCAGGAGTGTGTTAGTGAATCAAGTTGGTTGTAAGAATTTCTTTTAATTTTTTTTTTTTTTTGCAAAACTTTTAGTGAATTTTAGTGGATTTTTAGTGAATCCGCAACAAGATTTGGTGTAGCGATGCAGGTAACTGTGGCCGTCACTTTTTTTTGAGTTTTACTTTCATAACCAGGAAATTCCACTGGGGGTAGCAAAAAATTTGATTGGCTGATGATTCTGTACCTACAATTCAGACCTTTCAACTAAAGGGTGAATTTTGCAGTGCTGGCCGAGACCTTTAGGATAGTCAAAACAAAACTATTCACCCATCCATCCATCCATCCATCCATCCATCCATCCATCCATCCATCATTCCTAATCAGGGTTACAGGGATCTACTGGAATCTATCTCAGCTGTCACTGGTTGGGGCCAAATACAGACAAACAACCACACACACACACTCACTCCTATAGGCAACTTACAATTACCAAGACACTGTTCTGCCACAACAAAACAAATTATATAATTTTGAGGACATTACACTAATGAAAATAATCACTAATAAACTTAATAATCAATCATTTTCCACACAATTTTATTTATTTTTATAAAGTAATGCACTCACAGATGCTGCTGCTGGCCCATAACTGCACATCTGTAAGTGCCTTGCTTCAGACCTTCTGGTGCACACCAACATGCACCCCACTGAAGACGACACTAATTGGGATTAAATAAGTTGCAAAGGTGTTTCAGATGGTGTCATGCAGTAGAATTCTTCATAGCATCAATCTCTCAAAGCAGCGTCTATGTCCCATCTCACAGAACCACAGCTACTTACGTGACCTGAGTTTTCATTTGTACCCTAGCTGAACTGTTACTTTTAGTGGACTTGTCTTGGAGTCAGCAAATATGTATGACTTAAACTCTTACACTTGTTTAACGACCATGTAAATGACATGTTAAATATATCTAGTCGTGTCTAGGGGTAAAAAAAAAAAAAAGACCCCTGAGGTCTTTTCTGCACTTTGATTTGAGTTTTTGAAGCTTTGTGGCGAAGACTCGACCCCTGCCAGCTGTGCTTCCTCCCCCAGCAAGCACTTCAACTTACAAAACCGCTTTTGTAGCTGCACAAAGGCTCCATGTACTTCTTTGTGGCATGCTTGCTCCTCATCTCCCCGCTTTTTGCAGTTCTGCAGACGAGACCTTACAATTCTGTGCACGTTCTCTTTCCCCTAGAGACAAACAAATGCGCTCAAGTGTGGCTCGGCATGGCTGATAGAAGAGACGGCTTTCTTCTGCTGGTTCCTATTTATTTTACACCAGAACTCCTTGCTTGTGAAGATAGTGGCAATAAAAGGATTAAAAAAGAGACCTTTGTCCTCACGGCACCACTGTAATACAGACATGCGCTGATACTGCATTTCGAACATATAATAATTATCTAACTAATTATTACAGATCAGAAAACAGTAATTAAAAATACCGTTAAAAACTTTTTTATTTATTCTTGTCCAAAGCAACTTAGCATCTATTTCCTGTAAGTAATGTTCAGACTTTTATTTTCCTAGAAAAAAACTACAGCCGCTTGTCCATATAGCTTCGATCAGATTCATGTCACATTTACTGTTATTAGAACAAATCCAGATGTTCGCTCAAGACTAATATTGTGGCAAATTAAAGAAGCAAAGCAGAAAATATTTCTTGTTTCGATTTCCGCAGCACATAATTAGGAATGAATTCATTATCTATCTACAGTATCTGCCTGTCTATCTATCTATCTATCTATCTATCTATCTATCTATCTATCTATCTATCTATCTATCTATCTATCTATCTATCTATCTATCTTTCTGTCTGTCTGTCTGTCTGTCTGTCTGTCTGTCTGTCTATCTATCTATCTATCTATCTATATCTACCGTATTGTCTATCTATCTATCTATCTATCTATCTATCTTCTATCTATCTATCTATCTGTCTGTCGTCTGTCTGTCTGTCTGTCTATCTATCTATCTATCTATCTATCTATCTATCTACAGTATATGTCTATCTATCTATCTATCTATCTATCTATCTATCTATCTATCTATCTATCTATCTATCTATCTATCTATCTATCTATCTATCTATCTATCTATCTATCTATCTATCTATCGTTTCTGTCTGTCACAGAAAAGCGGTGTTAGGAGGAGATGTGAAGCTGTTAGGATTGTTTAACTAACCTTAATACAATAGAATGTAGAGTAATGAGAGAGAGAGTGTGTGTGTGTGTGTGTGTGTGTGTGAGAGAGAGAGAGAGAGAGAAAGAGAGAGACACACACACCTGTCATCTGATGACACTTTTAGATGTTTATCTTTTTCAACTTTGTATTCTTTTATTTTTTTATTTCCATTTTTATTTGTATTATTAATACTGTATTTATCTGTATGTCTGTATTTTCTGTTCTCCTGTACCAGCGCTTTGACAATACAAATTGTAACAATAAAAAAACTACTAAAGCAACCTTTGAATGAGAGAGAGAGAGAGAGAGAGAGAGAGAGAGAGAGAGAGATTTTAAACAAGCTTTTTATTGGCTTAGTTCATAATAATTCATAACTTAGTTTTGATTTCTTATAAAATTAAAACAAGTGTTGATGATTAAAAGTATTATTATTAATTCATAAAATATTATTATACACAACAATTAATATTACAATGCTAATAAGAGATAGAGAGAACAATTTTTGAGAGTCCTTTGTTTTTCTCACATTTGGACCAGCCCACTGAAGGACAGGGACTTTTAACAAATACACATCTGTATATTTATCTTAGTTATTAAAGGTACAGTAGGAACATACTAAAAAATGCTTAAGGTGTACAGTAGAATTAAAGTACTTACAGTGTTAAAAATACCAATACATTTATTTAAAAAGATAAATAATTTACATTTTGTCTGTAAACCTTTAAAAAGCATGTGATTTGACTGTGAGCTCTAATTGGCTTGTTTTGTCCTAAATCCCTCCCACTTCTGTTGTTATTAAATCAATATTGGGGGCATGTTTTTGCCTTCATGTGATTGGACCATTGCGATGTAAGTCATACCTTTAGTTGTTTTCTAATTGGCTCCCTCTAGTGGCAGACATACGTATTACGGATTTTATCTCTGACACCATAAATGGCTGAATCATTTGAATGACTGACTGCCAACCGACACTGAGTATAAATTCTCTGAATTCTTATCTTTACCAGTCGATCTTAACACTAACATTAGCATTAGCATTAGCATTAGCAGTGATGATACATCAGTACCATCAGCTGCTACTGTGATTCTTCATACTCATCAATTAGTAATGGAGAGAGTAAGATAGAGTAGAGAGAGAGAGAGAGAGAGAGAGAGAGAGAGAGAGAGAGAGAGAGAGAGTAAGAGAGAGAAGAAAGATAAGCAAAAAGATAGAAGAGAGAGAGATAAGAAAAGAGAGAAAAGAAACAGAGGGGAGATAGAGGAAGAAAGTGAGAAAAGAGAGAGAAGCTAAAAGAGAGGGAGACTTTTTTTTTTGACTTTTATTAAATAGAGGCAATAAATTAGTTTAAACTTAAAGCTAAGTTTTCCGTCTGCAAGAAAGAAAGAGGAGAGAGCGAGATAGAGAGAGATAGACCAGGAGACACAGAGAAAGAGACAGAGTGAGAGAGAGGAGAATGAGAGAGAGAGATAGACCAGGAGACACAGAGAAGAGAGTATAGAGAGAGAGAGAGAGAGACCAGGGAGGGGAGGAGGAGAGAGAGAGAGAGAGAGAGACCATAGACCAGATAGAGAGGAGATCAGAGAGAGAGAGAGAGAATGAGAGAGAGAGAGAGAGAGAGAGAGAGAGAGAGATAGAGACCAGGAGACACAGAGAAGAGAGAGAGACATGAGAGAGAGAGAGAGTGAGAGAGAGAGAGAGAGAGAAAGAGAATGAGAGAGAGAGAGAGATAGACCAGGAGACAGAGAAAGAGAGTGAGAGAGAGACTTCTTAAACAATCATTTATTTTCAAGTCGAGAGAGGGAGAGAGAGAGAAAGAGGTTTTTGACTTTTTACACAACTTTAGAGAGAGACAGAGAAAAAAAAAGAGAGAGAGAGTGAGTGAGTGAGAGAGAGAGAGAGAGGGCGTGAGAGAGAAAGTGTGAGAGAGAGAGAGAGAGGGAGAGAGAGAGAGAGAGAGAGAGAGAGAGAAACACCTCTGCTGGTTGTTTTGCTTCTTGAATCGTCGCGCGCCTCCTCCTTCTCTTCCTGATGTTGCTATTAGAAACACGCGCGCCGCCGCTGGAGTAATCGAGCTTCCTGTGAAAGCGCGAGCGTTGTTTTCTACCGTAAAGCGCGAGCGTTGTTTTCAACACTTTTCTACGTTGTTTCTTTCTTTTTTTTTTTTTTTCTTTCAGTTTTTAATTAACTTTAAAGTGATTTATGTAGGTTGGGGTTTTAACACCGGCTAATTTAAAACGCTGCTCAGAGTCATGCTTAAGGATTCGGGGTGTGAAAAGAGGAAACAACTGTGATACCCGTCTCTGAAGTTAAGGTAAGTTTCGCGACAAACATTTACAAACAAACAAACAAACAAACATCCACAATTATTCGTAGTTACTACCAGTAACATTAGATTCTTTTCTAACTATTGGCAATAAAAAGTTTATATCCTACTTTATTATGTGGTTTAATCTTACACACTATGGCCAAAAGTATTGGGACACCTGGCCATCACCTCCATCCGTGTGTGTTTTTAACATGTTATACTAGATTTACTTTCACATTTAACCCTTCATTTCACACTCCTTCCTCATGGGTGTCTGGGGGGATTTGATCACATTTCAGCCAGTAAATAGTGCAATTAGACACCAGAGTCAGATGAGAAGGTCTGGGAGGTTTCAGTTTGTTGTCTATAAACACACACCATACACACACACCAGATGTCCTTTATGGGTTTGTGCACAGGCGCACTGTCATGCTGGAACAGTATTGCAGAGCGACGTACATTTATTTCATTCGTATTTCTTCTATTCAACTGAGCAATTGAGGGTTAAGGGCCTTGCTCAGGGGCCCAGCAGTTTCAAATTGGTGATGCTGGGAATCAAACCCATAATCTACCGGTTAGCAGTCCAACACCTTAACCACTGCGCGCTACCCCCCCCACCTCTCTTAGTTTTCACTGGGGGGGAAATATTATAATAATAATATAATAATAATAGTATTATTGATTATATTAATATTTTAATTTATTATTAATAGTATTAGAAAGAATCTAACGTTACTGGCAGTAACTACAAAACAATCGCTAAAATCGCTAAAAAACTCAGTATTCTATCTATCTGTCTGTCTGTCTGTCTGTCTGTCTGTCTGTCTGTCTGTCTGTCTGTCTGTCTATCTATCTATCTTTCTATCTTCTATCTATTATCTATCTTCTATCTATCTATATCTATCTATCTATCCTATCTATCTATCTATCTATCTATCTATCTATCTATCTATCTATCTATCTATCTATCTATCTCTATCTATCTATCTATCTATCATCATCTATCTATCTATCTATCTATCTCTATCTATCTATCTATCTATCTATCTATCTATCATCTATCTATCTATCTATCTATCAACCTATCTATCTATCTATCTATCTATCTATCTATCTATCTATCTATCTATCTATCTATCTATCTATCATCTATCTATCTATCTATCTATCTATCTATCTATCCACCCAACCTATCTATCTATCTATCTATCTATCTATCTATCTATCTATCTATCTATCTATCTATCTATCTATCTATCTATCTATCTATCTATCTATCTATCTATCTATCCCCCAACGATCTATCTATCCTATCTATCTATCTATCTATCTATCTATCTATCTATCTATCTATCTATCTATCTATAACTTCTATCTATCCACCCAACCATCTATCCACCCAACCTATCTCTATCTATCTATCTATCTATCTATCTATCTATCTATCTATCTATCTAATCTATCTATCTATCTATCTAACGCTATGGTGAAAAAAACTTTTCCAATACTGTTTAATGTTTTTGTATAACTTGTGTGTAATATACAGTATCAGTGTTGGTATGACTAAAAGATCCCCAAGAGGAAGTGAATAAAAATGCTTTAAAATAAAATGAGCTACAAGTGATGTTAATCAGCTACTCTTTTTCTTTACTATCGTATGTTATGTATATTTTGAATGTAATGACGTTCTTTGGAATATTTGCATGCTCTTATAATAGAGCTGTCCGGATTAGCAAATTTGGGTGAGGATTGATAATTGCGATTATGACAATTTATTTACCTGTTTTTGGGCTTTAACAATTAATTGTTTGTGAAAAAACAATTAAGTATTCAAAAAAAGCAATTCGAAGCATTGTATAATCACTCTAATTTGCGCCGTATTAACGCTCTCTACTGTAACTATAAATACTTTACTATAGATGATTTTTTATATTTATATTTATACAGAGTATTTAAGGAAATCCATATTTTGCGTCCTGTCAGTGGTTTTTATTCCGTGGGTTTAACTCTTTAGCAACAAATAAAAATGAATTCGTTATTTTTTTATTTGTTTTGTATGCAGTGGCATTATGGGTTGTTGTTAGCATGAGTTGCGCTGGCTGGTGATGGAGCGCGATACTGAAGCACGCTCGGAGCGTCACAGAAAAACTCCGACGCTCCAACTTTCAACTTACGCCGCTCCACTCACTTACTCTGGTTGAAAGTAGGGTGCTGCAAGTACTACAGCTAATAAAAGTGTATCAGGATGTTGGACATAATATTGTTCTGGTTCCTAGTTAGATTTTGTGATCTATTTAATTCCTGTCTCTGTGAGGACTGGTGACTCCTAATGGTGTACATTTTCACAAGGTTGTGATAGAGTTTGTGATTGTGTCATAATTGTGTATGGTTTCCTGAAAAGAACTGGTGTACCAGCCTGTATTTACGGATCATGAACTGAATCATTTCTTATGGCCTGGTAGGACATGTTGGCAGAGATCATGTCTGTTTTAGGTTTCAGGTGATACACGGTATTATATTCAAGATTTTCCACCTAATTCACAGACATGCAGTAAGTTCTGAAGATGGAGATGCAACAGATTAGCACATATTTTCACCCCCTACAGACGACAAGTTTTCCAGTTGACCGACACTTCATCCTACATCAGACATTTTTAACTACCCACACTTCTGGGGCAAAGCTGTTGTGTGCGTATGTGTGTGCTGTGTGTGCGTTTTTTTTGCTGGTTACTTCTTAGTATAATATAAACAATTGTACACAGAGATAAAAAGCATTTTAATTTTATTGCATCGCTTAAAAAACGTAAGTGAAAATCCATAAGCTTTGATCATTGAGATAAAAAAACCATCAACAAACTAACAGCTTCATAAAAGCTGTTTCCACAAAAGGCCACCGGAGACAGATAGCTCTGTTTGTTTTAAGCTGTTGTACGAAAGCTAGCTTATGTTGCACACTGTAGCAGCTAAACACCTTACGCAGCAAAACGTCGGCTGATAAACGAATACATTGAGAGTGCATTTGTGAACAGCATCATCGTTTATTGCTTGTTTACTAAAGATAACGCTAACGCGGGCGGTGTGGCTGTAAGCTGTACAACTGGCAAACAAACATGCGTGAGCTACAAGAAATTAATTACACACAGCAATAAAATATGATTCTGTTTTCAAAAATGATCCTTATGGTTTTTATGTATTCATAGCCACATTAGCATTGACATTGGAGCACCTGTAAGCAAACTCTTATATAAGAAAGAAGGAAAGGTACTGGAGACTTCAGCAAGTATCCAGGGGAGGTGTAGCAGACTGTGGTTAGAGCAGTTTGTTGAACGGTTTAGAGACAGTGACACTGAAGAAGAGGCAGAAAGCAGAGTTGGATGTAGCAGAGCTGAAGATGTTGAGGTTCTCTTTGTAGGTTGTACAGGATTGGGACTAAGCACGTCAGAGAGAACGTTTCAGGGACAAAGTCAAATTGAAATGGCTTAAACATTCAATTGAAGCAGCTTTACACAATCAAAGAAATAATGAAATGAATCAGAAATCAGTTTGTCCCTGATGAGCAACCCGAGGCGACGATAGCAAGGAAAAACTCCCTGAGACGGAATAGGGAGAAACCTTGAGAGGAACCAGGCTCAACAGAGAACCCATCCTCATCTGGGTGAAAAACCGTTAGCAGGAATTATGTAGTTACACTGTGTGTGTAAGCAACTTAAATCATAAGTCCTCGAAGAACAGCTGGAATGTCTTACATGTGCAGAGGAGGAATATCAGGAATATGTTAGACATGGAGCTGCAGGGCAGAAGGCAGGAAAGGCATAGAACAACACAGAGCTAAAGACTTAAAATAAGTTGTCTCAGCAACATCAACAATAAGCAATTGTCGACAAATGTTAGTGGTTTGATCTCATTTGATCAAATGTAATTAACTGCAATAGCACAGTTTAACCAGCGTGGCGCTGTGAGGCAGGACTGTAATTCAGTGCTTAATAGAAGAAGACCTGGCACCCGAATCAGTTTAACCACACAAAAAATGCTGTCATGTGTAGTCTTTAATATAATTGCAGCTATGTTCTTGTTTAATCTTTACTTTGGGAGTAAAAGAAGTTCCCTTAACATGAGCAAGCAGCTAACGTAAAACCGTATAAGTAAATGCAATAAATGACGCACATTAATAAATAAATAAATAAAAATAAGATGAATTTATTTATAATACTATAATTGTTTGCCATTAGAACACACATAACGAAATGTTTTAACTAACGGCACAAGCCAGAAAATTTTCTGATGAATCGATTTATCGCTCTAATAGTTGCTGATTGATCGACTATTTAAACAATCGCTTGTTACAGCCTGGTGGTGGAGGCAGATGATTTTCTGTGGCGACCCCGGAAGGAGAAGTAGATGATTGAAACTTCTTGTATATACGTGGTACCTCATGTCATGTCAAATAACACCACTTTAAAAACAGTTCTGTGGAACATTTGTGGTTCTATACAAGCTTCTACGAATTGGCTGTCACTACAGAAACGAAGAGTTCTTCATGAAATTAGCTTTTCTAAAAATAGCACAGACTTGACACGAATTGTAGTATCTGGGACAGAGCCAAAGCCTCACCTAACGGCACGGCCGTTTTATTTATTGTGTTTCTAAAAACAAGCTGATTGTCGGTTTAGGTAGTTGCTAAACTGGTATTCATTAATAACAGTAATGACACTGCCCTTAGTGGAAGTCTGGGTGTGCAAAACTGAACTGAAAAAAAAAAAGAAGAAGAGGAAAGAAAAAAAGTCAGAAAGAGGTCAATGATGAGAAGCTTTCGCAAGTATACAAACGGACAGGAAACCTGATAGCAGAACATTAACCTAGGAGGCCTCAGAGAGCAATAAGTAGCTTCAGTGATACTAACACACACACACACACACACACACACACACACACGTACCTGAAGTGAATGCCACTCCTCCCCCACGCAGAGTCACCTCCCTTATCTTCTGCTCGGAGCACAAAGCCGCATTTAGCTTCCAGTAATAACAGAGGGGTGACATAACATGCCATGCACCGGGGAGACACAAAGACGCTCTTTAAGTCAGACTTTTCTGATCAAATGCTGAGGTGTTGGATCCAACCGGAGCTCGACGCAACAGTTAAGGTAAGAGTTGGGTGAAGATAGAAAATGAAACCCTCATGTTACAAAGATGGAAGTGGTGCATCCTGTTATAGCTGTTATAGAAAAAGAATCATCTTTCAAACGTTAACAAAAGTTTTAAAGATGGCAAATAAAAAAAACCTGAAACCTGAAGAAATTCAGCTCAAACACTTACACTAAATGATTGCACAGAAACACGTGCTAAAAAAACTTAAAATAAATGTATAGCTTGTAAGTCAAAAGTTTAAAGTTGTTAAAAAAAGGAAAAATAATGTTAATGCCATGGAATTAAATGTGTAAATTCATTCCAAAGCTTTGCTTAGGGACTTTAATTACAAAGCCTGCCATCACTTATCGCTTTGCAGTCCTTACTAGAGGAAATAAACCGTCTCAGTCTTAGTGTTAAACAAAACTGATCCAGAGTCAGAACAGTGCAACAGCAAACCCATCCAACTTAGAGACAGTTTCTTATCAAGAGAAAGAGAGTTTAGAGAAGCTCACCGAAGTCACCATCTGATCCCTCACACCTATCGGGTTTCACGACTACTGCTGCGTTTTCACTGAACGAGCAACAAGACAACAATTGCAGCAAACACGCCATTTTACCAGTGGAAAAACTCAGTTCTCAGTTCCTTCCTGATTGTTTTCAGATCTAGTTACTGATTATGACATGGCCTTTAAGCAGTGACTGCTAATATGGACACACACACTGTAACGTCTGTGTTCATGACTCTTAGTTTGACTTGCGGGTTCATAAAAACCAAACAATGTAGCATCTTTATTTGAACCGAAACTCATAAGGGAGCGGTACCCAATTTTTATTCTGGGAGAGCCATCTGATTTTTACTTTCCGTAATGGGGGCGGTAACAGAAAACATAACAGGTTGAAATTTGACAGGTTAAAATATTTATTGTGGTTTGGTAGTCATCGTTTACAAACATTACACCAAATTTGTGAAGAGGCACGACATGCTAACTATAGAAAATTTATAACATGCAGTCAGCATCACCTTATTTCTCGTGTAGCTTATGGTTATAAATGATGAACCGGTAGTGCACCAGTAAACAAGCTAAACAAAAGTACAGGACAATAAAAAAATGTAAATATAAGACTTACAAAACTAGTAGCAAGAAGACAAAATCTTTGTAAGTTTTGCAACCCGTTGCCTCTATCAGCTCGCCTTACAGAGCGTAAACCTGTCCGATCTTGATTTGTGTCCGATCAAGCGCTCTCTTTTTCCCCCTACACTTCCCCTAACAAAACCCACTTTGGTTTCTTTTGTTTTTGAGTCTTGCATGTTATGCTCTTGTTATTAGATTGTTATAGTTAGCTAGCCAGGCTACCAGTAAACTATGTAACGTATGCACTGTAAAGCAGGTCGCACTCTTTCACTGGTGAGGGGTTGGGAGGCGCTGTGTGCTCCGGCCCGATCACAAAACTTACAATGTGTTTGTAGCGGTTAGGAGGCTGCTCAGGTAGCAGCGTCAATAATAATAGTCTGGTTAAAAGTTGTTCTACCATTAAAAAAATTTAAGAGACATTATTTATGGTTGAAAAAGTGTTGCTTTAAGTCTCTCTCTCTCTCTCTCTCTCTCTCTCTCTCTCACTCTCAGATGTTTTCAGATTTAAGACTCAGACAGCCAAAGTAAATACATTTAATAGAGACCTCTCACTCTGTCTGCTGTTTTATAGTAGCGGTGTGGGTTTTATCGACAGCAGTTTGGGAAGCACTGATGCCTACTAGTAAAATCTGGAACCGCAGCACATAAAATAACGAATTCAGCAAAATTATGGTATTTTAAATGTAATGATTATTCCTGTATTTTTCCTGTATTCCGTACACACCACACACCACACAGCACAGCACATTAGTAGGAGTTTGTGATAGCATTTAGTTGTCCCTTTTTGTGAACTGTCTGTGTAAGGGGGCATTCGCACCTGGGCCATAGAGAAACAGTTAAACAAACTCTGTGGTTAAACATTAACACCCCCCCCCCACCACCACCACCGAGCTCCTATCCTTCAACACACAAACACACACACACAGATTCATATACAAAGTCATGAAATTTTAAAGTTTCTGGAAAAAATGATTAAAACCAAAAGTTTTGAAAGTTTTATGAATCTCTGTATATTTAAAAATATTTTAGTTGATAATATTGGTTAAATTACAATAGTTAACCTTTGCGTGATCTGTCGCGTGCCGTTGTTTGCATAGGGTAACGGTGGCTAGTAGTTGAATCTAGTACTCATGTGATGAGTCACCAATACCAGGAAAATGATGATTTAGGATTGTTTTACGGTGGTTTGAGAAAGATCAGGACCCGAACCAAGCCAGAATCGAACCCTGGTCACGGTGCGCAACAACCTGCTCATGTGGGGGACGGTGCCTTGACCCAGTACACGATAGCACCGGCCAGTGTTTTTTAAATGTAATGCTTCTTTTGTATTATAAACCACAAGCTTCGTTACTAATTATTTACAGTTTGTCATGTGAATTTACCTCAGATTCATAGAAAGACATTTTATTGGTAAAAATGTATACAAACGCTGCATATAGAATATAATATTGATGTATGAGAGAGACAAATATATATTACTGCCCCTATGTGTTCTGTTATTTTTCCTAGACATACATAATTTGTCTGTATTTCATGTACGCACCTTGTCCCTTTATATTACAACTTACATATACACACACACACACACACACACAGGCTTATATCCACTATCTGCCCCTCTGCGTATGTGTCTCTCTCTTTCTGTCTCATTTTTTTTCACAGACACTTTCTGTTCTCCATCGTCTGTTTTCTAATATCACAGCGTTGCCACCTATTATATCTATATATATGTCTATATTATAGGGTTGTCACCTTTTATACAAAAAATACATAAGTGGTATGTGAAGCAGTGGGGGGCCACACCCCTCAGGGCAACAATGACAACAGGCCAGATAAGGTGCTAGCAATGTTAAATCATAACATAAAACCTGCTTTTGAGAAAATAATAAGACTGGTACCAATAAATATTATAATAAACCATCTTAGGCATATATATATATAGGTATTCAAGGTGGCAACCCTGTAATATAAGAAAACAGACGATTCATCAGACTTCTAAAGTGGTTATATTAATAATAAGCAAGTAATTTTTAACAATTAAAAAAATTAAGTTGGACGAACTTGTGGTATAAAATCAGCAGATCCATATATATTTCTTCACATATGCATTCTGGTTTATTAAATCTCTGCCAAGAGAACCTGTTCTCTATTGACCCTTATTGGCCCTGGCCTGAACCTCTGATTAGTCTGATTGGTTTGTATCAGACTGATGACGGAAGCATCACCCAATCAGAGGAAGAATAGCCCGGGTATTATAACTCAAAAATTCGGGACAAACACCATCTTGTGTCAATTCAAAACAGGACGCGCCATTTAATTCTCAAATACGGGACGATTCTGTATTTTTAGGGACTTGTGGCACATACAACTCACACATATACACACACCCTCTAGCTGTCTCGCTCTATGTTGCGCACACACACACACAGACCGAATCTGTCAACTGCGACTAATGTTGCTTGATAGTTGACTCCAGCCACAAGATCTGTGGAACTGAAATAGATCCCTGGCAGTAGGAGGTACAGTAAATAAAGAAGTTAGTGAACTATAATATACAATCCAGCGCTACTACATTACCGAGTGTTCTATAGTAGCTACATTTCTCGAGATAACCCAAATTTACATTAAACATTTTATATAGTGCTATTCTAAAAAAAAAGCTGTATTACTTTTAAAAAGCAGATTTGGGCCATGTCCTTAAAAAAAAGGTTGTTGGGTGTAGCACAGGATGGGAAGGTGGATTAAAATTAGCTTGGGTGGAACTGAAAGAGATGGTATCAGTATGGTGGTGTAGTATCTGCTTACAATTTCACATTTTTAAGCTCTACAAGAGAAATAGAGAGGTTACATTATTTAGAAGTCGGACTGCTCAATTATTTAACCAAAATTGATCGGAATAGAAAAGTTGCCTTTTTCTCCCATGTCTCCAAAATATGAGACGTACAATAGAATGGAACATCCAGGATTATATGCTTTTGGGATGACGGATCTAAGTGGTATGTAAGGTGGAAACCTACAAATATACGGAATAAACATATTAAAGTAAATTGTAAATTGTAAACCGACGTACACTTACGTTTCACTTACGTTAGACAGACTTGTGACAGAGGTTTCAGTGACAGACGGCTAAATCTGATGACTCGGTAATTGTTAAGGTTAAACGTAAAAATGACAGTGATAATTGACCAAAAGAACAAATAAATAGTGACGGTTACATGTAAGCACGATGTCAGTTTTAGTGAGAAACCCACATTAAAAAATACCGTAGTAAACGTTAGGATTTCCTACAGTAAGAGGATATTAAATTGTAGTGTAAGGTGGTGTATTACAGTATTTACTACATCCTGCTTCAGCGTACTATAGCATTAACTCTAGTGAATTTATAAACTATAGTAAATACTTACTACACGTTACTAGAGTAAACTAGAAGACTGTGGTATACTGTATTATATCAGAGTTTGTAGTTGGTTATAATATTTACTCTTTGCTGAGTAAACTGATAAACAATAAAGAGTTTCTATATAGGAAACAGTTGTTTAATGGGCAACAGTGTGTTCCAGTGTGAAAGGTCAGATTCCTATTTCTAATGTCAGAATATCGATTCGGAAAAAGTTCAGCGATGCAGCTGAGACTTTCAACAAAAATTAGTAATTTACAATAAATAGTTTGTTAGAGCATATTTGGTTTTATTGATTTTATTGATTTTGTGTGTTGCATTGATACACTCTGATCTGTGCTGTGATGGTCACACATACAGTATGATAGAGTAGGTTTTTTTTCTACTTTAGTTACTAGTTACAAGTGTAATAGAATTACTATAACAACTTAGCAAGCCAGTGCAATTTACATTACATTACATTTACAGAATTTGGTAGACGCCCTTATCCAGAGCGACTTACATTTATCTCTTTTATACAACTGAGCAATTAGTGGTAAAGGGCTTTGCTCAGGGGTTGATTTAATTAATCTTCCAATTAGCAGACCAACACCTTAACCGCTGCGCTACCACCTTCCAATCTACTCCCTGGTATATTTACTATAGTAATGCCCAAAAAAACAGAAAATTGTAATTCATATTTTATAGTAAATTTACTCGACTAATCAGGCAGACCTCGTAGGCAAGCTTGCTATCAGCTGATTGGGAGAAAAAGCAACTCAACCTCTATCAGCTGATCGGGTCTAAACACTCAATTGGCAAATACTGAACAGAGCGCCTTACTTAAACACAGCTCGTCTGCCTGCTTTGCTGCTTCCTCAGCACGCCGCTTTACAACCCACCTCCTCCTCATCAACTATTTATCTGGGCTGATTTAAACAATGTTATTCTGTTCTCTTTGTTGTTCTGTTCTGGGGGATTTGTGGTGCTCATCTGTTCTTTCAATGGAAGGGTTGCCCCCAAGGATGCTGCTGTTTTCCTGTCCAGCCTTTTCATGGCGTTCATGGAAAAGACAGGGAATTTCAAACAGAGCCATACTGCAAAATGGTAAACTTTAAAACACAGTAGTTAAAGTCGAACTGAAGATTGCCGTTCCCTTCTCTTTTTGACCTAAGAGGAACTGACTGAATTGTATTTTTTTTAGCATTTTTGTATCCAGCCATGGTTTTCTGAAGACATATCAAACAAACAGCTTACAATAACAATATACAGTACCCACTTACAGTATGCAGAGTGTATCGCCAAAATATCAATCATGTGATTGCATATCTGTGGCAGATATACCAGGCAGGAGCTTAAGTTTTTGTTCATGTGACCGTGGTGTAGTGGGTTAAGGCGCCGGCACCAGCATGCGTGGTTGCGACCTGGGTTTGATTCCGGCTAGGGTCTTTTCTGGTCCCACCTCTTTCTTATTCCACACTGTTATTACTAATAAAACAAATCTCTGGGGGCCCCCAAAGTGCTTGGGCCCTTAGAATTATCCTAAACCCCCAACTCCCCACAACCCCAGTGGCACCCCTGAGTGTATCCGTTATATAAAACCGGCCTTGCAGATCAGTTTAAGTCTGTTTGTGTCTGCCAGTCTCGGCCTGCTTCCCCAGCATGCAACAGTATACAGGAGAAATAGCAAATAAAAATGACAGGCCTCTCTGCCTTCTCCTGAAGAGCATCTTAGTGTTCTTTGTCCAGTCCAGTTTCTCATAAATGAAGGAAAGTTTGATGTGAGCGACTGTTTCCGAAAATTGCTGATATGCCAGTTTTTTCACCAGTCTCTTCTTGGCCATGGCAATGTTATTTCAGTCTTGATCCTGAGACTACTATAGACTTGGATTCCTGCTCTTGACTAACACAAGTGGAATGTACTGCGGTCTTCTTCTGCTGTAGTCAAGTAACCTTATAGTTCAACATTTTATGCAGTCTGACTTGACTTTTTGTTCACCACTATTGTAAAGAGTAACTTTTTGAATTACAGAAGTTACATGACCCGATCTGGTCTTATTTCTCTGACCTACCACACCTGATAGAACTGATGCTCACTTCTTCTTTACCAGACAATATTGTGTAAAAAAGGCCCGGAAAGCAGATTCTGAAATGCTTAAACTGCGAACACTAAGATCACCTTTTCTCATTGTGATTGGTTGATTGAGCAGCTGTACGGGCGTTCATATTAAAATAGCCAAGAAGCGTGCAGTGCATACCTATGTTGTAAGCCACATCATTGTTAAATATGTAATTTTGTTTGGTCAGAAGGTGTTAAGTCACTATAAAAGTACTAAAAATAGTAAATTATTAAAACATTTCGAAAATTTTATTAGATGACAGGCTACATCTGTTATAAATATACAACACCATTTGATTTTTGATTTTAATAGCCTTTTGCGATTGTTGCTCGTCAAACTGTACGAACATGATTCCTATGTCACACTGTAGGATCTCAGTTGTTATAATGTCACATTGTACAAATCAAAACGCATCAAAAACAGACGCACACAAGAGGAATCGTCCGGAGTTTTACGTCATCAATTCGTGATACTTTCCGTAATCCGCGTTCTCTTGAAAAATGGTAGCTAGCAGCAAACAAAACCTGTAGCATTAAATTTGCTTATGCAAACATTGTCTGCATTACAAATTGCTGAACAGTCCGAGAAATGACAGTCTGACTTCCTGCTTTGTCTTGGATTTGACTAGGTTTACACTGTGGGATTTTTAATAGCTAGCAGCAAACAAAATCTGTAGAATTAAATTTGCTCATGACATGCCTTAGTAAGGTTCTTCTCCTGCTATTCTGTCCTGCTATTTTGTCTAATTTTTGACATTTTCTGTCAGTAGTTTTAAGTTGGCACGCTAATTGCGTTATCAGGGTCGAAGAGAAAAACCGATTGTAGCGGCCGTTAATCGTCTGTCAGCAACCATGCCAAACTAGCCAGCAAACGCAACAGAGTTTTCGAAAGGACTATAGAAATCCTTTTAGGATTTAGAAATTTGCGTAAGAAGACCAAATCATGGCTAAAATAGCACAGTTTAAACCCCGCTTTTATCTCATTGTACTTATATTAAATTTTGCTTCAGTGCATGTATTTGATTTTACTGGATAAATGCATGTAAATCATGTTTTCCAGTGGTTTCCTATATCCTCCTGAGACCCCCCAAAACATTTCTTTCACAATTTTTGATGCTTTTTATTTTAAAAACGTTCAAAGAACGGTTATGAAAACAAAAGATCCACTATAGAGGACACAACACACTGGGTGGGGACCCAGGAGGATATTATTAAATTTGTCTAAAGATAAATAATGATACACAGTGTGTTTATGGGAAGTGGATTATGACAACAGGTATGATTGGAACTAGATTAGTAGCCTTTTTACGTGACCTTTAATTACAAGATTTGTTTTTATTCTTACTCAGTAAGGAAACCATGCCATCGCTACTACGGCCCCAGCCCATTTTATCGGTGCTCCTGTTTGAGTAAGGTTTGAGTAAAGTTTGCATAATTAGTTGCAGCGTTTACTATAACTTGAGAGCCTGTTTTTAGACACGCAATTATCCCTTACCAGGAAGTTGCTATGTTATGTACTGATGCATTCTTTTCATAATGAGTCATTGACTACTTTTGTCAAATGCTTGTCAAAGCAAAACTTCTGATACCAGATTAGCAGAAACTCTTGATGCTTGATATTTTCTAAGGAGTGTCTAACACTGTTTTACTTTTTACTTCCTTGCAGTATCCAGTGTCATGAAACTTAATCCACACAAGGCTCCGTTATATGTAAGTATAGCTTTCAAGCTCCTCTTTTACCCTCACTGGTTTGAAAGTATATATATATATATATATACACTGCTCAAAAAAATAAAGGGAACACTAAAATAACACATCCTAGATCTGAATGAATGAAATACTCTTATTAAATACTTTGTTCTTTACATAGTTGAATGTGCTGACAACAAAATCACACAAAAATTATCAACGAAAATCAAATTTATTAACCCCTGGAGGTCTGGATTTGGAGTCACACTCAAAAGTGAAGTGGAAAAACACACTACAGGCTGATCCCATTACTTTGATGTAATGTCCTTAAAACAAGTCAAAAAATGAGGCTCAGTAGTGTGTGTGTGGCCGTCACGTGCCTGTATGACCTCCCTACAATGCCTGGACATGCTCCTGATGAGGTGGCGGATGGTCTCCTGAGGGATCTCCTCCCAGACCTGGACTAAAGAATCCACCAACTCCTGGACAGTCTGTGGTGCAACGTGGCGTTGGTGTATGGAGCGAGACACATGATGTCCCAGATGTGCTCAATTGGATTCAGGTCTGGGGGGAACGGGCGGGCCAGTCCATAGCATCAATGCCTTCGTCTTGCAGGAACTGCTGACACACTCCAGCCACATGAGGTCTAGCATTGTTTTGCATTAGGAGGAACTTAGGGGCAACCGCACCGGCATATGGTCTCACAAGGGGTCTGAGGATCTCATCTCGGTACCTAATGATATTCAGGCTACCTCTGACGAGCACATGGAGGGCTGTGCGGCCCTCCAAAGAAATGCCACCCCACACCATTACTGACCCACCTGCTGAACCTCCTTTATTGGGGGTGTCTTGCTAATTGCCTATAATTTCCACCTGTTGTCTATTCCATTTGCACAACAGCATGTGAAATTGATTGTCAATCAGTGTTGCTTCCTAAGTGGGCAGTTTTGATTTCACAGAAGTGTCATTGACTTGGAATTACATTGTGTTTGTTTAAGTGTTTCCTTTATTTTTTTTTGAGCAGTGATATATAATATATATTATATATATATATATATATATTAAAATATGCATTTAAACGGTAATGGTCACCATAAAGTCAGAGTTGTTGCTTTATAATAGGGCTGCATAATATATAGTTTTTTAGCATCGACATCACAATGTGTGTGTATCTACAATAGTCAGATTGCAGGATGGGATGTGAAATTTCAAGTAAAGATTATAGTCGACTGTAGCACAGTTCAGAACCCATGTGATTTGTGGATTAATTGCAAGGTTTAATAATAGAGTAAAAGTTTATAATTTGAACATTGTTATATAACCTGGAACTATAACTTGCATTCTAGGGGGCAGGGTGGCTCAAATGGTTAAGGTGCTGAGTTTGGTAATCTGAAGACCAGAAACACCTGGGTCCAAGCCCCACCTCCGGCAAGTCAACCACTGTTTGGGTCCTTGAGCAAGACCCTCAACCTCCTTCCTGCTCCAGGGGGGGGGGGCGCTGTATCATAGCTGACCCTGCGCCCTGACCCCAACTTACTAAGATGGGAATATGCAAAAAATGCATTTCATTGGCTCTGTACATGTACATTGCACAATGAATTGAATATACTTATACTTATTCAGGCGCAAGAAACAATCACTTTTGTAGAATTAACAATTTAATTTTGTATTTAATTTGCACAGTAGAAACTATACAGTGTGATTTTACATTCATTCATATAAATTCTGTATTCAAATCTCTAGAAAAAATGAAAACACTGTTTTATTTGCATCTTTGCTCTATTGTATTTATCTATAATTATAATTTGTGTTCTATATTTTACAAAGATGCACTCCATTATAAAATCAACCCAATCACATTATAGCTATTCATGTTATTTGATGAATTTTTGCAATATACGCTGCCTGTCCAAAAAAAGGACACATCTTTGGCTTTGATTACAGCGCGTATTTACCGTGCCATTGTTTCGAGACGCCTTTACATTGTTACGACATTTATTCCTGTCCAGAGTTGCATCATTATTGTGCTGAAATCTCGAACTGACGAGTTCGACTGCGACGCAAAGTCTTCTCCAGCACATCCTAAAGATTCTCAATGGAGTTCAGGTCTGGACTCCGTGGTGGTCAATAATTGTGTGTAAAAATGCTGTGTCATGCTTCCTGAACCACTTGTTCACAATCTGAGCCCAATGCCGTTGTTTTTTTGGATTATGCCCGTGCCATCAGTGAAGAAAAAATCCATTGATTGAATAACCTGATCATTTGATAATTTAGGTAGTCAGCTGACTTCACTCATTCTTTGGGCAAATAATGTTTCTGAACATAAACCTGACCAACTGCAGCAACCCCAAATCATAGCACTGCCCCTACAGGCTTGTACACGAGGCACTAGGCATGATGGGTACATCTCTTCTTACCCTGATGCACCCGTCACTCTGGAACAGGGTAAATCTGGACCGATCAGACCACATGACCTTCTTCCATTGCTCCAGACTTTATGCGTCAAGCCTATTTTTACAATTAGTAGTTTCTTTAAGGCTACACAGCTGTTGAGTCCCAATCTCTTTCGATCCTTTCTCATGTGGAAATGCTCTTACTGTCTCTATTAAACATTGCTATAAGCTCTACTGTTATACGCTTCGATTCGATTTCACCAAACGTTTAAATGATCGCCGATCTCAGTCATTTAAGATTTGATTTCAGCCACATTTTTTTCTTTAAGTTGATGGTTTTTTTTTTCCCCGTCCCCCCGCTATCCTTTCAGTTTTTTTTTTTAATAATGCCATGGGCAGTTTTTAAAATTTCAGGAGTTTCAGCAATCACCTTAGCTTGATTCTTGATGTTTTTCATGCCAATAATTGACGCTTCTGAAACAACAGACTAACATCTTTGTTTTCCATGACCACAAGATGTGTCTTCTGACAAGGTTGTTTAAGAGAAATCACTTTAAGAAGCCACTCTCACTGTATCAGTTTGGGTTAAATAACTTGTTGCCAGCAGCTGAATCATAACCTTTCATGCAGTAACTATGCGATGGACCTATTTGCTTAGTTAAATTCAGGTGGTGACTTTATTGGACGGTGTACTGTATATCACAGAAAAACATTTTTACAGTATTATGCAGCCCTAGTTTATAACCGTTTTTAAAATACCCTTGTTCTTCTTAGTTTAGGTTCTTGATTTAATCCAGAACTCGGGTTGGTCTTAGTGTGAATAGGTGCTGATATCTGACATGGTGTTTCATTTTCTGTTTTTTCTCCTGCCATGTTTCCAAGAACGGCTTGGGATTTACTTTTCTTATAAAACATTTACTGAAAATGAGCGATAAAGTAGATTGTTACTGTGAACAGTTTAAAGTCTAATAAAAACCACAAGGACTAAAACCACTGTTGTGATGACATTGCGAGTCATAATGTCATAAAAGACAATTTTGGTCATTAACTGTCTACTTTCAGTGACCTGCACCAACCAGTTGAAAACCGGAATAAACTTTATAGATACGAAGAAAAAGTGTCTAGATAGTGGGTTGATGACGACTCTTATCTTAGGTCACACCTAATACCATTACCAAAGAAAAGCGTATGCAGAGGGGTTTCCTGGTTACTTTGTAATCTGATACGATTTTAAAGACGTCTCCCCCGGTGCAATGAAGCAGGTGAAATGCTATCAGATTAGTCACGGCACTGAGACAACAGCAACAGTGGCACTGATATATCACCTCCACTCATCTTCCTGTCCTCTTCTCATATATGGGAATTATTCCAATAATAGGTGAAATGTAGTTTAGTTATCTATCTTAATTGCACAACTAATGCCTTGTGCAAAAAAGTGCAATGTTTTAATATGATGTAATTTATGCCTTTCTAATGAGGAAATAAATATATCATGACATCAGAAATAACAATTTATTGTGCAATAATAGGAAAACTAGATAGACATTAAATAGACATTATTAATCGAAGATTTTCAATATGTTTATGAAATTCATAAAAATGAACTGCTGGTTTATACACAATTATTTAATCATCTCATTCTGTTGTCAATAAATCACAGCACTGCAGATTACTAAGGATTTAAATAAAAAAAAAAATAAATTTAAATAAAAAAATAAATTTAAACCATCAACACAGTAAAAAAATTTTCTATTTATAATAGTAAATAGATTAAATAATCATTATTTTTCTATTTTCCTCAGAAAAAAATCATGTGCCGTGCTGTGCCGATTCTGTCGGCGTAGTTTGTTTAATGTTTGTGGTTGAAGGTGAAAGGTGGAACCGCCCTCAACTACAGCTAAACACAAGACCACACTGTTGAACCTGAGGTTTTGTGCAACTTTGCGCTGTGCTAATCTCTGCAGGCCAACCAAAGAACACGATTTCCTGTGAAAGTGCTGTTGATCTTTAGTTAACTCTGATTTTTAATCTAGTTACAGTTTGAAATCTGTTATTCTCGGATCAGTTATTCTTCATTTTATGGTAATTGTGTCCCTGCCTAAATTATTGTTTTTGGCTAGTTTTGAGGTTTCCATTTCACATAACACACATTTTTTTTTACGAAGCTAGAACATTTCTTAATATCCTATAAATTACTTTACATGGACCAAAGTTTGTGAAGGGGAAGTGGTAGCCCAGTGGTTACGGTCTTGACCTGCTTTAGTACTCTTAAGGTAGCACTGCTGGGCCCCTGAGCAGGGCCCTTAACCCTAAACTGCTCAGTTGTATAAGAAAAATGATAGAATGAATAAATGAATAACCTGCATTTGCATTCTGCCCAGTCTTCTGACTTGTGATGCACTGTTTTGGCATGACAATGTCCCTGTGTCCAAAGCTCATGAAAACATTATTTACCAAAAGTTCTGGCCCTAGTGAACACGTTTGGTATAAACTGCAAAGCCAACTGCACTCCAGACCTCCTCGCTAACACCCTACAGTGATAAAGAAATATATACTAACAATAATAAATGCCTTTATTTTGTCACATATACAATTTTAAAGTACAGTGAAATGCATTTTTCACATGTCCCATCTTAGTGAGTTGGGGGGTTAAAGTGCAGGGTCAGCTATGATACAGCACCCCTGGAGCAGAAAGGGTTAAGGGTCTTGCTCAAGGACCCAATAGTGGTTGGCTTGCCAGTGGTGGGACTTAAACCCAGGTGTTTCTGGTCTTCAGATCAACAGCTGGCGGTGGTGGGGCTCAAACTCAGGTCTTCCTGGTCTCCAGATCAGCGACTTAGCACCTTAACCATTCGAGTCACCACTGCGAGCCACAGCCACGAGTGTGGAGTGTGTTTGTGTGTGAGTGTGTGTTGTGTTGTGTGTGTGTGTGTGTGTGTGTGTGTGTGTGTGTGTGTGTGTGTGTGTCTGTGTGTTGTGGTTGTGTGTGTGTGTGTGTGTGTGTGTGTGTGTGTGTGTGTGTGTGTGGAGAGAGAGCGAGAATAATAATAAGATTTGACATGCTAGCTTCTACCACAAGCCCATATTGAGTGTTCTTATTAATTATTTGTTTTTGTTTCATTTTAAGCCTCTAATTAAGGACATGAAATGGGAAATAATTCTAAATTTTGCACGTTGTTTATATTAAAATCTCTTTATCTCCAAGACTGACTGGGCCAAACTTACGTTTCTTACTTAATGACTTTCTTTTCAAATTCATGTGTAGTTAATAAATAATTCTTTGCCGTGAATATCTCAAGACTGTACAGGGTTGGAGGTACAGAAAATGTATTTAATTAATGAGTATCATAAAGCAATTGTACAATAAGTCACAAAGTTCATTGTTTTGTCTTGGAGCCTGGATACAATATACTTTTCTTTTTAGATGCGTTGTTGTTTCTCAGTTTTTTTTTAGTGGAACCTTCCTTTGTGCATATAAATTACTGCAATTATAATAATTATGATGATAATGATGATGGTGATGACGATGCTAATGATATATTGTTAACTTTGGGTGTTGTGCATTAGGGCAGTTGTTTGCTCACCGTTCAGCTCAGCAATGGTGAGCTGTATGAAAGAGAGGATGCCGAGTTCTTCTTGCTCTTCACTGGATCGACTCGGAGGCACGTGAGCAGCACGTTGAGGATCAGCCATGACACCCTACAGCTGGTGTGTCCTGGTATGTATAGTTTTTTTTTAATTTATGTACAAACTGCAGCAAGTTATTACTAAAACTACAGCCACAACCTAGATGATGCATCAGGTGGCAGAATTAGGGCATTTAAAGATGTAGCACAGAATCAGAGAAGTGAATATTGAATCAGGAAGGGAGAGTGTGACGAGTGTACGTAGAAAAAGCACATACCTGGATAACAATATCATGTCCATATAAAGGCATGGTAATAATGCAATAAAGGCTATGGCAGAGGCCCAACTATAAACATATTTTGGATATATCTTTATATATTTGCTGCAAACATGCATTTTAAGTAGCACATGAATCGCTAAAGGACTTAGCATTTAGACAAGCTATTACATTACACAGATTCATCATAACACGGTTTTTCTGCACTATTTTAAGTAGTGTCAGTATTTATCCATCTGTCTGTCTGTTTATCTATCTATCTATCTATCTATCTATCTATCTATCTATCTATCTATCTATCTATCTATCTATCTATCCATCCTTTCATCCATCAATCCCTACCTACCTGCCTTTCTTTTGGCTAAATACCAAACAGTACTAGAAATATTTCTAGTAAATGGTACTGTACAATCATATTATTTCATTAATTATATACAAAATCAATCATGTCTTCCATTTACCAGTTGCCCCAATCCAGAGTATCGAATTTATACAACTGAGGAGTTAAGGATCTTTCTCAGAGGCCCAGCAGTGAACTGGAATTTGTTCAGTCTGTTGACTATTACTATTAAGCAATCTCTTACCCCAATCTTTATTGCTGTATTATAGTCTCGTTCTATTTATAAAAAAAAATAATAATAACATCTTCTTTCATGAAACCCGATCTACTCCTCTGTTTCTCCTCCTGTAGCAAACCCTAATTAGCCAGCGACACAAATTTTTTGCTCTGGGTGTAGCTAGCCAGCTAGTTGCATGCTCTACTGTGCATGATCTCGCTCGGTTAATCCTGTTTTTCACCGGAGCAGCTGGTGGCCAATTAAATGTGATTTTAGGGACTTGTACATTTGACATCAGGAAGGTAAAACACGGACAATGACTTCACTGAGCTTTTATTACCTTTATTATAGGGCAACTGCTGCACATAACAATGTTTTTTTTTTTTTAACATGCATACCAGCAGCTGCTGTGTAGTGTATCTGTGTTACAGTTTGTTAACCAGCCAAAAGTTTGGCATTATAAGAGAACAGGAGAATTTAATTGGGTACTAAATAAAAAAAAATCCACATCCGGTACAACTCTGGCTATGGGCAGAAATGAGCTGGATTCAGGTACTGTAAAGGAGACAGGTGCAAATGCAGATTATTCTTTGTGGCAAATACAAAACAAACCTGCCAAGACCATAAAAACAAGGACTATAAGCTTAAACAGCAAAAACAAGGCAAAACTTCCAAACTCTTAGAAAGTTTGTGACACACACAGCAACACAAGTTTGCTAATGAAAAGCAGGCTGTATTTGACATTGCATAATTATTATGTTTGGTAAGTAGTACGTCCCAATCCCTGGTACACAAAAACTGTTCTGGATGACCGACTACTTTTATAGAACATTATACTATCCCATGAGCTCATGAGAGAGACAACTCTTCATATGTGAAGATGGCGGAAAGCGGCGACACAGCACTTTTTATGTGCTTTAATTAGCTTTCGATACTTCAGGAAAGAATGTTTATTGTTGCTAATTTGCACGTGTCCAAGTTAAACATTGACTAACTTCAAATTTGTGCTGTTGTCACATGACAATACCAACATAATTGGTGTAGTACGTGAGAATGTCATTGACACTACCCATAATCACACCCTATATAACAGGGTTTTCTAAACTGGGGTTCGCGAACCCCTGGTGGTTTGCAAGGAAATTGCAGGGGGTTTGTGTATTGATTACAAGCGGATAATGAAATTATTATTATAAAAAAAATAAACAAATAATAGTTTATGTAATATTAAAATAAAAACCCTTAGACCCTTAACCCTTCCTGCTCCAGGGGCGCTGTATCATAGCTGACCCTGCGCTCTGACCCCCAACTTACTAAGATGGGATATGTGAAAAATGCATTTCATTGGCTCTGTACACGTACCTTACACAATGACAATGAAGTTGAATGTATATATATATATATATATATATATATATATATATATATATATATATATATATATATATATATATATTATATTTTTTTTTTTTTTTTTTTTTTTTAATGTCAACACGCAAATGTGTTATTAATATATTGGAATATATACTTAAAATATCAGGTGGTACTTTAAGTAAATTATTTGGTCAAAGGGGTTCGGCTGACAAAATAGTTTAAAAAACCCTGATATAGAAAATACTTTTTTAATAGTCGGGAGGTTCGTACCAACTCAAATTTATGACCTACTTAGGTGGAAGTGGTAGCGCAGTGGTTAAGGTGTTGGACTGCCAATTGGAAGATTTGGGTTTGATTCCCAGTACAACCAAAGTTTCCATTGCTGGGCCCTTAAGCAAGGCCCGTAACCCCCATTTGCCCCCAGTAAAATGAAACCAGTGTAAGTGATCAGAGACATGTGATGGGATCGAGAGCTACGAAAAAAACTATAGGAAACAAGTTTTATTACAATTTTATTACCAAACGAATAATTGCAATTATATATTAGATAATTTTACATTTTTGTGTACTAATATGATAAATATTAGGACAGAATAATTTGACTAAAAAAAAGTCATATTAATTTGTAAAATGTAGCTTTGTTATTCTGCTGCCGGTCCTTCTTATTTTTTGGATAATGACATACCAGTTTTGTGCTATTTTATACAAACAACAGCAGGAAGTGTGAAACTAAGGCGGGGGTGCAGTCGTTACCTCCACAGGCAGGGCACACCTAATTAGTCATGAGATTAGATTTATTTCTTTCATATTTCTTAAATTAAATATATGAACAAAAAAGTATACAGTTTTATGCTTAAGTCTGGAAATTAATGCGATGAAATTAAATGAACTTTTTATTCTAACCAGAATTACAGATTCCGAATTAAGATGCGTTTTAGTTTTGGCAGCACAGCAGCACCATCGACCTTTTCATACTACACAACTTTAATTACTGGGAAAAAATGCAAGACTAAACAGGGAGGAAAATTTTTCATTGTGAACGCAAAAGCAGTAAATATCAAACTGTTCTGCGAAAAGAACTGGAGGTATTTAGAAGCACCACTATTGGACTTACAGTTTGCCCTCGCTCTCCCACACAGATAAATAGATAAATAATAGAAGTGGATAATCATGCTCTTTTTGGCATAAGACCAGAAGAATTGGATTTCATTGCTATATAACCCTAATGTTGTAAGGGTTTGGAGGAAGACAAGCGGACAGGCGGACTTTCAGCCGCGCTCCTGCCGGCTTTTATTCTGTCAGCGCTTTAAAAAAAAAAAACTTAACAAAAAAAACCACACAACAGTAAAGGAGTCCAACCTAAACTCACAACATTTGTTCCATCAGGTTCAAGTTAATGCTTCTTGGAGTGTGTACATGTGTGGGAGTTTTGCAAGCACTGTCAACCGTTAATACACTCTTTATTTCTCTCTCTCTTTGGTTACGTTAGTCACTGAAAGCACAAAGAATCACAAAGAAAAAACATTCTAATAACTCATTGTAATAATGAGTTATTACAGACTGGTAATAAGACACAGGTAAAAATTATCACACGTCGCCTGCTAGAGTGTCTCGCCTGACACTTGACCGCACCCCCGTATGGTTTTCATTTATCAATTCAGCTAGTTTCCAAGAATTTAACACTATGTCCAGTAAATACAAATTGGGTCACGGTGTCACTATGGAAATGTAGGTGAGGCCTAAAATGCTAATTTGTACACTTAGCATTTCTCAATTCCGAAGACAAAACTGTTTAAGACGATGTTGTTCAATAGTTACTAAACAGAATGAACAGCTCGCACTGCGGTATCTCGGGTCATTGAACCGCACAAGAACCACAGGAACGACTGCCAGTTTTAATAATCCAAACCGTTCGCCTCTACTGTTGCTCTAATTTGCATACAATTTGAATATCCTACTTTTTAGGGAAAGTGGTGGTTCATGGTCAAGTTTTTGGACTTACCAATCCGAAGATTGTACAGTTCGATTCCCAGTTCCACCAAGCCACCACCGCTGGGCCCCTGAGCAAGGCCCTTAATTGCTCAGTTGTATAAATGAGAAATGTAAGTCGCTCTGTATAAGGGCGTCTGCCAAATGCTGTAAGTGTTAGTGTAAGTGTAGGGAAAGTGGTAGCTCAGTGGTTACAGTGGATAGGTCTGATAAGCAGAAGAATGTGGGGGTTCCATTCTCAGCAACGCCAAGCTACCGATACTGGGCCCCTATACACGGCCCTTAAACCTTAACTGGAAAAAAAAAGGTAAAATAAGTAAGTAACTCCGAACAAGGGTGTGTGCCAAATGACAGAAATTTACAGTACATGAAAAATGTTTTTCTTAGCACATTACAAAAAGGATGGCAAGAAAGCAAATTGCTGTAGCACACACACCCCCACACACACACACACACACACACAGAGTAGAAATGCAACTTTTTTTCCCCTAAACTATTGCTTATTTTGGCTGAGCAATGCCTTTTGTGTTAGCTTAACTGAGAGACATTTTCTTGGGCAGGTGTAGAAATACAACAGGCCATAGTGAAAGTTTAACCATTTACATTCACAGGCAGACTTACATTCATCTCTTTTATGCAACTGGGGGTTTAGGGCCTTGCTCAGGGGCCCAACAGTGGTAACTTGGTGGTGCTGAGAATCAAACCCTGATCTTTCAATTAGCAGTCCAACACCTTTACCACCACGCTACCACTTCCCCCAATTCACTTTTACTGTTGAATCGGTGACGAGTTTTTGTGACCAAAGACTTCATCAGTTTAATAAGAGAGAAGTTGTTTATTGCCGCACACCTGCAGTCGCGGCTAGAATGCATCTCTCTTATGTTTGCGATGTTGCGTCATACCACAGAATTTTCCGGCCCGTTTGGTTTGATTGTTAGCAGTGTTGCCTGTCCACCCTGTTCATATGTCTGCCTTCACGCACCAGAAGAGACGCAGCAGCACTCAGGATGTCAACAAAGCTTGCTCAGTGATCTGATTAAAGGCTCAGGTGGATTGAAGCAGGCACAGTAGGGCACAGCAAGCATTAAAGCCCACCGAGAATACACTCCTGGTAACTGTGGTATCCGGCTGAGCGTACTCAGAAACAGAGAGACTGAGCTAAAAATACTTATGCAAGCTAAGAAAAGCATGTCCACACATAGAAAAAAAAACTGTCCCAATCTTAGCATTATTAACACAAAGTCTGTCTCGTTTCGTCTCCTTTTTTTTCTGGGTCAGTTGCTAAGACATCATTGTGACTGCAGAGGGCTGAGACACAGCAGTTGCTGCTAAGGTAGTTAAGACAGTAACAAAGTGTCCAAATTGACAGGTAGATACAAACAATATAATATAACTAGAGGAAGTAAGAGCAGGTCAAGAAAACTAGAAATTTTACATTATTTAGCAGACGCCCTTATCCAGAGTGACTTACATTTTTATACAACTGAGGGTTAAGGGCCTTGCTCAGGGGTCCAGCAGTGGTGATTTGGTGGAGCTGGGAATCAAACCCACAATCTTCAGGTTCATAGTCCAACACCTTAACCATGAGCCACCACTTCTCGCCATTTTAGTCAAAGTGACAACCGAGCAATTAGAGGTTAAGAGCCCTGATCAGGGGCCCAGCAGTGGTAATTTGGTGGTACTGGGAATCAAATAAATATTCTTACGGGTAAGCAGTCCCAAAACCTTAACCACTAAGCTACCAACTCCACTCGATCAGAGAACCAGAGGCCCTATCCGAAATGGCTTACTACTTGAGTATGTACTACATTTCAGTAAATACATACTGCCCAACAGCTAAACTAGTATTTTTTTATATAGTACGGTTACAGTAAGTATGATGATGTAAATTTGGACGTACTACATCCGCCGTATTGATATTGTCACGTGACATACAACGTCACCACTGTATGAATTTAAAGTTGGATAATGTTTAACTTGAATGATGCTAAATGAGTGCAATTTAACGACAAGGAACAATGTTTTTTTTCTTTAAGTATTTAAATATACTTAAGGCAGTCAAAGTGCCGTGTCAGCGCTTTTCCGCCACTTCTGTATGTGTCGAGTCGTCTCTCCCGCAGCCTTATGGGATAGTAAAGTTTACATTAAATGCAAAGTTCAAAATCCGGGCAGGAGTAGTAGGTCATCTGGGAACTTTTTGCGTTCTGTATTTTGCATACTAAGTATGGAAGAAGGCCAGTTCTCAGAAAGACTGAGGAGGAAAAAAGTACAGTGAAAATGCTTGGTAACAACTGGTAGTATTACACCAATTGTCTACTTTGCGATTTCTGTGTGTGCGAGTGTCAACATTGAAGAGGAGACTTTGACTGAAAGTGCAGTTAGAAAAAGGTTAAGGTGATCAGTTAACCAGGACCTTCTGCAAGTTTACATTTTAACCACTTCCAATAATAACCAGTAGAGCAGCTTTCAAAGACACCAATAAATCAGTTTAAACATCCTGTTTACCGCATCCTATACCTAGCGCTGTTAAATTCTTAAATCTGATTGGTCAGACAAGTAATATTTTTTTTTTTTAAGTTCGCTCTGGCAATAGGAGTGGATGATCCACAATGATCTACGGTAATTGATATTATAATAGTATTTATAGAGTTTTTATTATTCAACAATGATAATACAGTACATCCTGGAAAGAGTAACTGGGTTTCGATGCCCTGTAAACTCACTAAGTTTTCCATCATGGAAGAGGACCAGGAACATGAGAAGGTGAAAGAAAAAAGTCTGGGAAATGGAATTACGTTTCTAGCCATTATAGCTTAAGTGATAATAGAAAGTTGCCTGCTCTGTAAATGTCAGCTAACCGTGAAAAAAGCATATATGTTATATATATAACATTATGCTTTTCACGGTTTTAGCTGACATGTTAACAAGGGACTTGTAAGAAGAGAAAGAGAGATGGATGGAGAGAGATATATATATATACATTTAAAAATTCTAATCATTGGCAGATTTAACTGGTGTACAATCTTTTAGACACTAATTGAATAGTTCAAAAATATAATATCAGCACATGTTAAGTAGGACTGTAAAAAAATATTGATACAGGTAACCATTATGATCATTTTTAATGATAGTTTATCGATATTCTCATCTTCGTTATTGATGCATATTTAAATTACAATATAAACTGATTTATGTTTATGGTAATATTTCATCCAAACTCTAAGTACATGTCAAACGACTTCCTCCTCCGCTCCTGTAGATGTCGCCGACACATACGGTTATTGTCTCAGAATCATGGCAGGAACACATAAGGGTGCGTCCGGCTTTCTATAGGTTGCGTTTTTAGCTATTTGTTTTACATTTTTAAGTATTTCACTATGTATTGTATTGACCTGTTGCTACATGACCCATGTATCGTATATAAATTTATGGCATTTTGCAGATGTTCTTATCCAAAGCAACTTACATTTATTTTATTTATACAACTGAGCAATTGCGGGTTAAGGAAAATTTCAGGGGCCCAGTGGTTACAACTTGGTTGTACTTTGACTCAAACCATCAATTTTCCAGTCCAACACCTTAACCACCGAGCCACCACCTCCCCCGTATTATAAGGCGCTTGCCAATACACAGCCCTAATGTCTAGTCTACATACATCTCTACCCTCTTAGCTTAGCCTCTTTTTTTCCTCAGCCACTCAGAGAGCTGTGACTTTTTTGGTTAGCTTGGCGGGTCCTTGGCTGGCCCATGTCAAGTGATATAACACTCTTTTCACTCAAGGCGCAATGCTTCTGGGTGTGGTACAAACTTAGACTCATGGGCACGGAAAGGAATTTCTTAGAAATTTCCAGGGTGGACCTATGACCCCAGAGTTAGTTTTACTTTATGGGTCAGATTAGTTTGTTTTTATGGATTTGTTAGTCTGATGTTTTGTCATCTATGGCATGTAAATAATTAAGCTTAACATTGCTTTCTGAATTCTCGAGAACTGTTACGTTATGATGAATCATTGCTTTATGCCTCTGTTAACAACACCATGTCATTTCAGTCCCTTTCTATTTTTTGGGTAACACTTTGAGAAACAGTAATCTCACGCTACATACAGCCAGAGACTCACTCGGTTGGTGCTTGGTTGATGTAACCTTGAAGTCTTGTGTGTTGCTGTGCAGGGTGAGACTTGGCTGCCACATTTACAGAAACCACAGGCTCCTGCTCTAGTGGTTATGGGCAGGGTGTGGGTTGCCATACAGATAATGGAGTTCACTTTACTGCCGAGAGAAAGCCGATACTTAAAGCAGAGAAAAAAACAATTTCTCTGCATAACATGTGTCATCCAAAAACTTTTGTCGGTAACAAGTACATTCCAATGGTCTTTTGAAGTAGGTGGAGTTTTTTTTTTTTTTAAACTATGGTCATTACGGCACAATTACAGGTTTAGCTTAGATATTACTGTCACTTATGTGTGTCACATTTAATTACGTTCCTTAAGTCATTGCTGCTTTATTAGGTCTTAATGTTAAAGCGAACTTTTTTACAGATGATATGAAGTATAATAGTAAATATTTTTCTCAAGAATCGTCATAAATCACAGCCCAGTTTCCCTCATTCATCAAAAATATACATGGCATGTAGGTCCGAATCCTAAACCTTTTGTTTAACATTAAAATACCGATTAGATCCTAAAAGGTGAATCAGTCTCAATCTTGTGGCCACAGCAAAAAAACACCGTTTTGTGTGCATCCTGTCTAATTTGTGGCAACATTGAGCCAATCAACGAAAAGCATTTAGCAGTCCAAAGTTTTAACATGTTTTAGCAAGTTTATAGAAATAAACTATGAATAAACATCTTCCTTACCGTGTTTTTTTTTTTCTTTTTTCCAGCCCATGATCGCAGCGAGGAGGTGGTGGTCAGTCTTTGTTCTAGTGGTCCAGATGGCCTGGTACATCACCTGTCCTCTGAGCAGATGTGTTTTGTCCAGGACTTGGCCTTGGACATGGCCCAGTTCCTGTTGAGTGTGGCGGGCCAGGACGAAAGTATGGAGGATGCACTTCTGCTGAACGACTGTCACATCCCTCTGCAGGAGTGTGAGAAACTGGACCAGAGCCTGGCACTCGCCTTCAATCACCTCACTCTACCTTCTGACTGGAGTCTTTTAAGGGACAGAAACGGTGAGAGCCAACGTGCAGAGACAATGTGCCAATCCATTTTATGTTTGGCGACCCAGGCAAACCTTCACACGGTCATATTTCATAATACAAGATGTTTACTACTATTGCGTGCGTGTGGATGTAATACATATACATTGAAAAACAACTGGGAAGTCTGTAGACTAGGATTTCACTTCCTAACTTCTCTTCTCTTAATCAGCTAACAAATCTAAACATACAGTATAATAACAATATATCTGCGCAGCACAATACAAAATTATTTCAAGACAACATGTAAACTCATATGACTCAGATTTATTCTTGTAAAAACCTGTAGGGGGCATCTAGGAATCAAAATACGAGCTATTGTCTAGACTGTCTGGACAGTTTTTGAATAAGAAATAATTTTTATAGTTACAAAAATGAAATGCTCTGCAGAGGTCTTAGACTTTGGCGTTCCACGGGATGCTTCTAAAACATTTCTCAAGAAGCAGCAGAAACGCAGCTGTTATTCTTAACCTCTTTATCGCTGTTTTTCCACACTTTGCATTCCCATTTGATTACAAGCGTTACCATGAATACATCACATGCTATTCTAGGACAAACATTCTGGGTGGATTATAATAACAATTCTACATCATGAGCACTCAGACTTTGTTTAGGATAGTGTTTAAACTTCATCAGTCCCAGTGAACAGGATATTATTGATATGAACAGGATATTATTAATAACTGTCCTTTTCCTACATTCAAAAATAGATTTCAGATTGTTTAAAACAATCACTTTACTCAAGTCTGTAGTTATACGCCAGGGGTGTCCAAACTTTGTCCTGGAGGGCTGGTGTTCTGCAGATATTAGCTCCAACCCTAATCAAACACACCTGAATCAACTAATTAAGATCTTGCTAGCTACACTTGAAGGTAGGTGGAGCTAAACTCCACAGGACACCGCTGTTATACGCTATACGGTCAAAAGTTTTTGGACACCCCAAAAGCACCCGCATAGATGTCTCTTCTCTAAAGCGTTCAAGTTTTGAGGCACGCAGTTTAGAATGTCTTTGTTGTTAGCATTACGTTATTCCGGTGGAACTGAGACAATGCCCCTGTGTACAAAGCCCCCGAGGTCTATGAAGACATTGGATGGTCTGGTCGGAGTGAAAGAACTCGAGTGTCTTGCACCATGCAAGCTCACTCAACACTTTTGGGATTAACTGGAACACTGTCTGCATTCCAGACGTCCTCACCCAACATTAGTGTCTGTTCCGACAAATAGTATTGTGAAGGGTTTTATAGGCCAAAGATTGAGACTACATCCCGAATTGGATGTTTAATAACACATATGGATGTGATTTTTCAGGTGTCTTAATACTTTTGGCCATATAGTGTCACAAAAACCGAAAGGCTCCAAACTCGTAGTGCCTTATGACAAAAATTTTGTTAGGATCAACCCTGATTATGCATAAAACTAATGTTCTACTCATGATCTGGGGTTGAGTCATAAATCATAGTAGGGTCAGAGTACAGACAATCAGGGTTATTACAGGCAAATGGCAAAACAGGTTGAAAAATAGGTCAAAACTCCTAAGGAAGATTAACTAGAACTTCAGACATCATGGCTTGTTAACATACAACACGTCAGGCAAGACTTAAAACAATAGGGTGCAAACAGGCAGATTAATAGCAGCGCTAAACACAAAACAGGTACACACATTTACTTAACAATTTAATGACATGTTAAGGGAGGAAACGGGACGGGAAAAAAACAACATAATAAAGGTTCAGGGCAAAGTATAATCAAAAGCGCTTTAGGAAAGGATGTCTGCAGCTCTTGAGACAACAGGAAATGCGTCACAGGCTGAATGAGAAGATTTTTTTACACAAGCATGTTACAGCTGCGGGTCATGGGCCTCGATCAGTAGTTCACTGGCATACATTCTTCTGATCATTTACCGTAGGTCAAAGCGTTTTTTAAGAGGATATGAATAAAAGGACTTAAAGTAAACCTTTGGTTAATTCAGTATATAATAATTATCCTAAAAAGTCCAGCTACATGATGTAAAAAGAGGAGCAATCAGTGTAAGAATATAATATAATATAAAGTAAAGCAGCTTAAAGGATAGATGTAAAATTCTGTATTTAATCCATTGATCTAAAACTCTAATTCAAAGAGAGAGAGAGAGAGAGAGAGAGAAGAGAGAGAGAGAGAGAGAAAAAAAAAAAGAGAGGGAGAAGGTAAGAAATTGGAAAGGGTCGAGAGAGAGAGAGAGAGAGAGAGAGAGAACGAAAGACCAGATCAAAAAGAGGAGACATGAGATAAAAAGAGGAGAATCCGTAAAAGTAAGGAATCAGAATAATATTACTAAAGTAGCAGCGTAAAAAGCAGGCAAGGAGAGATGGAAAAGTACATTGAGAGAAAGAGAAAGGAGAAGAAAAGAGAAAGAAGAGAGAAAGAAAAAGAAAAAGAGAAAAAGAGGAGGAGAGGAAAAGGAGGAGAGATAACGAAAACTTACGAAAAGAGGAGAGATGTATGAGAAGAGATGGGAAGAGAAAAGAAAAAGAGGAGAGATGAGTGTAATCAGGGATGGAGAGAGAGCCGACCGGAGAGGAGAGAGTGAAAAAAGATGAGGGGGGAAAGAGGGGGAAATGAAAGAAGAGAAATCAGAAAGTTGAGAGAGAGGTGAGAAGGAGAAGGAGAAAGGAAGGGGGGGAAAAGAGAAAGAGAGAAAGAGGAAAAAGAGAGAGAAGGAAAGAGGCGAGAAAGAAAAGAGGGAGAGAGAAAGGAGGAAAGAGGAGGAGGGAAGAAGAAGGAGAAGAGAGGGGGGGCGTGGAGAGAAGAGAGAGAGGAAGAAGGGAAAAGAGGAGAAGAGAGAGAAGAAGAAAAGGATTCAGAAACAGAGAATAGCGGAGGAAGAAAGAGAAGGAAGGGAGGAGAAAGAGACAACGAGAAAAGAGAGGAGAGAGGAGGGAAAGAGCGAGGAGATTCATTCCAAAATGAGAGAGTGTATGTAATTTGGTAGAAAGAAATGGAGCAGTCGATACGAGGAGTTTTTTGGAGAGAGGAGAGAGCGGAGAGAGAGGAGAGAGAAAGAGAGAGAGAGAGAGAGAGAGAGGTTTAAAGAGAAGGAGTGTGTGTGTGTCTAAGTGAATCAAAAGATCAGAGCGAGAGAGAGAGAGAGAGAGAGAGAGAGAGAGAGAGAGAGAGAGAGAGAGAGAGAGAGAGAGAGGGAGATTCAAAAAAGGGAGGAGTGTGTGTGTGTGTGTGTGTGTAAGTAAATAAGAAGACAAGAAAGAGAGAGAGAGAGAGAGAGAGAGAGAGAGGGTGTGTAAAAGGAGTGTGAAGGTGAGAGATTGAGAGAGAGAGAACGAGAGAGAGAGATAGAGATAGAGATAGATACTTGAAGAGAAGGGGTGTGTGTGAAGGGAATGTGAAGGTGAAGAAGGGAAAGAGAGATCGAGAGAGAGTAAGAGAGAGAGGGAGAGAGAGAGGGAGAGAGAGAGATGGAAAAATCTTTTATTAAGGTTTGCAAGAAACCTGTAGTGACGTGGGTTTAGTGCATGTCAGGGCAGCAGTGCAGTAACTCTCGTTTAACCTTTTTTCAATTGAAAACGAACACATGAATTCATTCATTCGTTCATCATTGCTCTTACAAGCCCAATGAAAAGATCTGTGTTGCTTCATTAGGCCGCGGCTGAACTCGCCTGCTGCTATTTGCGCTGACGCAACGCTTACAAATCACCCAATCACACATGTTGACATTATTCAGTGTTCAAGCTCCAGCTGATACTTTGACCCGCCGCAGTAACAATAACAGTTTTTCTCAACATGCCACTGTTTGTGTTGTAGATCTGGAGCCTCAGGAGACACTACTGCATTTTGCGGCTCGTCGTGGGCTCCGGTGTGTGGCGTCCTTCCTCCTTCAGAAGCCCGGCGCGAGACAGGCGCTGGCACTTCCCAACAGAGAAGGCGCTACCCCGGCTATCCTGGCACAGAGTTGTGGACACCACACACTGCTGGATCTACTCATACAGTGAGTGTGTCATCATAGCAGAGAGCTACTACAATCAGGGGGTTTGCAAACTAACTCTGAAATGATGTTCAAACAAACGTTCTTGTAATAACGCAATCACGGAGTACAGGAAATGCTATATGTACCAATTAGTTGGATCCAGTTAGCTTAAGGACTTACTAGCTGGGTTTCATTATTGGCAACATAAAAAGCTTTTTTTTTTTTTTTTGGTGGGGGTTGGGGGGATTGCATATTGCCCCGAATACATGCACAAAAGATCTCATTTGAATAAAAAGCTTAATTCGGCTCCTTGCAGCCTAGATTAATAATAAGCACCCTATGCATTTTAAAAATGTTTTATACGTACTGTAGCCTGAAGCTAAGTTCCTTTGGCTTAACAAAAAGATCATTTAAATTTATGTTGGCTCACTAAGCCGTGTCTGCTCGTTCACTGCCTCAGTCTGTCCCTTACAATTTCAGCTTTTTGGTCTAAAGTGCATTTGTGTACAATTTGTGTACATATTTATTCCACTGCCGTAAGAAATTCTTTATTCCGATTGGTCAGAAGGTGTAATATCAATACTTAACGAACAGTTACGTGACCACTTTGATAAGAACACCTGCTCATTTATGCAAATATCCACTCAGCCAATCAGATGACAGTGTTTATTTTTTTTTTAGTTGTCAAGACTTCCCGTCAGCTAATGCCGCTCCCGGAAAATTTTAATATGGGTGGTCAGAGGAGGCCACAGTAAATCTTGGGATGGCACACAAAAAATAAATAAATAAAGTTAAACAGCTACTTGGATGGTGCCAATCTAGATTTTTTTGCAGCAGGTGCTGTATTTTTCTTTTATTTGCTTTATAAACTATTGTAGGATGGAACAATATATCTATGTAATATATACGTACGTATCGTGATAAGCGGATTGCAGTGGTTTGCGATGAACAAGCGAATTAAATAATCTTTTCTTTGGGAAGAGGTGTCTTTCTGTTCTCTACTGTCCTCTTTGCACCGTCTTTGTAATGTTTGTATTGTTTATTGCACTGTCCGTTTCTGGACTGTCTGCACCAGGTTGCACACATGCACTTTATGTCTATTCTGTTCAGCGGCTCTTTGTTGTTTTGTGAATTCTGTGTTTTGTGTAGCACCAGGTGGTCACCGAAGAAACGTTATCTCATTTCACTGTGTACTGCATTCTGCTATATACGGCTGAAATGACAATAAAGCTCCTTGAACTTGAACTTATGGTTAAGGTGTTTGACTACCATCCCGAAGGTTCTCAGGGGCCCAGCAGTGGTAACTTGGTTGTACTGGGAAATGAACATCGATCTTTCAATTAGCAGTCCAACATCTTAACCACTGCGCTATCACTTTCCATCTTAGTTGGCATATGTGTGCGGTTGCTTTGACACAAGACAAGACAAGCGAAGCTTTCATAGCGAGCTTATCTACATAAGCTCGAGGCACCTGCAGCCGACGGTTTACAGGAGCACCTCGAAGATATGGCAATATTTCGGTTTTAAAAGACAGATATATTGCAAAAAAAACCCAATTTTTTAAAAATAAAGCGCATCCCTAAACTATAGTGAATTGACATTATGCATTAAACAGTACCCACTGCAAAATCATGTGAGGTGACCACCCTTTGGGAGGGGGGACATCTGCTATCTGCTTGAGCCAGTCACAACATTCTCCTTTGACCTTTCACACAAAGCAGGTGGTCCTGTCTGCCAAATTGAAGGATTTCTCATCCTTGCGTTATTCTGAGTAAATTTATGAGCCTGCTGCGTGTGAACATCTACACAACAGGAGCAGATTCGTAAACACTCAGATCTATTCTGATGTTTGATGTAAGTCCTGGACATGCGTCTTTCTGCATCATTAAATGTCACCGGATTGAATAATAACAAGACTAAGCAGCTGTACAAGTTTTCCTATAAAATTGGCCAGTGAATGCATGCGCAAATACTACAAATATAAATTTTTGTTAAAAAAGATGTAGGCTAAAAGCTATTTTAGGGATGTCATGTGACTATTCATAAAGAATTAAAGCACAAGGTTCCACTTTGGCTACAGTATATCCCAGGGGATAAAGTAGGACAAGCGTGGGTTGCATCCTGCTATATTATTCTACTTCCTCCTCCACATGTAAAGAGAGGCTTTCGGGATTATTTTAGCAACTAAGCATGGGAATATCCCACACAGTATAGGAATGCGGGAGTGTTTAAAGTTTTATTTTGCAGGGGCAGAATTATTAAGCAAAAATGCCCACATGCTGTTAAGATAAATCTGTAATTACAGGCTTACAGATTGCATCATCGATTTCTTTAATAAGAAATAATTGGAGAATTTTCACACACACACACACACACACACACATAGCAAAATAAGTCTTGCCTGTTCTAGTGACATCAGTCTGAATCAGAGCCATACCACTTGCTTTCATTCGGGCCTCACTGACTAAATCTACTCCACCCAGGATTGCACAATCTCTGAGGTCAGACAAAAAAAGGTTTCACCCACTACACCTCTATAGAATAAACTGACTTCAGCACAGGCTGTTGAGAATCAGTGTAACTGATTAACAGCGTAACGTTTACAGAGGAATTCTCTCCGGAGTGTGTATAGGAGGCAGTGGATATGTTCGGGTGTGTTTTATAATCAGGTGGTATGTTTTGTGCAGGGAGGAGACAAGCACTCAGGATAGCACCGAGACACGTAAACTACACTGTTCTGGTGCCTATGTGGTGCAGCACCACCCGGATCTGAACACTTACACCCTGTCAGCGGTAACAGAGCCTGGCACAGCGCCACACAGCCTGCAGGCGGACGTGCTAGACTTGCGGCGCACGATTCTACTGAACACAACCCACGCCGAGGTGAGTCATTTTGGTCCAAAAGTCAGAAAAATATCTTGATTTTCCAGATTTCCCTAGTTCTTATTTAAATGTGTGATCCTGAGCATGTTATTACAACTGTATGGGACAAAGTTCCAGAGTTCCAAAGATATCTTTTCTGTTAGAGTATGTTATGGTCCGACAACAGCTTAATCATAACATTTTGCACAAATTTGTGCACAAAGTCTAATTCTATGTTCACCGCCATTAATGCCAAAACAGGACACATAGCAAATGCTAAGGGACTGAACTTTATGTAAATATTTTCAAGAGTCTTTTATTTCTGTTGGTGAGAAAGTAGCTTGTAATGAAAATTGCCTCATTACATTAGAAAAGAATGAAAAATAAAAGCAATGTCACTAATAGGACCCCCGCTGTAGCTGAAAAAACAGTTCTTTTTTCTTTAGATTCTGTCTTTTTTACTTTCATATTTCCTGTTAAAGGTGCCCTTCTAATTTTAATGTGTATTGTGTTGCATGTAATCAGCAAGAATGTGAGATACCGAGTCAGTGTTTTATATGACTGCAAGGACTGCTGCCGATAAGATGTAAATAATGTCGCATAGTTAAAGTTCCATTAGTAGACAAGCTATTTTTTATTTTATGCTGTTATTCAGCTGCCGGACAGCGGCCAAGATTGTGCAGACGTGCCGGAGGCCTGTTATGAACGCCGACAGCACAACTCTGTCAACACCTCAGAGGAAAAGTTTGTGCCTGTGTGTGAGAAAAGAAACATAATCGAGCATCCAGGTCCACCCCAGTGTCAAGTAGATGATGGAAGTGCTTGCTTAAGCACACAGGCACCTCAGTCTGTGTCAGACGATGGCAACAGTGACGAGAAATGGACGGGTCCTTGCGAAAATATCGACAGAGATTATGGCAGGCAAGCAGAGAGCATAGCTGGCATGCAAGGAGATAGCAGTGACAGCTCTGAAGGAGAAAGTGCAGCCCCATCCTGTGGAAAGGAGCGAGAGGAAACTGATAGAGCTCAGGACCTGATCTCTGAGGCACAGCAGGCTGCAGACGGCTCTGAAAGGGAGGTGCAGGAAAAAGGGTGCAGCTTGGTGAGAGCAGATGAAGACCAGCATATGGAACTATCCGAAGCAGTGACAGGAGATATGAGAATCACTCAATCTGCGGACACACCTGAATGTTCTGATCTGGAATCTTGTTCCCAGGGAGAAGAAAGCCGTGGTAGTCGAAGTAAGGTGGAGAATGGGAACAGCAGCTATTTGGAGCAGGAAGAAATGGAGGGAATAAAAAACGACGGAGAAGAAACAGAACAGTCAGAATATGACTTGCGAGAATCAAACCAGATTGATTTACAATCTGCGAGTCCGTTTATTCCAGCAGATCTGATAGATCTAACAGATGACAGGCACAAAATAAATGTCAGTCAGACAATTGACACCTATGATCCAGGAACCAAAGAACAGGAAAACACTGCAAAAGACAATACACAGGAAGCACAGGAAGAAGATATCCACAATATTTTCTGTCATGAAGTCGACATAGAAAGTAGTCATGAACCATCTAAAACATGTCATCACGGGGTGGTATCTGACACCACTTCGGAAGGAACATATCAACAGAATTATACAGTTGGAGAGTTTCAGATGAGATGCTCGTAAATGCTAATTCAGGTGAAACAGTTTCTAAAACAGATACTGTGACACCTATTTATCAATACAGTGCTCACTTACCCGAGCCTGAGTCAGAAACAGCAAAGGCGGAACCATTCTCGACCGTCATATGTGAAACAACAGCAGGAAGTGAAAGAGATGGCCAAACTTTGGAACCCAGCACTGACGTCTTCCTGGCTGCACTTGGCTCAAAGCCTAACTCTTCCACATCATCCACATCATCGTCCGAGCAGGTTTCCGCAGACATGCCACAGATCGTTTTAGCCAGTGACCTGCAGGAAGTCTCACAGCAGAACAGAACCACAGACGATTATGAGCACACGCAGATCTCAGAAGAGACAAGAGGCAGAGATTACAGCATTTCTTTAGAAAATTACGACCAGACGGAGGTAGATGGACTCCCAGAAACGAGTGACTTACTTGAGAAATTTTCTTGTGAAATTAACGAACACAGGAGCAGAACTGCTTCTCCAAACTCTCTAGAAGCTGTGGAATCAAGAACTACAGAAGAGGGACTTATAATTATCGAGGAAGACGTCCAGCTGTGTTCGGAACACAGCGAGTCTGTGCTTTGTAATTCCTCTACCAGAAGCGCAGCTGATGTTATAGACGGTTCCATTATACTTGATGTACTGTCGAGAGTCAGAGGTGAGGACCGAACCAAGTCTCAAGTAGTGGACACCAATTCTCTAAACGCAGAATGGACTAAGGTGAAAGAAATACAAGACGTTGAACATGACAAGGATGACGGACACCACAAAAGTCAGCAGGAAGGTGAGATCAAATGTTTTAAACTCACTTAAAGATATGTAAGACTTTGAGGTTTATTTGTCTGATATTATGTACGCTTAAAAAAAAAAAACAAACAAAAAAAACAAAACAAAATCAGGACACGCTTTTATAGGAACTTAATTAGTTCAGGTTAATGACAGAAACATTTTATTTCAAAATGATTTCTTCCCGTTATGCACACACGTTAATTTGGCAGTGATTTATGCATACAAATTCACTGCTGACACATGACATGTTTTATTTATTTCAGTTAATGTTTTAAGTTTGATATATACCGATGTTATGACCATAACAGATTTTGTTATGGTCACTAAGATCAAATTGTCGTCTCCTTCGTTAAGATGCTTTAGAAAACTCCGATGTTTAACCCTGTTTTTTTTACCAACATTGGAGAATTCTTTAGTAGACAATAAAGCAGACAGAGACATACTGGATTAAGCTAGAACCGCTTTTAATAGCTTCTGACTTCTGAATCAGAGTCGATTCTTTAAACAGAGCCAGTTGTAGCACATAACATATACTGTAACAATTACAATTACAATTACATTTTAATATCGACTAAATTACAATATCAAAGTAAACTCTTGGTAAAATATCAAACCGTTTTAATTAACACAACTATTCTGTTCATTTAGTGGTTTTAATGTTTACCGTAACAAGTTTTTTCTGTTTTATACTTTAGCAGATTGTCCATATAGTATGTTAAAATTGCACATCGACTAAGGACATTTTTAAAACGTTATGTATAAACATTTGATTTACATTTACAGCATTCGGCAGACATCTTTATCCAGAGCGGCTTACATTTATCTCATTTATACAACTGAGCAATTAGGGGTTAAGGGATATGCTTAGGGGCCCAGCAGTAGTGGCTTAGTGAGTTGGTAGTCCAACACCTTAAGAATGAGCCACCACTTCCCACCTTTCAACTTCACCTTTGATCTTATATAACAATAAAATCAATATATTAAAAAAATAGCATTTTTTGTGCTCCTAAGTCTAAGGCTGCATTTAGACTAAGATCTTGATGCCCAATTACGATTTCGTGACTATACTTTATTTTTGATGACCCGCTTACATCATCTTTTAAAACTGACCCGAATCCGATATCTGCATTAACACTATACACAAACCCAAAAACAACTCAAGGTAGACGTACTAACCGTAAAAGGAAGGAAAAATGGCAGGATAATCAATGAACGCAATGGACCAAGACGGGATTATTATTCAGTATGTTACTTCCGCATAATCATATTCTTCCGCATCAAGGTCAGCAAAACAATGCTCACTATAAGTGAAGGAAAAAAAAGGAAAGCCCATGTTTCAGCCTGGGTGAATGGAGCCTCGATCAGTAAGAAATACAGTATATATCCTTTTTTTTTTTGATGGTGCATAATCTTTTTTAATCGTTGCACAGACAAGCGAACAAAAACAATAAATATCAAAACACACGGTTGCGCTGAGTTATGTATGCTGTATATCGCTGTTGGTGTCCACCTGAGTTGACATGATTCTAAAAATCTTTGCTTACATGGTCGTCGGTCATATCCCATCTGTGCCACATTAAAAAAAAAAAATCGGAGATACATTCAGTATAAACGCGGCTCTTGTCTCAGTTGAAGTAGGTTAGGGAACAATGCACATTTTAATTGGCCAGCCAATTTTAGATAATATTAATATATCACTAAAAAATTACCCAAGCTACAATATTGTGCATGACTTTAGATCAATATAATGTTTGCCAACCAGTTGTTTTTGTTATATACCAATAGAATAAGTCTTGTGCAGCCATGTAACATTGTGTATCACACTTAAGGCTTATTAACGCCTATATAAAGTGGTCAACACTGAGATCATAAAAACCAACACATCCTCCTCCTCCCTACAGTATACGCTGTTGGAGAGAATGTAGTAAAGCCACTATTAGATCATCTCTGACTCGACAGTGACAGGAAGAGACTGTAAGGCTTTCTACGATTAACCAAAGCACAGTAATTATTTCTTTCCAAAACCAAAAGGAAGCATGTGTAACTCTATTCTTCCCGAGCCAGAAGGAAATAGGGTGTGCTCCTGTATCCCAGAATTTATATATATATATATATATAAAACACATATACAACAGAGTGTAACTTAGCAACGTGTGAGGTCATCAAGATAACCAGGAAAAGCAAAGACAAACACTGTTTTTTATTCAGCCCTTTTCCTGACCAATCATTTTTCTTCCTCACTGTCAAAGCAAACACACTAGTTGACACCCATAAGAGTTATTGTTGGAATTAGATAATAGTCCTGACCTAGCTGGCCTGGTTGTTTTCAGAAACGTCTCTGTTTCAGTGGTAGGAATAGCACAACTGGGGATGTTTTGAAAGGCATTAATCATTCCCTTTAAATTGACGGACATTATTTTTTCGCTCTGAATCCGGAATCCAAAAGTGGGCTGTGGTCTAGTGTGCTAGCACGTTTGTTCAGTAGACTTTGTACCTTTATTTCTATGTGGTCTGACCGAGAGTCGTGTCCAAATGTGCCTTTACAGAGTTAACCCTCTCCCTGGACCGTCAGGTGGAGCCGCAAACAGAGACGTGTCTCCATAAAGAAAACACCGTATCTATGGTGAGTAGCAGTTTTTCCTCCCAGCAGGAAGTCTCCTCCTAAATCCAGGATGTGTTCGTCACAAAAGAGTTGTGTGTGAGTGGATTACGCACGGTTATGATCTTTTTTAGTGTTTTCTATTAAAGATTAATCAACAGGAATACTCAAATCTAATATAAAAACCCTGGCAAGGGTCTCATCTACAGTACAAACACAAATATGACATATGCATGTTTGGGAGGTGTTTTTGTGTGGAATTTTATCGACAGGATTTATTTTTTTTATTTTGCGTTGTGTTTAAGCTTTAAGTAGAATTTCTTTTCACAGAAGGGCAAGAAGCCATACAGATAGTAAAACATATATATCCATATATATATATATATATATATATATATATATATATATATATATATATATATATATATATATATATATATATATATATATAGTGTCCAAGTATCCAACTGGTGGCAGCATTTGCCCTTGTAAAAGTTACCACCATTTCCCAGTTATCAGTGATCTAGCTTGGCTCCCTCTAGTGCCACTCTTTATATGACTGACAGATGCCATTTTCTTAATTTCATTCTTCTTGTCCAATAAAGATAGATTAGATGAGATATTGATGATAGATAGATAGATAGATAGACAGACAGACAGACAGATAGATAGTAATGATAGATAGCCATGATAGATATGGATAGATAGATAGATAGATAGATAGATAGATAGATAGATAGATAGATAGATAGATAGATAGATAGATAGATAGATAGATAGATAGGCAGATTAATTAATAGATTAGATAGATAGATAGATAGATAGATAGATAGATAGATAGATAGATAGATAGATGAACATAGATGTTTGTTGTCATTGCAAAGTACAGGTACATAGCAATCAAATGCTGTTTACCAAAAAAGCGAATAGTAGAACATAGGTGGATAAATATATAAATACAGTGGTGCCTTGACTTACAAGTCTGACTAGCTATCGAGTGAGACACGGGATGCTGGGCGGATGTTACGGCGTTCACTGTGGCATTCGCTACGACAACTAGCAGTTGAGTGTCTGAAGCTTTTTCTTCTTCATCTTGTGTCATTTATTGGCGGTTGACAAGCCAACTTAGGGTGACCGCCACCAACTGGACTGGAGTGTAAATTATGTCTTAAATTTATGTCTTTTTAAAGATCTGAGCAATTGGGGGTTGAGGGCCTTGCTCAGGGTGAACTTGGTGGTGGTGGGAACTGAACCAGATCTTCCAATTAGTACGCCAGCTACCCACCATGGAGAATAAACACAAAAAACGCTGCCTGCAAAGGGCGAAAGGCATAATCAAAGATCCCTCTCACCCAACCACGGACTGTTCACTCTTTTCCCATCAGGCAGACGCTACCGATGCCTCAGAGCTGCACAAACAGACTGAAAAACAGCTTCTTTCCTGTGGCTGTTTCTGCACTGAACAGCTGATATACAGTATTAATTACTACTGCACTGCCACTTTCTGTACTTTGCACTACTTTATCATTATGCATCTTTGCACCATCCATAACTATCTATTGTTACACCTCTATATTCTATCCATATACCTCTGTACATTATTTACCCCCACCTCTGTAACTATCAACCCCATACCCTATTTATTACACTGATATTTACTGTAAATAAGCCACTTATGCACTTCTGGTTAGATGCTAACTGCATTTCATTGGCTCTGTATATGTACCCTGCACAATGACAATAAAGTTGAATCTAATCTAATCTAGATAGTAAAGCAGAACTGCAAGCTGGTGAAGTGTAGTAAAGAATGCTTAAACTGCACCCTAAACAAACACTTAAACAAACCCAATAAACCCGATTCCAGCCATGCTGCAGTTTTGTTTACAACGACACACTGAATGTTTTTTTTTTTGGTCCACAAATATACACAGCAATCATATACACAACACAATCTGACCAAATGCTCTCAGCCAGGACGTTGAATTAAATATACTTTACTTGCCGCTCTTCTCCATTTCTGGCTAATGTGGCCAATCTGGCTAACCTAATGTGCTCCCGAGTGCATCGAGAGTGTGGTGTGTGTGAGAGCAGACCAGAGCTACAGAGCAAAGCAGCTTCTGTTGTCAGTGCCTAGTCAAAGCAAAGCTAGCTGGCTTAAAGCTAGCCCGTAAAGTTAAGGAGCAATGTGGATGTGTTTACTTTTAGCAGAGGTCAGGCTGGTGAGGGGGTGGGTGAGAAGACAGATAGCAGGAAACTGTGTGGCGGTGTGTGTGTGTGTGAGAGAGAGAGAGAGAGAGAGAGAGAGGGAGTCGTTTCTGTACTCCATGTACACATTTTATGTGCATAAGTAAAGGATTTGGAGAAAAACACTAAAGCAGTGTGCTCCATCGGTGTCTGTCAGAACGCCAAAGCTCGTAACATTTTTAAACAGCGTTTAAGGTTTTTTTTATCATAGGAAAGTGGCAATAAAGCTAAAGAAGAGGAAGGTTAATTACCTTTGCTATGAAAATGCAAATCAAACCATCAACCGTTCCATAAAAATCTCTACGTATTCCTTTCATTCATTTAAGTCGTGTTTTTTACATGTCGGTCTTTGACCGAAAGAAACAATCCTCTAAATGCTATTTTAAATTATAGCAGATTATTTATATGGGCTTATTACTTTTTTTTATGAGTAGCATTTTGCACATATAATGTAATGCATTATAGAAATCTATTATCTGTGTAGGCTTTGTGGTTTCATAGGTTTGATGGGGTCTTTTGACTGTCAGTGCACAATTTAGTCAAACTAAATGGAAATAAAAATGATGCTGGATCATAATTATTATATTTATGTCCTTCTGTTGCTCTGATTTTTCAGGCTCAAAAGTATGGGCTTGGCTTTTAAAAGCAGTAGTTTAGATGTTATGGAAAAAACCCCTGGATGGTTCTACACAGGGATAAATGGAGCAAAATTTAGCACTATTCAAATGACAGTGCTGACTCTTGACGTTTACATGTAAATGTCTGTGTCTATCTAGTAATGCAGACTATCAGATTTAAGTCACCAGCAAAACGTTACAAAAATCCCTTTTTTTTTTAACCCAAAGGCAAAACATAAACATATCTTTTCTGCCTAAACAAGAGCCCAGCCTTTAATTTAATACCCCCTTAGGATGGATTTAGTGCTTACTTGCATAGAATTGACAGTGTAATGTATTGACCTCAGGACCAGCTGTCTTTTGACACCGTGCCAAATTTGTGCTAAAGTTTGCATTAAATTTCCCGTAGATTTATCCTGCCACGCCGAAGCTAAGCGATTCTTACTTATCTCATCTTCAAGGCGTTGAAGCAAATGAGGGGGAAATGAGCATAAAGAGTTGTCTTGTATTCAAACAACCCATGAGCTGTCTAATCTGTTTGGCTGCTAAGGGTGTGTCTTGTTGCATGTGTATACACAGCACGCTGATCAGCAAAGGCATCAAGAGCACCATAGGATATCCATTTAACTCCTGAGGTCATGCAGACCTGTTATCAGCGGCGCTGCACAGACTTCCCTGTAGATCAGGAACTGAGCTCATAGTGATTCAAAGACAGAGGGAGAAATGGGGGCCAGGGAATATGGGCATAAAGAGGGTGGAAAAGGGTGTGTATGGGTGGATGTGTACAGAAGGAAAGGACATGCAACTGTGTGTGTGTGTGTGTGTGTGTGTGTGTGTGAGAGAGAGAGAGAAGGGGGGGAGCAGAGGGCTGAACGAAGTTGAGCGAGTGAAAGGGGCTGGCTCTTCACACAGATGTGAAAGATTAGGAGTCTCTCATTTTTCCAAAAGCTCCAGCAGCAGAGACGTTGCTCGTAAGGGCCTCATGTTGGAAATAAGCCGCATTTTGTGGATCAACTTTTCCTTATTTTTGGGGGGAAAATGTATGAAAGACACAAGCGGAGGTACAGTTTGTGTGCCAAAAGAGGACGAGCTGTGGATGTGGTTTTATTAAAGGTAAGGAGGGTCTGATTAGGCTTAATTATTTCTTCGTCAATGTAACAACTTTTCTTAGCTAAAGTGGATCGGTTCGCAGAGAAATACGCCATGTCGGTAGTCTGGTTAAGTTTGATCATAGTTCGATTTTTTTAATTAAAACAATTTGCTCATGAGTATCCAGCAGAATCATATGTCAGACTGTCTGATGCTATGTGTGTGGGTGCACAGTGTTTATGTAATGAGGATGAATCAAGCCTGGGAATCCACTACTGTTCAGCTTAAGAAGGCCGTGTTATAGACATAAGACATCAATAGAGTCATTAGTGGATTTTTTCCCATGAACTATTTTTAAAGTCAATAGAGAATTCTTATATCATGAAGCTCAAGAGAAAAGTTCCAGGTGTTGTGTGAGGTTCTTGGTTTTCTTATGAACATGATCTTATCAGTCAGCTTGGTAAGATCATCACGCTTTCCTGTGCAGATGCCTGTGGCTGAACAGAAAAGGCTATAATGAACCGGTCAGTCAGCAGACATTCCTCAGTTTGGTTTTCAAAAAACCAGCACCACTTAATGACTCCTTAAGGCAAGATATATTTTTCACTTTGGCTGTGCTGCACCCTTGCTGATGGTTTGAGCACAGTGCTGTGGCATTAATCTGTGTGTGTGTGTGTGTGTGAGAGAGAGAGAGGAGAAAGTATGGGCAAAAAGGGCGAAGGAAATTTGGTGGCAGTCTGGAAGCCAAAGTCTCGATCTTAACGGTTTCCTTTGGCTCGCGGCCTGGAGAGACTGATGGAAACGGGGCACTCGGCCAAGTGACTTCATACCACTGTACTTCAGACGAAATCTCAACGCTTTTGACGCCGTTACAGATTTAAGACCGAGCTTGGGAACATTTCGATAATGCTTCCCAAAGAACGTAGCAACAGTGTGGTTACTGAAAGTGTTACTAGAAACAAAACTGACACCCTCATTTTTTTCTCTCACAACATTTCTTTTCGTTCCCGGGCGTTTGAATCAGGCATGCATCAAGACCGAGTCCTAGGACCGTTTATTTGAATAGCATGTGTGTTTTTATTGGGTGCTTTTCTGAGTGTTTGGCTTCTGACCAGGCCTGCTAACACAGCTCTGCATACTCCTTTCCCCGGCACTACAGGTCTGTAATGAGAACAGAAGTACTGCCAGATTCTGGTAAGAGACCTCAGGCCATATCTGGCAACACGCTGGGTAGCAGAAGCATGTACTGTGTGTTTGGTTAAGGGGTTGGTAACTGAACACACGGCAGAGCTAAAAAAAATGTGTAATCGACACAACACAAAGCACAAGCACTTGTTCTATAGTTTAAAATATCGATAAGTGTCACATTAGTGTGCAGATAATTAGATATTGAGCAGCTGAGTAAGATTTACTGCTTTCATATCGATGCATCACCGTGTTTATGAAAGGAATGCTTTTTGGGATATTATTTTATTTTTCATGAATATATCAGATACATGTATTTTCCATTTATAATAAAATAATTAACATGAGCGTTGTATTTCGCTGAACACACTTTAGAAAAGCCAGAGTATTGATGATTTGAGATTTGTTTTTAAAATTCTTTTGTTATTAACCGTAGATCAACGTCCTGTTTGCGATACTAGCAACTGTCATGGCCATCAAACACTTTAGGACCAATCAGATTGAAGTATTAGGCAGGGTTATAGTGGAAAATATTTCTATTCATTGCACACAATATTGTTGTTGTATAGTTGAAATGACAAAATAAATTCATATTATTTATTAGCATTCAATTATTATTGTCATTAAAATGATGCCGATATATCGTACAGTAATATTGTAATATTGTAATATACAGACAGATATTGTAATACCTTTTTACAAAATGTTATCAGTACAGTCACTTACATTATTTGGCAGACGCTTTTATCCAGAGTGACTTAAATTTATCTCATTTTACAGCTGAGCAATTAGGGGTTAAGGGCCTTGCTCAGGGGTCCAACAGTAGTGGCTTGGTGGAGCTGGGAATCGAACCCACAATCTTTGGGTTGGTAGTCCAACACCTTAATCATGAGCCACCTGACCATATTAGAGAGACTCTGATGTAAACTCTCAACATGGATTGCACGGTTAATGTGCAATAAAAGTCGAAGTTTTATTAATTTATGATGGAAAAACATGTGGAAGCTGCTAAATCATACAGAGAAGGACTCGGAAACGACTGCAATATTTTGACATACATTTTATTAAGTCATTAGATGGTAAAGATGAAGGTGTATAATCTAGACCCTTCATCGTGGATTGGCGACCCGACGGATTGTTTTTAATCCCGATACAGTTGAATAGCTTTTTCTTTCACCACATCTAAAGACCTTAAATTTTGGCGTCCATTACCAGATGGCGTGTGGGCGGGTAAAAGTGTCACAGCATCAGTGCATCCACAACATGTGTATACAATAATAATAATTATTAGAGCATCATTAACCATATAGGAAATAGCAAGAATAAACACAATTCTGTTCAAGATTCTTGCTCTGGAAATCCTGCTGCAGTCTGCGCAACCATAAACACACTTTTTTGCACTTGTTATGAGTATGTTTTTGTAGTCTATAGTACTGAACATGTTTTTCCCAGTCTGAACCAATTAGTACAGCCCAAAACCCGACAATATTTAACCATTAACCATCTTAGTGGCATTGACATTTCATCTATCTATCTATCTATCTATCTATCTATCTATCTATCTATCTATCTATCTATCTATCTATCTATCTATCTATCTATCTATCTATCTATCTATCTATATGTCTATCTATCTATCTATCTATATGTCTATCTATCTATCTAGGTCTAAGCTATCTATCTATCTATCTATCTATCTATCTATCTATATGTCTATCTATCTATCTAGGTCAAGTCGTTTGTCTATCTATCTATCTATCTATCTATCTATCTATCTATCTATCTATCTATCTGTCTGTCTGTCTGTCTGTCTGTCTGTCTATCTATCTATCTATCTATCTATCTATCTATCTATCTATCTATCTATCTAGGTCAAGTCGTTTGTCTATCTATCTATCTATCTATCTATCTGTCCCTGTCTGTCTGTCTGTCTGTCTGTCTGTCTATCGATCTATCTATCTATCTATCTATCTATCTATCTATCTATCTAGGTCAAGTCGTTCGTCTATCTATCTATCTGTCTGTCTATCTGTCTGTCTATGTCTGTCTGTCTGTCTGTCTGTCTGTCTGTCTGTCTATCGATCTATCTATCTATCTATCTATCTATCTATCTATCTATCTATCTATCTATCTATCTAGGTCAAGTCGTTCGTCTATCTATCTATCTATCTATCTATCTATCTATCTATCTATCTATCGAGCTATCTATCTATCTATCTATCTATCTATCTATCTATCTATCTATCTATCTATCTATCCACCCAACCTATCTATCTATCTATCTATCTATCTATCTATCTATCTATCTATCTATCTAGGTCAAGTCGTTCGTCTATCTATCTATCTATCTATCTATCTATCTATCTATCTATCTATCTATCTATCTATCTATCTATCTATCTATCTATCTATCTTGGTCAATTCGTTCGTTTCCGTCTATCTATCTATCTATCTATCTATCTATCTATCTATCTGTCTGTCTGTCTGTCTATATGTCTATCTATCTGTCTGTCTGTCTGTCTACCCACCCATCTTCCTATATATCTACCTACCTACATATCCTTCCATCCATCCATCCATCCATCCATCCATCCATCCATCCACCGGAAAGCTAGCACAGATGCCATGTAATCTTGTTTTTTAAAATCTGCTCCATGAACATCCATGGATCTGGTACACTGTTAATCTGTGCTGTTGTCAAATAAATGCGATCTTTCACTTATAAAACCTTTCCCATGTCTAAAGGGTTAAATTGTAAGACAAAAGTATCACAGATTATAAAACATAATGTGCAGAATGTAGATGTGGTGATGCCGAGGTTCGATTATAGCAACAATAGAGTTATAAAAGATTCAGACAAACGAGCACTAATTGTCATAATTTCGAACAAATATAGTAGCATTTTATTTTCAAACCGAGCATGAGTATAAGCACTCGTACTAATGTAACCCGCTCCGTTTGACTTTTATATATTTACAAAGGTGTGTGTGTGAGTGTGTGTGTGTGTGCTCATTTACTTGTATTACAAGTCAATTTGAAATGTGGTGCAGTAACCCTAACCCTAGCTACTAAACATTAGTGTCAGATCCATGGTTAAGGTGTTGGGCCGCTGATCCGGGGTTTAATCTCCACCTAGTCGCATAGTTTAATCCTCAACTCATCAGTTGGATTTAAGGAAAATTGGATGAATGTAAGTCACTCTGGATAAAGGCAGCCGCCGAAACACTACGTAGGTAAATGTTAATTTAGCTTCACTTTGCTTTCATACAGCTGTGTTTTCTCTTCGTGTCCGAATCCTTCGTTGTCAGTGAACGCTTGTGACTTACTATATCATCAATAACAACTTACTGTGTTGTCCTGTGTTGTTTTTTTCACACATCTTTTATTTGATTGTGGAAACTTTCTAATTTTTTCTCGTCAGTTACTGCGGGAGTTCTTCTACTTAGTCATAATAGCATCATGTTTTTACGACTTTCAATGCTAACGGTCATGCTAAAGATCTTCGTCTTGCTTTGCTTCGATTTCCTATTTCATTAATAAAACAATACCGTAAACGTTTTATCCCAGCATCTGCGATATGTCTGTCGTACGGTACTTCAAACACGTCACCACTTTGTCTTTATTTTTAGTCAAACATTCGGACACTGTTGAGTGTAATCATTTTATCACCTAAGCCCTGTATTTCGGGTTTTCCCCTGTGTTCACTGTACGATTTGAGTAGTACACACTGGTGGGAACTGCTAAGACCAGGCCTCTGTGTGTGTATGTATGTGTGTGTGTGTTCCAGGGCTATCTACCCTCTCCGGAGGCACTTCCCGAAGCCTGTGCGTGGGACAACAGAGGGCTGTATTCTCTCTCTCTCTCTTGCCTGCCTACTCAAGACACACACAGCAGCTACTCAGTAGGATGTTAGGGAAGGTCCCATCAATGGAGCGCTGTGTGTTGTACATAGCTTTAAAACAGCGCAGAGATGTTGTGCCTTTTTTTTAAATATGTGTTTCAAGCTCTAGAGCTGTAAGCCTAATTAGCCATCAACCAAAATGGGCAAATTGTACCCACGCTCAACCTTCACATTCCTGAGAACACATCAGAGGATATATAATCATAGCAAAGCTCGCTTTTATTTCTTTATTTGGATCCGTCTCTCTCTCTCGCTCTCCCTCTTTCTACTACCACCCCCTCATACACAAACACACACAGTTGCTCTCTTCTATTTTTCTGCTGCATTCACCCCCTCATAGCTGCTCTTTGTTGTTCTTCAGCCCATCCTTGCTCTTGAAAAACCTGTTATCCCTTTAACAAAACGCTGTTTGCTTATAACAAAGTGGCAGAGTCTGTTATTCATCCAGGTGAACACGCACCTATGCCTTTATTCTCACTTTCTGTTTTTTAAAAGCTTTGTTCCTGATACTATTAGTAGTGTGTAACATGAGAGCTTGGCAAACATTACTGACGGACAACACATATTCACCTTTCTTACACTATAGACATCAAATGTGGACATTATTAGTGTCCTTAAACCTGGATTATTATAACTGACTTGATGAATTGCATGAGAGAGGAAATTCTGGGTGCTCTAAAATTCTAGCTTAGTGCTTCGTAGCACTGTTGCCTCAGAGCAAAAAGGTCCCAGGTTCGATTCCTGGGAAGGGGTCTTTCTGTGTGGAGTTTGCATGTTCTCTCCGTTTTTGTGTGGGTTTACTCCGGGTCCCTTCGGTTTCTTCCCACAGTCCAAAAACATGTATGTTAGATTGACTGGTGATTCTGAATTGTCTATAGGAGTGAGTGTGAGTGTGTGTTTGGCCCTGTGATGGACTGGCGACCTGTCCAGGGTGTACCCCTCCTGCCTTACGCCCTTTCAGAGACGGCTGGGATAGACTCCAGCAGATCCCTGTGACCCCGAATTAGGGAATAAGCGGGTATAGAAGATAAATGAATGAATGAATGAATAATATGGGTCAAGAAATAATACTTTTGTGATTTGGATGAATGATTTGGATTTTTATACCAAATATTGTGACTTTTGGTATCTTATTTGGACACTAAATTTTAACCCTTCCGCTCTTAGCAACAGAGTTAAAAATTACAAATTCGGAGCAGTTTTGATGAAAAAGAAAAAAAAAACAGCCACACAAATGCAGACAAACAAAAAAAAAATGTGAGAAAGTCTCTAACATCAAGTCGTGAAAGAAATATTACGCTAATGGCGGTCTGCAAAAGAATAAGAGGATAAACAATCATTCGCTCGTAATTTGAGTATCATAGAAATATACTAAGAAATTATTTGCTATTTAAGTAAGTTTTTCTATCTTATAAATATACATGTACATATACATACAACTTTGACCCTGATGTGCAGCCATTGATGATTCTGTGTGTGTGGGTATGTGGTAGGGAAGTGGTATCCTAGTGGCTAAGATGTTAGACTGCTAATTGGACCAAGTTACCACTGCTGGGCCCCTAAGCAAGGCCCTTAACCAACAATTGCAAAATTAAATAAATGTAAGTTGCTCTAGATATGGCCAGCTGCTGTAAATGTATGTGTGTGTGTGTGTGTGTGTGTGTGTGGCAGCTGGTATCTGTAGTGTTGTGTAATGGTGTAATCTCGTATAAATGGCATAGTATTCTATCATTTCATAACATTTCATAGCATCTACTTCTATCTATCAGTTCTTTCCCTGTAGTAAATGAGCACACACACACACACACACACACTCACACACACCTTTGTAAAAAATCCAAACCTGTTGATTCAGTGCCAAAAATGCAGCAAAGGATCCATCCAAGCATCAAAGTTGCATATTGCCAGCTGAAGTGTATGTTCTGTGACTTTATAGCACGATGTGTCATAAGCGTCTGTGTGTGTGTGTGTGTGTGTGTGTGTGTATATCTGTGTGTCTGTTTCCAGTTACACACAGTCACATGCTCATTATTTCTTCCTGTTTTCACTTCCAGATTCACAGAGACGGGCACTCGCTGTGTCTCGACAACTCTACACACAGGCCTCTAGAGAAGAGACACAGTTCTGCGTCCACAGGTGAGACTAGGGCTTTTCTCATTGGACAGTCAGTTCTTTAACCCAGCAGGTGTGTTCATAGGGCATAGGACATACAATATGTTTAAATTACTAGGCCCTTTGTGTCAAAACGTATGTGTTCTGTTATAGCTCAAGTAGAAGGTCATTGTATATATATCGATAGATTTGTATTAAGGATTTAGACAACTAAAGATTTTTTATCTTAGCTTTTCTTATAATTTCTAGAAGATAAGAAAGTAGGCCATTTCTTAATGTGTCACACCTCTAATAGCTTTATATTCATAAACATGGCTTTAGGGTAAATCTCTAACCAATATTCTGGGGTTATTTATGTTGCTATCCAAATACCAGAATAAATAGAACATATTTTTTAAGAAGCCATATAGTATTTTAAGTCAACTCTCTAAGTATTTGTCTGTTCTACTGTAATTTATAGTACTTACATTTATCTCTATTAGACAGCTTAGCATTAGGGGGTTTAGGGCTTTGCTTAAATGCCCAGCAGTGGTAACTTGGTGGTGTTGAAAATCGAACCCCGATCTTCCAATTAGCAGTCCAACACTGCGCTACCACTTTCCCGTTACTACACTGTAAACGCTGGCGGTTTTTAAAAAAGTGGCCACAAAAAGAAAAGTAAAATAATTAATTAATAAATGAATGAATAAATGAATGTACGAATTAGGACTAGTTTTAAGAGTCTAAATTTACTTCCTTAAACTTTACAACTTTTCTGTCATTTATGTTGTTCTTCTTTTTTTTCAACCCTGGTACTTAATCCATATATGTCGCATGTCAGAACGAACAACTCCCTCTTTATTCCTGTTCATTAATAACGTCATTTATTTAACTGAAATTCAGTGTTTAGGACTAGTCGTGTAAAACTTTTATGAATTTACATCAAATGACTTCTCTGTCCTTCATGTTACTCTACATTTTTTAACATACATGATGATAAATATTAGATAAGTCCTAAATTCTGGTCAACTAAATTGTAGTTTATGAAAACATTATACTTATAAAAAGAACCCTGAAATCAGGATAAAAAAACAGCCTTTAATCAAACACACCTTTACAGCACGCAAGTATGTATGACATCACTGCCATGGCCCTGCGTCTGTCAGAATTCACTGAGTGTCCTGCAGTTGCTAAGTAGACCCGAATGAGTCAGCTGTGAAGTGTGTGAATAGCGAGTGTGTGCATTGTGCCCACTGAGCTGAGGTCTTAACACAAACACTCAGCAGAATGCTCTTATTGTTTGTGACAGCTCTTCATCTACGCCAGCTGTGTGTAGGTCTGGTTTTCTTGCTTTGATGTTTGAGCGTAGCATGACAGGATGCGTGGCAGGATGTGCTATAGAGACCTCATTTTTCTGATAAAAAGGAAACGTTCCACAAAAAAGAGAGTCTTATCAAAGGTCAGAAATAGTTGATTCGGTACAACACCGGATCAGTAAGATCAGTAAATTTACAATGGAGTAGAATGTCATGTTTTGCACCAAAAAACACTCAAAATCCATTTTTTATGTAGCAACCATTGCTAAACCTTCTGTAATGTAATGTAAAGTTTCAGTGATGCACCGCAGAGTATTTATAATAAACCATAAGGGAAAAAAGAATTGAGAAGTGAAACTAGTATAAATACACACTGGTGTGTGTCTGTGTGCGTTTTGTTGCAGAGAGTCCTCTGTCTCCCGCTCGGCACAGCACAGGCAGCACAACACTCCGCGATTCAGGCAGCGACACAGATGGCTTCATCAGCACAGACACGGGGGAAGACAGCGTCTTCAGAAAGGTAAGAGAGAGAGAGAGAGAGAGAGAGAGAGAGACGTAGAGACAAATATTGAGATATGGAGAAAAACGAGGACAGAAATCATGTCCACATCGCGCTTTGTTGCTTGATTGTCATTGGTTGTCATTTCAGCCCCTGAACATAACATCGATAAGCAGGGAAGTTGGGACGATACTAAGGGCCCACGCATTATGGGGGCCCCAGAGATCTGTTTTATTAGATTACCAGTGATGTGATAGTATGTTTGGGGCAGAGTGGGGGCAGTATGAGGTAACCCAAACCGCATATTCTTTCATAGGAACCAAAATTGCTAGCAGTGCCCCTGCATGTAGTTCTAAAGATTAAAACAAAACACTGATTGGATGGGGTTTTTCTTTTCCTTGATTTATATGTTTAAAGCAACAGTATTTATCAGTATTAACAGACCTGGAATACCCATATTTTTGAAGAGCATAATGATTTAATAAACAGTTAAAGATAAAGTGAGACTCTTACAAGTTAGTGACAAAGTTTCTTTTTTTCGTCCCCCAACAAAACTAGATAGGGGAGGTAAATGGAACCCAAGTCCAAATATGGAAAACGAGAAACAACGTAATAGTACGTACTGTAGATAAAGAAACTATTTAAAAACATAGCAGACACCATCTTTTTTTTTTTTTTTGCCAGGTCGATTTAATGATAACTCGCTGATCATCATAAATATAAATAGAACAGTTGATGCTCTAATCCGCTTTCTAATTTAATCAACGATTTTATTGGATTTATTGTTAATATTGAAATTCACTATCATCACTAAAGATTTAATGAAGCTGCTGTGATCGACTGATTTATTTCCTCTTATACTGATTTAAATAAAACACTTTATTAATATAAAACACATAATTTTATAAATGCGCACGTATGAAATTAAAACAAATTCTTAATGTAGGACACCAGCCGAAAGTTTGCATGATTTGTTTTTAATTCTACATGACATTTATATTTCCTTTGACATTACCGGCATAAAAAAAAGATGCAGGTCATGTGACCAGAGTGGTTATATAGTGGTTTCCGTTTGCTCTGTGAAGGCTCCCCCACCACACATGCCCTCAAAGTCCTCCTTTTTTCTTCACACATGTGTTGGAAGTCATTTCTGGGACAGATGAATGGAAAGCTTTCATCCCCCAGAGTCCCCAACAAAACCTCCAGTGTGTGTGTGTGTGTGTAAGAGAGAGAGAGATGTAGGCACAGAGCCCTTCACCACCTCTACACTCTCACGCTACTTCTGCACAGCACAAGGGACAGGCCAAAGCCTCACACCCAACACCATGGGATTTGTTCCGGCTTAAAGGTCTTAGTGAAGTTTGGAATACAGTTTCAGATTTTCTGCTTTTGTGTAGCGTGTGTGTGTGTGTGTGATTGTCGACTTGGCACCACAATTCATTAATGACCATCAGATACTGTTTCTCTCAGTTCTAATTCTTTTCTTTATATTGTTTAGGTCCAAAAATAAAAACAATGTGATTTCTTAATGGTTTAATTTATTCAGCAGCTGGATCAAAAGGGTAAGTTGGTATTTGGCCAGCTGGGGCACTTTTCAAATCACTAGGGTATTGCCCCAGCACCTTAGACGATAACAGGCAGGTCTGACTTGGTTAAAAAACGAATAAACAAATCAGAACTTCTAGTTTATTTTGGGATTAGGTAAATGTCTGAATGGCGTCAATAGTGCCATTGGCTGTTTGTTAAATTAGGATTATTACTGCTAACTTTTAAATATTTTAAGTGACATGTACATACTTTGCATTTGGAATTCAATACAAAAAATAATACTTTAAATAATTCTTCAAATAAATTTAGCTTGTTTGGCAAAAAAAGACACAAAGTTGACCAGTGTATTCTCCTCTTTCTTGTAATCCCTCTATGCATCAGACGAAAGGTCGTTCTTAATTTTAAGAAGCTCTGCCAGTTTTGGAATATTGGTGTCGTCCCCGTCCGAGGGCTTTTAATCTGCCCTGCCATTTTATCTTAAGTGTTCCATTTTAAATGTTGTGAACTGTTAAGCGAACTTGATAGTAAGTGACTTGATAGTAAGTGGCTTGATAGTAAGTGAAAGTCAAATCAAATGATGTAATTAAATTGATGATCGAAAACTGATGATCATTTATTTTTTATTTTGTCCCATGTCCCCATTTGTTTCGGCGAGAAAGACGTGTTTCCACTTAAAATAACATCAAAACTGCATGAAATGCACCGATGTATGAATTTGTATACATTTTTAGAGCATCCTGTTATTTTGCTGATTAATTTGTTGCTCCCAGGACTGTACTGTAGCGAATAAACCCTGCTTTTTCCTTATATATAGCTTAGAAATCCTATATGACATCATATCTTTGTGTATACTGTACAGGCAGGAAGTGATGACTTCTTAACAGGAAGTATCTGGTAAAAGGTTGTGTTTAACCTTATTTTAGTATTAGCCTAATAATCACTTCTTAAAATAACATTTTCTCTTGAGAGTGAAAGTATTTGCATTATAGATTCCACTTTATAAAAGATCGTACAGGTTTCGTTATTAATTTCTCGTCAAATCTGTCTCGCTCTGTCTGTCTCTGATTTACGCAGAGCCAGGAGGTTGTAGGCACGAGCGACAGTGCCAGCGAGGTATCCGTTTCCTGTTCATCCACTGACGACGCAACCAGCCTGTGCCAACCGAGTTCCTCCGCTGAGAGCTCAGAGGAAGTGCGGTGCCGAGGAGCAGGCGTAGGAGGAGGAGACGCAGAGGAGGAGGCCAAAGACCGTGTGAGCGAGGTGCCACTGCGCGCAGCTCTGCTCCGCTCCTCTGTGCGCTCACAGTCTCCATTCCGCCGTCACAGCTGGGGACCGGGCAAAAACCAAGCTGGTGCAGAAGACATGAATCAGCGCAGGTATATGACAGAATATAGCTTACATTGAATTTTGTGTCTTCAGAAAATATGTAAATGTATAGACGATACAAACGGATGAGGCATCTGTGGTGGACCATTTCTAACCCCACAGTGACACCCACATGGTTGTGTGTGTTGGGGGATTTAATCATTTCATAACATGAGGATATCAGTAGTACAAAGGACAGCAGTGCGATTAATGCACACTGACTAGACTCTTAATAGAGACACGTCTCCTATTGATCTATATTGTTCATCTAGCTTATACAGTATGTGCTGTTTTGGGAGCTGTAGATGTGATGACTTTTTTGAGTAGATCTAAAATGGAACCCATCTGATTTCTGTAGTGTTTATCCTACACAAGGTCCTGGGGAACCTGGAGCATATTGCAGGAGAATCTGAGCGCACTGTGTTGGACATTAACATGTACAGAATTTGTCAGACTCTCTTATCTAAACATACAATAGTGCTTTGAGTCCAACGAATAGATGGATAGTGGTTCACTAGATTACAAAATAAAAATCAAAGAGGCAATCATTGTTAAACACCTAAATCTTTGGACTAAGGGAAGAAACCCAACAAAAATAGAGAGAACATACAGACTTGATAACCACATACACAGGTTTCAAGACGGGAATCAAACCTTTAAATCTGGAGCTGTGAGACAAACACGCTAAACACAAGTTCACTGGTTTATGTACTCTGTCTGTTTCTCTGTCTGTCTGTCTGTCTGTCTGTCTATCTTTGTTTGTCTGTCTGTCTGTCTCTGTCTATCTATGACTGTTTGTCTCTGTTTATCTGTCTGTCTGTTTGTCTGTCTGTCTGTCTATCTGTGTCTATCTATGACTGTCTTTCTCTGTTTATCTGTCTGTCTGTTTGTCTGTCTGTCTTTCTCTGTTTATCTATGTCTGTTTGTCTGTCTGTCTGTGGACCTTTTATTTTTGTAAACTTTAAATTTTTGACTATTAATTCATGCTCTACTGCACAAAAGACATCATTTCTTCTGATATGTCATTTGATTGGCTGGAATTCTAGGAACTAGAATTTCTACACTGCAGCCAAAATGGCCACCGTAGCAACAAGCATGTCTCAAATTAAGAATCATTATAAATGCATTCGGGAAAAAAAAAAAAATCAGGAAATCACACAAAACCATAAAACAAAAAAATATGACCCCTTTTTTTTTCACTGGGCCATAAAAGAATACACCGTAGTTGTTTTTATTCGCTGTAAAAATTAAATTCTCAGTATGATTTTCAGTATGTGGTAAAAAAAAGAGTGTTAACTCTTCCTTTACCACACCATTGTCACTGTTTTGTTAAGAATAGTCCACCAGAAATAGATGAACAATGAGGTGGTTGGCAAACTGCATAGCAAGAGTTAGTAATTGCCAAAAAATGCATCTCCAGCCTCTTTTCCACTACATGGCGAAATGCTTCCTGCTGCATCAGTGTCCCAGTGTTTCTCACAAGGTTTTTAAATAGATGTGATGAATTATGCTGGTGTATCGACTCAAAATACCACACCACAGCTGGATATGGAAGCGTACTGTCTGTTCAGCCATGCTACGGAAATCTAAAGTAAAATAGCACCAATAAAGCCAATGCTATTAAAATTAGCCACTGCTCATTCGTTCTAGGAAGCAGACCACAAATAAATAATTTCCACATAGGTGAAAACCGAATTTAGGGTTTCGTAATAGGATTTATCTAACAGCTCGAAAGCATTTGTCTTCATTTTCCATGGTTTATTGTTGAGGACGTATAGTAAGTGTGAGCTGGGTTTCGTGTAGGGCTCTGTGTAGAATTAAATTAGAAATAATATTAGAGTTGGATGCACTCATAGAACAGGAGAGAAAATGAAAGCGTGTTATCCATCTCTGCAGTGAGACAATCAGAACGTATGAATTATCCGAGGGCACCCTTTCACCCTCCTGTCTTTTTCAAACCTTTTCACTCTTCCTTCATTATGTCATCTGTAGATCAATGTTCCCTTAAACATTTGGACTGCATGCTCAGTAATGATTATAGATTGGGTTTCTGTCACCTGCACATACTGATGATAATAAAAAGCACTGGTTTCTGCTTTCTCTCATTCTTTTTTTTCCCCTCCGTTCATCCATCCATTTCCAGTTCTGTACGAAGCCCCAGGGACCGAAAGCCCATCTTTCATAGAAGAAGGTATCATCTTTTTCAAATGCCTTTTCCCTCCTTCCTTCCTCGCTTTCGATTTCTATGAGGGTCTGAAGATAATCTTCTTAGACCTTGGCAATTCTTCCTGTCTTTCAAAACTTAATTCCATTAGTTCATTTTCATTCAGTTTTCCTTACTGGGAGCAAATACATTTTTTTCTGCTTCTACTAAACCTCAAAGTGTCTTTGGTTGTGGTTTATCCTCCTCCCTTTCTCAGTCTTAGCTGGTGTCCCACTGAGATCCCCTTCAGTTCTGACCTGGATGAGATTAGCCAGCTTTTCAGGTACAACACGTGTTGTTTTATGTTTGTATGTGTGTATGTTAGCGTATGTGTGTGTGTGTGTGTGTGCTGTACATGCATTCGTTCAGGAAAGAGGCTGGCCGCTTTGTTGCATGCATGCAGCTGTTTGCACCGAGATTTGCATCACCTTTTTTTTGTGGTCTGAGACAAGAGTTTGTTTTAGGTTAGTTTGTTTTAATTACACTTAGTTTAGTGCAGCACAGGCTTCGGTGAAGGACGTACTGCGGGTTCCGCTGCGCCTTTTAAACAAGATGACTAACATAATAATTATTGTTAGAAGTTGTGAAGATGGCAAGTAAGTAAAATCTTTGAACAAAACTGCAGTTATATAGCACTGTCTGAGCTGCTGTTGCCAAATAAATGGGTTTCGACATCACATCCAGCTTACAAACTTACGCAAACTAGACTAGCTGGAAGAAGCAGATGACCTTTGGTTTACTTGGCTGTAATTTAACACAAATTGTGTTCTTAAATGCAGCAATTTATTGCATTCATGAACACTTTAGCATATCCTAGAAAAAAATATTACAGGTAGAACTCCACGTGTGTAACCACGGTGGACGTGATTTTGTCAAATAGAATGTGATCCTGGATTAAGATCCTTCAATCAAAACACAACCTTTTGTAATGTAACAGTTATAAATTTAAGGACAAAAATCTATGAATTTATTTTTTTATTCATGCACCCACACCTGAATACATTTTACAGCAAACACACACACACACACACACCTTTTTTTGGTCACGAAGGTGAGGGAAATGTTCACACATTAGCTAAACTGCACATACATAGTGTTCAGTACAGCACAGTTTTATCGAATGAATACATTTATAATATTGCATTTTGGTTCACAAGGAGGGAAAGATCCAAAAATGGTTTGGTCGACCTTCATTGATGACATTATCTGGTTATGATTGGTTGATTGAAATGTTGATTTAGAAGTAACAAATGATTTTAATCCAGGATCACATCCTAGTTAGCACAATCAAGTCCGGTGTGTCTACACACTCCAAGGTACATCATTTATCCAAAAATACACAAGGGGTAAAACATAGTTGACAAATCATATTTTCTTTAATTCAAGTCGATTTTTATTTAATTTTGTTTTACTGATTTGACAAAGTTTTAGGTATGTTGTATCTTTTATTACATTTTTAATGCAAGTGTTAAAAGAAGGAAAACAATAAGTATAAAAATCTGACAATATTTCAGACTACAGTGGTACCTTGACTTGAGCTCTCTGTCGATTTTTTGCTTTGAGTTGCGAGCTAAAATTCGGGTTACCAGCCAGCTTCAGATTTCCAACCGCTAGTTGGCGTAGCAAACACCACAGTGAACGCCGTTACATCCGCCCAGCATCCCGTGTCTAACTCGATATTTAGTCGGACATGCGTGTTTGCAACTGCAGTAGTAAGTGGAGTCGTCTGATCTCCAAGGTAAATGCTGTACATTATATTTAATGAAATTAGTTTATTGCTAGTTTATTGTTTTTAAACAATATTCATTATGCAAGTATATTTTTCATATTTTTGGGGGGACCCAGAACGGATTAATGGCATTTCAGTTCATTTCAACAGGGAACATTGATTTGACATACGAGTTACTAGCTCCGTCAAGGTACCACTGTATTTTTTTTATTTTTTTGGGGGGGGTTCTGTTAGATTAGATTAGATTAGATTAGATTAGTGGTGGCTCATGATTAAGGTGTTGATCTACCAACCCGAAGATTGTGGGTTTGATTCCCAGCTCCACCAAGCCACCACTGCTGGGCCCCTGAGCAAGGCTCTTAACCCTCAATTGCTCATTATATAAATGAGATAAATGTAAGTCGCCCCAAATAAGGGTGTCTGCCAAATGCCGTAAATGTAAATTAGACACTGGATCTTGACAGTATTGTGGTAGCAGGTGCAGTAGTGTGGCCATCATGCAAATTAGCAGTTGCATAGTCGCAGTTTACACATATTATGCAAAGTTCTTTCAGTAAAAGCTGTGCCAGTTTTTGTTTTGAAAATAAATAAATAAATAAAAAAACAGCCGTGCATAAATACATACGAATGCTTTAAATGTAAAATAGAGAGAACTTAATCCACTGGTGTGTTATGTGTGTCCTCAGCCTTGTTCTGTCTTACCTTCTACTTCCTTCTAAACGCTTCTCTTGCACATTAACAGTTACAGCTTAGAGGGTCTGTCAGCAGAGAAGGATGACGGAAAACGGTGGCAGGACCAAGGAGCACGCTCTTCTCAGGACCAGCAGAGCGAAGACACAGGCTCCCAGGTGTCTCTCACGGAGGAAGGCCAGGACTCTGACCTGGGAGACAGCAGCAGTCTGGACAGTCAGGTGGGTGATATTTATTAGTCTTATAATAGTTTCAGTTTTTTTTTTTCTGTTCAAAAAAAAGGGCTGAATATAAAGCTGGTGAGATGTTCAAGAGCAAGGAAATGAGTGTGTCCTTCTCTTTCTCTGTGATAACAAATTCCTCCCCCTGAAGTATGTGGATATAGGATAAAGGAAGGAAACAATTGTTGGGTACTGTAACAAAAAGAACAAAAAAATAAACTTTAATATATCAAGTTGACGCTCCTGTAGAAGGCAGGAAATAAGGAAAGCTTGCGATTATATGTGCTCTTTATTTTGCTTAAATGCTTTTGATTTCTGAATCAAAGCTCTTATCAACATAAAAACACACACATATCTCTGGGCAACACAACTCTTTCGCACACTCTTTTACGCTCTCACTCTCTCTGTTTATCTCTGCCCCTTTTATCCCTGCTGTCACCCACTGAATCATTGAAGACAAGGTAGAAAGGTAAAGTGGTGGCTCATGGTTAAGGTGTTAACCTGAAGATTGTGGGTTTGATTCCTAGCTCCACCAAGCTACTACTATTGGGCCCCTGAGCAAGGCCCTTAAACCCTAATTGCTCAGTTGTATAAGGGAGATAAATGTAAGTCGCTCTGGATAAGGGTGTCTGCCAAATGCTGTGAATGTAAATGTAAAAAAAATCACCCACGGGTGCAGCTTCATTATTTTACCATTCACAGCCCCAGTTCTTTATTAACCCTCCCCTTTCGGGTCCACAATCAATTATCAGAGATTTTATTCAAACTATGTCTCTTTTTCTTGTATTGTTTTAATAACAATACCAAAACAATAAACGAATTAAAAAAGATTTTTGTTATTTTATAGAACAAATCTATCCGTCTGGCCTCTTGTGCTTCTACTGTCCCCAAATTAGATCCCTTGCTTTAAAAAAACTCCAAACTTTGTAATTGTGTAGACATTATTCATAAATATAACAGGGACAAGTTATTAGAAGACCACAGTTACCAATAAGTGACAATTCTAAAAGTCAGAGACACTAATTTCTTTTTTTTTTTCTTCAGAAATCGAGAAGATATCTGCCGTTCCGACGCAGCTCCAAGTCTATGACTCTTCCCCTCCGAGAAAGTGTCTCCATGCTGTCCATCAGTCAGAGGGACATTGATGGTGAGTCAACTCTTGCTGTCTGTGTATAAAAAAAGAGCATAAATGCAAAAATAAAAAGGTCGTAGATGCAGAACTGTTATTCTATTATAGACTAGTATCAATTAATATTATAGACTAGTATTATTTAGTATTACAGACTAGCATTAATTAGTATTATAGACTAGTATTAATTAGTATTATAGACTAGTATTAACAAAAAAGCATTTCGGTGCTGTTAATAAACTGCTGTGATGGTTTCTTCTATTCCCCCGTAATTGCCATCATTCAGCAAAAGCAAGGGTTCGGCAAAAGAGAGGACTTTCTTTCAACTTGAACGTCTCTCCGCTTCTTCTAAAATCCAAATGTAATTTTTTAGCCAGCTCTTCATCCAGTGATGACGAGGAGTGGAAATGTAAGTTAGAAGTGTAGCAGCAGTAGTGAAAATTGTACAGTCCCCGAATAGAAATTAGTAGAACAGTTCCAGCTAGTGTAGAGGTGTAGAAGTAGGTAGGACTAGATGATCTCTGAAATATGAAGCAGGCTTTAGAAGAATTGTTTTCATACTGTAAAAGTGAACCCACTTTCAGAAAAAAAACTACTTAAAACTGTTTGAGAGATCCTGGATTCGTGTAAATTCACATTAGGAGATTCACTAATGTATACATTGACGTTGATGTTAAAATTATTTATATTATTTTATATTAACTGCATCCACAAATGTATTGCAAATATAGTGAAAAGTCAAGAAATTCTAAATATTTAGACTAAATATTTCAAGGTTCAAGGAGCTTTATTGTCATTTCAACCATATATAGCAGAATGCAGTACACAGTGAGATGAAATAACGTTCCTCCAGGACCCCCTGGTGCTACACAAAACACAGAATTTTACAAAGCAACAGAGCCACTGAACAGGATAGACATAAAGTGCATGTCAGTGCAGACAGTGCAGAACCAGACAGTGCGATAAACAATACCAACATAACAAGGACAGTGCAAAAAGACAGTAAAGGACGGGACATAATGGAATAGCGCCAAGATGAGGTAGAACGAAATGTGCAAATTAAAACGGTACTGTGCAAATAGCATTGTAAAGTGAGTAAGGTAACTATAGTATTTTAAGTGGCTATAGTATTGTAATTTATTTAACTAAAAGTTGGGAAAAATAAAGAAAGCACTGCTTAAAACCCTCCAAGACAGTTCTTATTTATAAATGTTGCGCTCTTGCTTTATTGCATTAAGTTTGTTTAATGCGGTTTATTAGCTTTCTTTCTTAGGTTTTTTTTAGCTTGGAATGAAAAGTGTTATTTATTACTGCTATATTAGTATTATATTATATAAAGTGTATTATAAATTTATAATATTCTTAAAAATTATACTATTACTAATAATAATTATAGAGGGTTGACGAGGGCATCTTCTATTTTAAACCCCCCCCCCACTCAATCACGCCAGTATCGTCAGAACACATCAGATCTCGTGCCCTAAGACCTCGTCAAAACTCTTACTAATAATAAATTCTTTTTTTGTCATAAAGTTATTATTTATTGACTAGTTCGCTTTACAACAGTCAGTTTTTTAATGATGTGGCAACATAATGATATCATAAATTATTATATTATGGCTACATTTCCCACATTATTTGCCATGTTGAGGAGGTGTTTTTTTTTACCATGTTGGTTGCCATTTTGTAGTTTTTCACTCTTTGTCTTTTATAAGCGTTTGTGCGGCTCGCTCAATGCAAATGAGCTGTGCCATGGACGTGTTTAAGAATTGATCATTATAAATGCTATCATCTTAATAACAAATGCGCATTACCGAAAAGTAAATCTGGGGGAAAGTTTCTAGTTCAATGTTTGACCCCGTGAAAACATTTACACAACGCTGTACTATAATATTGTCCACTATTACAATGTCACACATAACAATATACACACACAACATTGCTCTGAAATCCGGACACAGCTGCAAAATCGAGCAAGAGTATTATTTTTGAGGCCAACAGTTATTTTTTTTTGCCGTTTCTGAATCCTCATGCTTTTACTTGCGGGTTAAAGATTAGCATGTACTGAAATGTTTACAATATTTTTCCATCTCTATGACTGAGTTGCTAACAACACAACCTTGCCAATTTTCTCCACTTTGTCTTCTTTTGGATCCGTTGCTCCCAAATCCCCTGAATTACTGTCTTTCAGCATGTCTGTAAAACTGAAACACTTTTCTTTTTTTTTTTTTGCGGTTCTCATATGCAACAGACAAGTCCCTGCTTTCCCATGACTCGTATACAAAAGAATCTTTCCTTTTTTACAGTGCGACAAAACCACATGATATTCTGACTGTTGGTTCGATTGAAAGAAATACGATGTTATATTATGCAGACAATTTTAATCATTTGACTTTGGCTTTTTTTTTCCAGCTATGAGATCCTGTAGTAGCACTACAAATTCCCTGACTTACAGGTGAGTCTATAGTTATTATGGTAAAGATTCAAAGCGTTTATTGTCATTTGCACATCGAGGAACTAATTTTCTCTGTACAATGAAAGTCTTCTACTGTGAATGCCAGAGGAAAAAAAAACCTCCAGAGAAATACAGATACTAAGATACTAACATAATTAAAAAGTATAAATGAAGTAAAGTATAGTAAACCGTTGGGGGGGGGGATACAATATATTTATAATTATGTGCAAAATCAGTTTTATAATATGTGCAAAAGCGAAATAGCAGCTGTAAATAATAGATAAATAAATAAAAGTAAAAGTTCCAGTTAATATTAATTGAATTGGCACATTAGTACTTATTACAATTTACTGTACATAATAATACTAAACATGCACTAAACTACATTCACGCTACTGGTTCAACCTGCACATGGAGGGCCCTTATTTCCACACCACTCATTTTAAATACTTGTCAATGACAGGGAAATGTTAGCTGTCTAAGATAAAATAAAAAAATAAGATTGTAATTTATTAAACATTAAACTATTTTACCATTTAAAAAGGCTCTGTATTGCTTAGCTTAGCAGATTTGTGCAAAGGATTATTGTCATGCTGGAACAGTGCAGTGAAGTAAAATGCTAATGTGGATAGACAGTTTGTAAAAACACTTTGGAAAGGCCTCACACATTTAATTGTATTTAATAATCAGGGTTTTTTTTTTTGTATTTTACAGTATCACAGAAGAAGAGCCTGGCTCTTTACGAGGGTACTTCGAAGAAAAAAGTGAGAACAAAGTGAGCCGCACGTTCAGCTACCTGAAGAGTAAAATGTACAAGAAATCCAGGGTAAGTTCTTCTTCACAATTCGGAGTGTGATCTGTTTAAGCAAAGATTTTTGAAAGGAAATGTCTGTTCATAATAAGAGTGACTGTGTGTGAGATTCTCAAAAAAAATATAACGCTTCCAGCCTGGATTATAGGCCCTTTGTAGAGTCGGATGCAAATTAATGCCAAAAAACAGACAAAGCGTATTTGGAAGTATGGGCGTTCTATATTGTCCTACTGTAAAGAACTCCACTGAGGTGAGATGTATATTGAGAACCCAGGGTGCAGTTTATTTACAAGTAATAACCAATAAACCAAAACCAATAAACAGAAACACTAGACGAACACTTAATTTAACCAAAACTACTTAACATAATATGAACATGAACATGAACATGAACATACCAGAGTGATACAGAAACCAACAAACCACTAAGACAGGAGGACACAAGGGGGTATATAAGCACATACTAAACACATTACCTAAACAAGACACACCTGAACACAATACATGAAAACAACCAATGAAAACAGGACACAAAGACTAAGGAAGTAAACAAAACAAACTGCCTAGGCTAACTTGGCTAGCTAGCATAGCATAGCTTAGCCTACACATAAAACAATGAATATAAAACATAAACTAACAAACTAAGGAACATAAAGACATAACCCTAAAACATGACATTAAAACCCATGGCTGTTACACCCACTAAATTTACTGAGGGCTCGTTTCTGTTCATGTGAGCGCTTTATCGTGTATCCTGACATGGAGGTCATATTTTAGCATATAGTCAGTTACGTATATAACTCTCATACAGTGTGACAGAGTAAACATAAGGGTAAAAATCGTAACCCTTGTGCAGGTGTTGTTTTTCACTCTTCACTGTATTTCAGCAAATTGAAAAATTTCTGCCGACAAACCTTCATTTGACGCACATTTTAAAAATCGGATTAAAAATCTCCAACAGATCAAAAATTCACTGTGGGCAAATTTACTACCCTTTATGTTATGTACTACACCACACACCACGGACACCACACACTATAAATATGCGAATATGCTCCATATTAAAAGCCTAAAAGTTAAACAATCAAAGCACAGGCCTATGTAAAAATTTAATGACGGCACCTGGTGGTCAACAGTAAAAATGACAAATTTTACTTCTTCCCTTTAGGGGGAATTAAAAAAAAAGAAAAAAGCATGATTATGTAGTGTTATAGCTTATATAATGGCAGTTAATAGGTTACAAACAGCCATAAACAGTAGATGACGAAGAAAAAAATTAACGCTGCACAAAAACTACAACAACGTCGATGATGTTACTAATCCTGGAGGTTTTATATTAAAAAATAAGTCATTTTGTGTGTTTTACTGTCCAACTCAATAACATCACTTATGAAATTGGCATGAAGAACTAAGGTTCACGTGAAAACGTTTTAAACATAATTATCTGATTTTTACAGCAGTTTAATGTAATAGATGTTTTAAACCACTTGATTTACAATTTTTCTTCTATGAAATAGCACAACAACTGTACCATTGATGTTATTAACTCATACTTCTAAATTATAGCCGTGTGTGTCAGCTGTTTTGATGTCAGGAAATTAAAGTTCTGGTTAAACCTTTGTGAAAGCATAAAAACCACAAAAAGGTCTCATCTGTCCATTCAGCATAGAAAGCAGGGTGGAAAAATGAGGCACGGTGTGATCTCTGTACCTAGAGACCTGTCTTTTTAGCACTTCCTTATAGAAAATTACCAGAATTATTAAGACCTCAACTTCCTGATGATATCATGGTCGTTGTATTTCAGCGTCTACCACTTAGTTACATTTTTACTTGAAAGAGCCCTGTGTTTTGTTTTTTGAGCTAATATCAGCTGATCCTAAATCAGCTCTGAACAAAGGAAGAGCACCTCCTATGCTGAGCTCATCACTTCCTCTCTGCTGTGTGAAGTGTCTCGCCTCTCAGTATGAGCTAGCCTCGGAAGACTCTATTCCTCTGACTGTAATGTTAAGTTATCGAAAGCTTTTCGAACATGGCCGCTACAGTAAGATATTCAGCTTTAAAGAAGAAGAAGAGGTAGGGTGACCTTTGAACTATACGAATTTTAGAATAAGAGGTATCTGCTTGTGTTTTTACTTCTCCAGCCATGCTGGTGGTCTGTACAGTGCTTAGACTTTGAATATGAAGGGACTTTCCCTTAAAATTGAAGGTGTTTACATTTAACACTACTTTGAAAAAGAACTTTAGATATACAGGTAGATATCTGCGCTGCAGTAGCTTTGCTTTTGCTATTTTGTCCACTGAGTTGCAAACAGGAAGTAAGCAATAGGGGAACTTGACTAAGTGTTCGGTTCCACTAATGTGCATTACAATGCAATGCGAATGTTTCAAAATGCACTTAAATGCTAATATGATTTTTTTTTTGTTTAATGTAATACACATCGCAACTGAAAAAAACAAGAAAATGATTGTCTAGGTGTCAAAAGTCTTTCTTTTCTCCTTACTATACAGGAAAAAGACAGGGAGAAGAGCCGGGGGAAAGAGAAAGAATCCAGAGAAAAGGAAAAGAAGGCGGTGAACGGGCATTTGTTCAGCTCTATGAGTTTAGCCCTTGCAGCTTATTGCCAGCACTGTAACAAAAACCTCAACGTTAAGGACGCGGTCAGTTGTGCGGGTAAGAAAGCACCAGTATAAATATTACTTAAGATTTTTTCTACCCTGTGCCTTCAGTTCCACTGCAAGTGTTTTAATGATCCAGATATGCACCAATACGGGTTTTTTTTTTTTTAAATACTGACTTCAGGCTCTGTTACATAATCCATGTAAGAGCAGAGATGAAACTCATGCATAGGGATGGCGACGGCATGTCTACCACCTCACCAGGGGAAACTGAACCGTTTGGAAAACAGTGCGAATTGACATTACATATGGTGTGACTCATATCAGTAAGCACATCAGCTGGAGCAACTGCTTAGCCTTAAGCAATTCCATAAGAGCTATAGGACTAATGGAATCACAATTACTCCGAATATTGGTTTGTGTCGAAAGCAGCTCTGCAGGCGCAACATGTTTAGATGGACTTTTACCGGTGGACAAAAAAATTCTGCGCTCTCTTACGTGGAATGATCACGTAATTACTTCCTGCGGGTTCTGCGGTAACTCAGACCGTTTTTTTTTTTTCAAGTGTGCCAGAGCAAAAAGACACTTTTACAGACTTCCACAGCTTCTTTTTGATGTATTACTTTACTAGCATGTTTATGAATGCATTTTCCTAAAATTATGAACAGATTTATTATCAAAGACATAATGAAATGTTCCAAATTGTTGCTTTCATTTAATCTGTCTCGCACAATGATGCAACATGAGACTGTAATAGTCTGGAAATTAACTGCTTGGCATTATACCAATGGCATACCGTGGGCATTCGGTCAGGGCCTTTAGTAAGCAACTTTAGATCACATACACACATCTTGCACATCCCTGTTACAGCTAACACGGCTACTGTATATGTAAATGATGCTCATATTATGCACTACTGACGTAATATGGCTCTCGGAGCTCTGTGTTAAAGTGCTTCCTTGGTGAAGCTGTTCAATTTGTCCAAGACAGAATCATTCCGTGTCCCTTAACTCGTATTAAAAAGTATAACATAATCGTTTGTTGTGCTCGGTGCTAGCTCTCATAGCTAGCTTTCACATTTATAGTTCCAGTCTTTGAAATTACCTTTAGCTACCTTTTTAAAGTTTCACTTTAATACCATGGAAATTTCCAGCGATCCCTGGTGGTAGCAATGGATACATTGCAAGTCCCAAAGGGTGGACTGTCACTAAACGTCCAAAAGGCTAGTGCTATTTGTAGAGCTGGTCCATATCTCTATGATGTAGGATACTATACGCTATACAACCAAGGCTTTGTGGACTCATCACATTCCTGGTTCCTTCCTGAAGCACCAAAGTGCCTCAATTGACTGTAGTATTATGATTCTTCTTTACTAGGCCTATAAAAGCTTAAACCTTCTCCATCATGATAAATGTCTATGTGCACAAATTGTCAAGTGTCTTGCTAACCTTAAATGCCTCTTAAAAGGCCTCCTCATCTGATATCACTTCCGTAATGGTGACTTTTCTATGCAAAACCCCCACAGTCTACTGAAAAGCCTTTATAGAAAAGCGAAGGTTATTATAACAATAAAGCAGAGACTAAGTCTACATTAATGCCCATAGATTTGCAATATGTCTAGTACACATTTATTGATATAATAATCTGATGTATAAAAACTGCCAGATACTGTATATTGTGCCAGTTAAATATTAGCCTTGGTAATAAAAAAGTAAGTATTAGTAATATCAGTAGCCGAGTTTATAGATTGTCTTTTTCCAAATTTAATTCCAAACAAATTTAGATTGCAGACACTAAATACATTCGGTGGATCAGATTAGAACCCTTATCGATCACTTCTTTCGACCCTCTTTGCTTGGATTTTATTTGCTCTCTCTCTCTCTCTCTCTCTCTCTCTCTCTCTCGCTATCTATATATATATATATATATATATATATATATATAATATATATATATATATATATATATATATATATATATGTCATGCATTCAAAGCAACTGACTGATCATTACAAATGACTGTGCAATAGAGATTAGCTATTGAAATTAAATTTAATGGAATAACTAATACACAGTACCCCTGGAACCTCTTCATCCTACATCACTGGACAGATGGTGATTTCACAAGGCAGCATTATTGCTTAATAGCACGGCCGTTTCTGGTAAACCTACGCTTTGTGCTTCCTCGTGGACAGTTAAGCGTTCATTTCTGCATGGCGTTTCTCCCTTTAAAGCCTTGTCCCAAGAGCTATGTATACTTATTAGCAGTGACTCTATTTTTACTTTACTGAATCTAACAAGCCCGTCCCACTCAATGTTAACCGAATAAACCTATTTAGGTTTTATCTATTAGTCTCATCGTACTGATCTTTTTTTATATTCCGTCTTATTGAAAAATATATAAAAACGAATTATCTTTATTGTAATTCTTGTGCCGCAGTCTTGCAGTCTTGCCGTCTAAGCAGTGACGACTGCACCTCATACTTAATAAGATATATATATATATATATTGAAAGCTTGACCATGAAACGATTAGAGTTGAGCAGAGCATTATATCACAAGGTGTCATTGATAGCATAATAATAATTACAGTCTTACACACACACACACACACACACACACACACGCGCTTAAAGGTCAGTCAGCTGCATGCATAATTTTTACATTTTAAGACTGCAATGCTGAAGAACTTACGGTTCTGTTGTCTGTCCATTTGTCTAGCTTGTACTTTAATTGAATCAAATGACGATAGAGAATAAAATAAAAATCGGGCTGTTTTGTATTCACCTGGTTAAACTTTGGCTTCCAAAAATGGTAAATAATCTGATGTGACTGCATCAGAAAACAATGAATTATTCAGTTCTTTGCTGTTTTTTTTTTTTTTTTTTAACTGAAAGTCAGTGAGTTTAATCCTTTTAACAAAAGTCCACAGCTGAAGTTTCTGAAACTAACACAAATAGAATTTTGGGGGAAAAAAACACCCTGATTAATTAACATAAATTAGATAAATGCAGTATTTTATGTTTATATGCATTGCATTAACAGATAATTGTCTATTCAGTGCAGAGGAAAATACGGCTGTTCCAGTCAGACCCCAGAAAAAGATCTCTGGTTTGCAGGCTGATGTGGGTTAAAGCCGGGTTTATTTGTGTGCTTGGTGGAGTTTCCTGGCTGGCACTGTCTTTACCACTTTGACTCTAGGCCAAATCGCTAAACCCAAGTCTATGATTTAAGCAAATCACTCTCACGTACCCGTGCGTTTCTTTTGACTAATCTTATGTTTCATAGTCACTCTATTTGCACACAGGATTGCACACTTTCTGCTCTTATTTGTAACCACTGATGAATTTTCATATAATGATCATTAAAACGAATGTCCTTGAACGGTGACTCATATAAAGCGTGTGTTTCTCTGTCAGTTTGCAGTGTGTGTGTCCATAAGAGCTGCAGAGACAGCATTCCAGTGTGTACTAAAGGGAAGGTAAGGAGCCGGCTTGTAATGTTGTTTAAATGCATTGATTTTTAAGTACAAACCAATAAAAAGCTGTTAAGCAATAAATACACATTTTTTTATGTCCCTTTTTTAGTTTCCCAAACAGCCCAAGATTGTAATACCGGAGTCGACCACTATGCCGGGAGTCACTTTACGAACAAAAAGTATGTCATGTGTAATATATTTTCTCCCAAACCTTGTGACACTACATCACTATTAGTACTGTATTATTACAATATGTGTATTTTTTCTTATTTATTTAGCCTCTGCTCCACGGGAAAGGCCCTGGTCAGCCATTTTATCTCCAGATGACCACGTCTCATTGGGGACTGCACCTCGTCGACACACAAGCATCATGCCTTTCAACAGCAGCAACCTGTCCAAAAGCATGTCCATAAGCAACATTGCAGTGTAAGGATCCAGTTTATCTTTGTTTTAAATTTAAGTCGCAGTAATGAAACTGATTGGTGAGGCTGCTATGGGGCTCAACCTGGTTAGCTATTAAGCTATAGGATGACAGACACCATAGCACCGACAGAGGGATCAGCATGAAAATGTAAGCTTTGCTTAAAAGAGGTGAGATTTTGAGTTTCTGGATAAAAGAAAGCCCAGCTGGATCACTGTTTTTAAGTAAAGATGAATTCCGGTTATATTTTCCTTGTGGCTTTTGTGGGAATAAGTAAAATTTTGATTATGTTAGCTCTTTTAAACACTCTCTTTTAAAAGTAATTAGTAATATTGATTAACGTCATTGTACCGCCTATTGTTTCATGCATCTATAAATTCCTGCAAAACATTTCTTGAAAATGGAAAGTCATAATAAAAAAATCTTTGTCTATTTCTGAGCAGTGATGGAATAACGGTGTTATAAATAAAAAGCCTTCCTTTTTTTTCAGTAACCAGTAATAAAACTAATTACCGTTTCCAGCGTTACAACGCCGTCACTGTTACCGACAATAAAACGCTGCATTACTATAATTGAGCTCACTGAAGCGGTTTTAATCCGCATATCTGCCTTTCATCCGACTCTCTCTCTTTATCTCTCTCAGCCATAGGCCATGCAAGATTTTTTACTCTGGTGTGTGTGGGGTGAGGTGGGACAAATACCTGGTTGATGTGTGTGTTGGGGTGGGAGATACCCTGATAACTGATGATGATTAGCCTGTAGTAAATTTCAATCGTTTGCCAATCAGAGGCAGAGAGTAGTGCACTGGTTCATACACAATCAGTTACAGTCACACACACTACTGACAACAGATCTGTCCGAAATCACACACTTCTTAAGTGTGTACTACATTTCAATAAGTTCACACTTCACAAAAGTTAAAAAAAGGTATGTTCTATATAGCATGGATAGGGGTAGTATGAATGAAATTAAAAGCGATGTCAAGTCCAACAAGTTCTCACCTGGAGCAGGTGTTTACAGAAGTGGTAGCTTAAATGGTTAAGCTGCTGAGTTGTTAATTGTAAGACCAGTCAGCCACCGTTGGGTCCTTGAGCAAGACCCTTAACCTTTCCTGTTCCAGGGGTGCTGTATTATAGCTGACCCTGCGCTCTGACCCCCAACTTACTAAGATAGGATATTCGAAGAAACAAATCTCACTGTGCTATAAAATGTATGTGATAAATACATCTTTACATCTTTTACATTTACAAACTGAAAGTATAAACACTACTTTTCCCCTCGTTGTGGTAAAAATCTGGACCGTTTATGTAACGTGCATCTTATGGGGAAGTAATTCTAATCTAATAAAGCACCTGACATCGTCACATACCACCACAACACTAAAATACTATAGATTAATGTAAAATGTTATATAATAATCATTTATTTATTTACTTGTATAAGGATGTAACTCGATTACTATTTGCGAGAAGTAACTAGTAACTATAACCAAATAAAGTTTTTAAAGTAACATATCCATCATCCAACAGCCGTAAGCCCCTTCATCTCACTTTTCTTCTCACTGTTCTCTTCTTTTTAGATTTGATGAAATGCCAATAAAAAGTCTGAGATATTTATCCCAGTCCACCGACAATTTGCACAAAGCCAACAGGGTCAACGAGTCCACCGAGTCTCTGATAGATGAAGGTAAGCAGCCTCATTTCGCCCTGAAAAGCCCTTTCATTTCATTCTATTTCCTGGAGCTCCCTCTTATCTTCCCTAACAGCTAGTGTAGCAGGTGCATGCTTCGAACAAACTCCTGCCATACATCTGTTAGAGATAGCAATTGACCAGGCAACAATTTATTTTCGACAATTGCTGCATGTTCTTGATTCGCCATCACTAACTTTATTGCACACGCTTATTAAACTGTGGTGTTTATAGGAACAGAGATTGATGGGCAGCTGATGGGAGAGTTCGAGGCAGATGTCAAAGAACTGGAGGCCGACTCATGGAGTTTTACGGCAGATAAGAAATACTTGAAGCAACTGAAAAAGGACGTCATCAAGCAGCAGGATGTCATTTACGGTAGCGTCAATTTGTGATACTTATGTCTATGATAAAACCACCGGTTTTCGTGAAATATAAACCGAATGTGTTGCAGTCGAAAGCGTGTTTGTTGATGTGAAATTTTGGTGTGTTATTAGATTCTATTGTCATTTTTTTTTTGTAAATGTAAAATTAAATTTCTATTTTTTTCTGTTTATATCTGATTAGGATTATATACACGCTGATTATATATAAATGCAGTATAATTAAATGTATTGTCAGCTGAATTATCTGCAGCATCAAGCAAAGGGTCATATATAATACACGTTGTTTAAGTTTCAGCTGAGTGTGTTTCAAAAGAGTGCTGTCTCATTAAAAACACTAATTAGCTAATTAGCTGGCAAGCTGTTCACCGTAACCTTTATGTCACAAATATGCCAGTCTCTCGTCTGTTCACTTCGACTCGTCTTTATGGTATGCGCTTTCTTGAATTGTAGTCAGTGAAAAATAAAAAGAATGCAAACTTTTTTTTTTTTTTTTATTGCTCTCAAACCACAGCATTTAGCAAATGGTTACGCTTTTGTAATTAACCAGTGAGATGTAGTATCGCTTAAGTGTTTGTAGCTGTTTTTATTTATTCCTGTTCCTACTTTTATTTTAATAACTATAAAAAGTCAGTCCCTTACCAGCACCTCCCAGCCCTCTCTCTCGGTTTTACTCTCTCTCTCTCTCTCTCTCTCTCTCTCTCTCTCTCTCAGGTAATTAGACTTCTAAAAATGCACAACCGAGTTTATTTGTCCTAAAAAGAGTAAACTGATGAGCAAGAACAAACTTACTTTAAATCATTGAGACTAATTGGAGTTTTATTTTCTTAAAAGTGTTGGGGCCTAAACCTGCGACCTCGACAGAAAACCATCTAACCAGTTTTTACTGTTCTAAAACATTAGCTTGTTAAATATTAAATCGTGAGCGAGTCCCTTATAAAAGTAACTGTTACTATACAGAGAATATTATAGGAGAATGACCACCCTCATATAAATCAATGGTTTAAATCACGACTGGCACTTTTGTCAGATTTGCTGTTTCGGACTATAAATCAAATCCACCATTTTACAATTCTTTGGTATAAGACCTTCATCAGTAAACAGTATTAGCGAACAATGACTTGTTAACCCATGGAAACGCTGTCTGTTCTCCTTCAGAGCTGATTCAGACAGAGATGCACCATGTGCGTACGTTGCGGATCATGGCGGACGTTTACAGCAAAGGGCTGCTGAAAGAGGTGCAGCTGGAAGCCCAGACTGTGGAAAAATTGTTCCCTGTGCTGGATGACTTACTGGAGATGCACACACTCTTCTTCAGCAGTCTGCTAGAGAGAAGAAGAGAAGCCAAGCAGGAGGGCAAGGAAGGAGCCTTCGGTGTCAACAGGATAGGGGATATACTGGTCAACCAGGTGGGGAGAGTGTTTTATGTGCACATGTATGTTCAGAATTGCGGCGTCTGGCAATTTTGACCCTTTAAATGCGTCGAGTCACTATTAGTGAAAAAAAATCTATATCGGTACGCTGTAAAAACGGATTAATAATTATCAAGGGCTTACGAAAAGTTTATAAAGTCCACTCCAAAACCTGTCTTTATATTTTAAATAAGCTAAATGACGCCAGAAAAAAAAAAAATTAATAATGACTTTTCATTATTCGTTTATTGTCATTTACACATTAAAATAATACAAAATAAATTAATAAAATAAAAGTAGACTAAGCAGTGGGGGTGGGGGCAAAATGGCAAAAATGGCAGCTGTAAATGATAAATATTAGCAGCAGTAAATGTGAACATTATCAATGTGCAATATTAGGTAGTAGCAGCAATATGTAGGCAAGATGAAACTCTCACAGACATGTAGAAGTCAGACCGACTGGAGAACCTGAATATTAACATGATGAGATCATAGGATTGCAGTAAATATAAATATAGGGCCAAAACTGGAACTGAAGGAGAGACAGTCAGTGTTGAGCTTCCCTATGTGGTCATCTTGGAAGCCTCTTTGTTAATCTTAAAATGATGAACTTCCTCTTAGAACCGTAAGTAGGGTCATGGGACAGAACTCTATATGGGAATGATAAACAAGTTCAAGTTTTATTCTTCTTTTTATGTAAAGGGCAATAAATCCAAAGCTTCCTTATAAGCTTTAAGATAATACGAAGCAAGCAGAGTTGCTACACATAGTGATTTTAATGTCCACAGTAATTTTAAGACACATTAAACAGGAAATTTCACTTACTTTTAAACTATTTGGCAGATTAAAATCTCTTTTACAAAAGAGACTTTGCCAAGGTAGCAGCCATACAGTAAGACATGATTTTATAATAAAAAAGATTCACAGTTTAATTAAAATTAATTAAAAAAAAATATATAATATATATATATATATATAAAATATCACATGCCTACTTTTTTCTTTTTAAATTTAGATCTAATATAAAAATGCAGTTTTTCCCAATTCGCCTTAGCCAGAACGAATTACATTTATCTCATTTTTATCCACCTAAACAGTTAAGGGCCTCACTCAGGGGCCCAGCAGTGGCAGCTTGTGGTGTTAGGAATTAAAGCATAATCTTCTGATTAGCAGTCCAACACCAAAACTACTGAGCTACATCCCAATTTTACTGCACTACCTCCCAATTCACTGCAGATCTATTGGTGTCATTTCATATGAAAGTACAGTATAACTACAGATACTACAGGTTCTCTGCTCTTATAACCCATCACAAAGTGATAATTCTAATTAATATAGAAACTTCTTTTAGACGAGTCCAGTCATCTCCCAGTAATGTCTCTTCTCAGCATGCTTATGTCTGATGATATACTTTGCAACTTTGCACTAATAATCATATGATTCCATGAACATGCAGAAAAGATTTATATTTTAGTAAGAGTCAGTTCTTCAATTCGGAGGTTAAACCACTGATGAGTCATTACGCCATGAAGCGCAGTTGAAACATACGTTAAGCAGCAGTGGTACAATTTACCACTTAATTAAAGCAATTAAAGAAACACCACAACAGGGTAAAAGAGGATAAAAAGAGAGATATTCGACCTACAGAGGTGGTATAACTGCAGATCTTTAGAACACAGATTGGTGTCTGCGTTGCTGAATAAGTGTACTGAGGTACTCTTAAAAACGTTTGTCCCAGAGATTATTTACTAAAGAATTCAGCATTTGGTTGTGGTTATTTTATTTTTTATATGAATTGTAAATTTATAGTTCTAAAATTTAAATGATTTTCCAGTCTGCAACCAAAATGAGACAGGAAATTCTGGTATGTGCGTATTATTGTACTAAACATAATAAGATACAGCTGTAGCTATAACAGCTCAATACTGATGGCTTTTCTTAAAGAATATTACACATTTGGGATATATTTATTATTTAATTTTTTTTTTTTTTTTTAAAACAAAATTATTCAGCCAAGTTTAACTGGCATTCCCAATATTTAGATGTTGAGCTGTTAACTGAGACGACTGGAGTATAATTATAGATCTGTAATGACAGAGCTGCGCTGACTTAAAGCCATCATTTTTTTTTTTAAAGCAGTGCAGTAAAAAATATCAAAATGAACTTTTTGAGAAAATATATTTGTCAAATAACAAAGCATGACATTGAATGTGATAAAAAAAAGATCAATTAAAGAATTTAGAAATGATAGCATATAATAGACATTGGTATGCTATGAAGTAGTATATTATACAGAGAAGAGCATTTACACAAATGAGCTTGGAAATACAGGGGCGCCTTGACTTTGACGAGTTTCATTCGTTTTCTGACGGAGCTCGTAACACAAATTACTAGTATGTCAAACCATTTTTCCTTATTAAAATGAATTGAAATGCCATTAATCCCTTCTGGGTCTCCCAAAAACACAGCATTTTTTTACATTTTTAAATAAGAAAAATAAACTTATAAATAACGAATATTGTATTAAAAATACAATAGAATGTACTGCAATAAGCTGTATAATGCCCCTAGGGGGCAGGGTGGCTCAAATGGTTAAGGTGCTGAGTTGTTAATCTGAAGACCAGAAACACCTGGGTTCAAGCCCCACCTCCAGCAAGCCAACAACTGTTGGGTCCTTGAGCAAGACCCTCAACCCCTCCTGCTCCAGGGGCACTGTATCATAGCTGACCCTGCGCTCTGACCCCAACTTACCAAGATGGGATATGTGAAAAATGCATTTCATTGGCTCTGTACATGTACCTTACACAATGAATTGAATATACTTATACTTATAATGTACAGCATTTACCTTGGAGATCAGACGACTCCACTTGCTAGCGCGCTTGTCTGACTAGCTATCGGGTGAGACACGGGATGCTGGGCCGATGTTACGGCATTTACTGTAGCGTTCCCTACGTCAACTATCGTTTGGGTGTCTCGAATTTTAGTTTGCAACTCCAAGCAAAATATCAGCCGAGAGGCGACTCGTATCTCCAAAAATTCCATAGTTGACGTAGGTCATGGTACCCCTGTACGCATGTGAAACATTATTTATTGTTTATAGAATATTGTTAAATCAGTGTGACTCAAATGCATCATACATTTTTGACTTTGATGTAAATATGCATGTATTTGGAATGTATGCTTCAGGCTTTACAGAACTTCATTAATCTATAATATGTCTTATAGTTTTCAGGGTCCAACGCCGAAAGCATGAAAAAAGTGTATGGGAGGTTCTGCAGCCGTCACAACGAAGCAGTAAACTTGTATAAGGAACTACACACCAAAGACAAGCGCTTCCAGACTTTTATCAGGGTAATCAATTTCCTTGCTCACTTAGGGTTTTTTTTTTCAGCTTGGAGTGTTTTTTGCAGTAATTAAAAGTTTTCGCAGCTCTCACTAGATCTTTAATAATTAACATCGTGTTCTGCCTTGATGGTTTCAGAAAAAGATGAGCAGCAGTATTGTTCGTCGAATGGGAATCCCTGAGTGCATTTTACTAGTCACTCAACGAATAACAAAGTACCCGGTCCTGCTGCAGAGGATCCTGCATCACACCAAAGGTGAGCCTCTTTAACTCAGCTTGGAGACATTGACATCATCCACATGAGCAAGCATCCCTAATGCTTTAGATCCCATCCCCCATCCCCTTCCCCTTCCCTGTCCACACACCCCTCCTTCTCTCTGTTTAACCAGCACTGCAGTCTTTCTTCCTCTGTAAACACCCGTGTCTTATAGATGGCTTTGCTGCTACCCATATGACAGTCTTTGTTTACACACTGTGTCTTCTCAACAAAGTAGGACATCTGAAAGAGTTGGTGTCCCAAAAATGTCCAAAAAAACAAAAGCGGTGTGAGATTTAACAAAACAGACGTATTGAATGTACGTTTTTAATAGCCCGTTTATAATAACCAATCATATTTCTTTGAAAAAGTGTTGCTTAAGAACTAAATAATAGCTTTCCAGATAAAGATCTGCACTAAATACTACAAAGTCTATCCATACAGAAGACCTTTTAATCTCAATGTCAAGCGTTGAATCTGATTGGTGCATAGCGCTGAGTGGAGACTTTTTCATTAGCATGATCTTAATTTTTTTCAGATGTTCAGATGTGCCTATATAAATGTTTACTTCATAATTAATTACAATCTATTACTACACAAGCTGCTGTTTTTGAAACTTTCAATAAATTTTAACACTATCTGATTTTTTTACAGCTTACAGATGTTTTTGGTATAAGCGGAAAACTGCTTATAACAAAAACATCTGTAATGTGGCCTATATTTCATTACTCCCTCAGAATACATTTATTGACATTTCTACGTTTATAATATACTAGAAAATCCCACCTTTCTTCCACAATACCACAGTTAGTGTTCCTACAGTAAATCCTTTGTAAATATTAGTGAGTATTCTAACAGAAGTGTTTCTCATATTTCCGTGTCAGTGTTATTAAGAATATCAGCGCTGTATAACTCACTGCGACATCTATTAGCAAACTCAAGTGCTTCTCACCGAATCTCACAGCGCTGTTAAATGGTCACGTGATCCAAATCAATCAGCAACTCAATTTTTTTTTAGCTCACGTTGCACTGTCGTTAATCAGAGCTAATAATGGTTCCTCGGGCTCGAGCTAAACAAATGACAACTTATATAAATGATCAAATTGTTGTCACTCACATGTTACTGCTACATCTAGACTAAAATTTTCTGCTGTCTCTTGTGTTGACATTGAGAAACTAGAAGATTTGTAAATTATGCTTAACACTTATAATACATTTCAATTGCGTTTGAAATTTGTCCACTGGCTGTTATTGGCCTGTGGGACGGACTTTGGACACTGCGATTTAGCAGGTATAAATCCCATTTGATGAAGGACCTTTATACATTGCTAACATAAAATATTCACAGAGAGAACATCCATAGGTATCACTGACCACCAGCAACCAAATAGAACAAGTAAGCTTGCCCAGTCACCTGACAATCACGTTTGTCAATTTATACATTTTTATATATATATGTTTAATTATGAAAAATTTGGTTTAACCCTGTAAAAGGTATAATAAGGTATATTATATTCTTTTTTGCTTTTATACAACACACCTAAATATGCTTAGGGACCAGCTTGGTCGTACGGGACAGTTAGAGCTTCTCCATGGTCTCTATCATAAAAAAATCATCTAAAATTATATACATTTAGTCATGTCTGTGTGTATATGTGTTTATGAACATACAGAAAATGAAGAGGACTATGCAGATCTCACACAGGCTCTGCAACTCATCAAGGAAATAATTGCTGCTGTAGACAACAAGGTGAACAAGCATGAAAAGAAGAAGAGATTGGAGGAGTTCTATAACCGGACAGATGGCAGAACTATAACACGCATGAAGAGCGGTCAGATGTTTGCTCGAGAGGATCTGAGACGAGGAAGGAAACTCCTTCATGACGGGCCACTCCAGCTAAAAACCATGGCCGGAAGACTGAAGGGTAAAAATGAATTACGTATAACGAATTACACATACATCTATTAAACACTGTATCATTTATTACGGTATTACCTGTTGATTTGTGTACCAGGTCTGAATTTTAATATTACTTTGCGTTTATAACCCAATGACAGATGTTCAAGCCTTGCTTCTCTCGGACGTCTTAACATTCCTGCAAGAGAAGGACCAGAAATACATCTTCGCTTCTCTAGTATGTTTTACAAAAACTATTAACATGCAGGTCATTTTGTGAAATTATTGACAGGCTGAAACTATTTTCATAAGCTTTTCATATTTTTTTCATGCTTCTGTCAGCTACAGTTTCTATGATTTATGACAAAACACATCAGTACATATTGTTTTTTTGTTTCTTTGCTTTTACCCTTTTTTTCCAGTTCCATAGTCCCGAGTACGATGTGTTATTCCTTACATTATAAAATAGACATGTGTTTATGTTACCGATGTTTCCGCTGCATAACATTAACCTTTTCTATTATTTTGGTGCTTTGTGATGTCATCAACTTAAGTCTATTTTATTTCTTAGTAGGAGCAGTTTGGCTAACAGAATTATGGGAGATTGGTGTAATGGGAAGTATTTTACTGGTATATTTAACGAAAATAGTCGAAGGCGGGAACTTGGCAAACTTTAAAGTCTTTAGCGTAAAGGAAGAACTGAATACACAGCATTACCCAGAACATGAGGTTCTCAGGAGGTTCTCAGGAGTCTTTAGAATCACACAGGAGTCCTTCTTCCGATCTTCCAACGGTTTAGACCAGACAAGGAGTGATTATGATTAGGGGGTCAGGTGCGCGTGGTCGGTATTCTGGTAACTGAGCGGTAGGTGAGCCTGGCGTGTCCGTGGAAATTGACTTTTAATTGGAAAATTCATGTTTATACAAATAAATTTCTGAAATGTAAATGTAGTTATTATCATTTACATTGTCAGTGTCACTCTGTATCTTTACCTCTGAGTAACGTGTTGATGTTTAATATGAATTAGAAAACGTCAATGTTACTGATGCACAGTGTTGTGATTTGTACCGTCCTTTCTTCCTCTGTTTTTTGCTTTGTCTCTGTGTTACTTTACTCCACCCACATCCTCTGTTCATTGTAATTAATTTCCTCTCTCTCTCTCTCTCTCTCTCTCTCTCTCTCTCTCTATCTCTCTCTCTCGCTCTCTTTCGAATTTTCACTGTTCCCAGGACCAACGCGCCACCGTTATCCCTCTACAGAAGCTAATCGTCAGAGAGGTGGCCAACGAGGACCGGGGGTTCTTCATCATTGCAGCAGATATCGAGCGGCCAGAAATGGTGGAAGTTCACGCTACTTCAAGAGACGAGCGCAACACATGGATGCAGCTCATCCAGAACGCCATGCAGTCTAGGTAGGATTGATAATTAATCAAAAGAGATGAATGTCCTACTTTATAGAGTACATTTATGAGGATTTAACGCTTATTAATAGAAAAGTACCTGTAAAAGTAGTGTTTGTTTCAGTTACAGGTGTTTGTGATTCACTAAAATGGTGTAGATTTATTGCTGCATGCTAGTAAGGATAAAAAAAAACTTTAGTTTAGATTTTCTCAACAAACTGACTGTGCTTTCACAGAGAAAAGGATGATGATGAGGGCATCCCAAGTGAGACAGAGGAAGATAAAAAATTGCTGGAGTCCAAAGCGAGAGAGATGAGAGGTAAAAATAAAACTGAGCTAATAAAAGGTTTTTTGTTGTTTGACAAATATTGGGAATTTTAGTGTAAAGTCAATAAACAAGAAAAAAGGGTTTCGTTTCTTAGCTTGTTCATTTTTTTTCCCCCCTCCGACCTTTTTTTTAGCCATGCTTCAGAGAAAGGATGACCAAATCCTGGCTCTCCTGAACGAGAAGCTTAAGCTCTTCTATGAAATGGGTGGCTCTGGATCACGTGAAGACACGGCTTCGGCCATCAAGATGCTGTTCCGGGCCTGCAATGACGACATGCCCAGAGGAGAAAACATAATGAAGGAAGCAATTAAAGAAGGTAAGTGACACTACACAGCACCTAAAGAGAAATATTTTTGTGTATTTGTATTTTTTTATAGATTTATTTTATATGAAATCTGTGACATCATTAGCACTCATTTCCATCACTTAATGTCAAGCAGGACTGTATGGTAACTCATTTAATGTAATGCGGTTAGTGACGCTGGTGTCTCGGTGGGTTTGTATGCTCTACAGTGGAGATGTTGCAGACGCTGGTCCACAGCAGTCTGGGAGGAGCCGTAAGCCAGCAGGGGGCCACTGATCCCGGTAACATGTCTGCAGTGCTTTTGCCTAGAAGATCCGAGACCTTTGGAGGTTTCGACAGCCACCAGATGAACAGCTCTAAAAGTGAGATTATGTCATTTTTGGATATCATAGAAATTGTGTAGCTTTAAAGCACAAAATAAAATTTTTAAGACAATTTTAATTGCTCAATAAGTTTTTATCTATGTTATGTCTTATGTTTTAAAGGATCAGAACTATTTTAGGTTCCTTAAACAAAGACCAGTCTGTCATTTAGTAATTTCGTTGTCTCTCTCTCTCTCTCTGTCTCTCTCTCTCTCTCTCTCTCTCTCTCTAAATCTTTGTCTCTCTCTTTCTTTTTCTTTTTCTCAATTATTTTCTCCTCTTTTACCTCTTCATCTTCTACTTTCTTTCTTTTTTCCTTCTTTCTCTCTTTCTCTCTCTCTTCTCTTTCTCTTTCTTCTTTCTTTTTTCCTCTTCTTTCTTTCCTTTTTTTCTCTCTCTCTCTTTCCCTTTTTTGTCTTTCTCTCTTGATTTTCTGATTCTTTCTTTCTCGATTTTTCCTCTCTCTCTCTTTCCCTCCCTTCCTCCCCTCTTTATTTCTTTCCTTTTTTCTTTCTCTCTCGGTTCTTTCTCTCTCTTTTCTTTTTCTCGCTTAATTTTTTCCTCTCTCAATTTTTTTCTGTCTCTCTTTTATTCTTTCTTTCTTACTTTTTTTAACTTCTTTCTCTCTAGATTCTTTTTTCTTACTGTTTGTGTTTCTTTCTGTTTTTCGTTTTTCTATCATATATTTGTTATGTTATATATTTAGCATTTTGTTATGATGCGTTGTTTCTTTGTGTTTTTATTTATTCTACATTAGTTTAAAGGATTAGAACTGTTGTATATTCCTTAAACAAAGACCAGTTGGTCCGTCATTTTGTAATTTTGCTAAAAAGTAAAAAAAAAAGTAGTATATAATATATTTATAGTTTGTTTACCAAATAAATCTGTAATGAAGCAGCTACAATGACATTTTATACCAAGCACATTTGTTGTTGAGGTTGTCGTCGCATTATCCTGTTTACCGCAGCATCAACAAAATGTTGCCATGTCCGCTGCAGTTTTATGCTTATTGTATTCACCAGTGGGGGAAATTATCCCGAGTAAACAGCAACTGGCTGTTCTTCTATCATTTATTTTCATGTTGGAGGATTCAGTGTAATAGAATCTACTAATGCTAATGTTTATCTGGATTTGCAGGCGGAGATAAAGAGGAGGTTGAAGACCTGAGGAGGACGGAGTCTGACGGCGTTTTAAAAAAGGTAGCTTGTCCACAAACACATTAGCCAAACGTCTTTCACCATGTTGAGAAATCTACTGCTGGATATGACATGTATGTAAATCTAATATAAGTACTAATGATGATACTCACTAATGAAGGCATTTAAAAAACTGGGCCTGTATTCACAAAACATATTAAGGCTAAAAGTAGCTCATAACTCGTAGACTTAGGAGAAAAATTAATTGACGTGTCAGTTCCAAATTTGGGACGAAGCGTCACAAAGCGTTTAGCACTAAAATTAGATTCTAAATTTGTAAAGTGGTAGGAGTAGTGAAGAGGACTTTCAAGTCACTAAAATGTTTACCTGCAATCTGCCTCGGAGCGTGAACATTTGCCGATAATAAGCTTTTTAAAAGGGTCTCACTTTAATTGCGAGTGTATAATGACTGTCAGGCACGCAGTCACTTCACCAACAAATAAAAACAACCCAATAAAGCCGCAGATAAAGGGGTTTTGACAACTCTATGATACCCTGCCACAAATAAAATACAGCTATGTGGCAATGAACATATTTAATTTTTAACCATTTATTTAAATAAGGCAACATAATATTTCACTCTACAATCCTTTTATGAATGAATCTCTGACAGAGAATCTTCCCCTATTAGCCAATCACGGTGTGCATAGTAAGTAAGCATGCTGACAACATCATCCGTAGCATCCCACTCTTCCACTTAGCTTGAAACCCTCTTTATTTCTTATTAAAAGTTTGTGTCAGCAGCTTTACGAATAGACGTTAACTCTTAGCTAAAACGTTTACTGCTATTTCGGAGAACTCTTAGTGGTGAGATAGCATGTTTTGTGAATACCCGCCCTGTCGTTTAGATGGGTTTTAGGTACACATTTTGCTGGCTAAAGCTTCTAATGAGCATTTCAGCTGTAATCTCATGGCCACTTGCCTTTGGAGTCAGGCTGATTAAAGAAATGTCTCAGCTGGACTGCACTCTCTGCTTTGTGTTCTTTACAGGGGGGTAACTCTAACCTGCTGCTTACACTGAAGAAGAACAGAGAGGTAACGCCTCTAAACATGCTTCACTCTCAATGAACCGTGTTATAGGTAGTCGATGGCTGCTGGATTTATCTGTTTAACAGACAGCTGGAACAGAGCCGGTAGCCATTTGTTTAGCTCTGGTGTTAGTCTTAGAAGAGGAAATTGAATCAAGCCATTTTGAGTTTTTTTTTGTAATAAGGGTTTAAAACAGTGTAGTGACTTTTGTATTAATAAACATGTGGTAGAATATTTTCTGGTAAAATGTTGAACCCAGACAGAATAATTACAGCGCTGATCTGATCGCAAACATATTTAGAGATGTTTCGCTAATTTCTCTCCTGATATGGAGCGGATGTGTAGCAGTGCGTCTGAGTGTGCGGATGTAAATGTCAGTAGGATTAAAGTGTGATGTAATTGTGTTTGTACAGCAGGTCCTGAGCAGTGTTACACATCTCCATGAGCTCCTCACTACACTGCAGGTCTGATTTCATTTCTACCATCACAATTATTCTACCTTCAACTTCACTCCTTATCCCTCGCTCTTTATCCTTAAATTACTTTTAAATTACTCTCCTTTTTCTTTCTTTCTTTCTTTCTTTCTTTCTTTCTTCTTTCTTTCTTTCTTTCTTTCTTTCTCTCTTTTCCTTTCTTTTTTCTTTCTTTTTCTCTTGATTCCCTCTCTTTCTCTCTCTCTCTCTCTCTCTCTCTCTCTCTCTCTTTCCTTTTTCTTTCTTTTTCTCTTGATTCCCTCTCTCTCTCTCTCTCTCTCTCTCTCTCTCTCTCTCTCTCTCCGTTCTTTCTCTCTTGATTCTTTGTGTCTTACTGTTTGTGTTTCTTTCCCTTTTTGTTTTTCTATCGTTTCGTAGAAGATCAGAATTGTTTTATATTCCTTAAACAAAGACCAGTTTTTCCCTGTAGATTCCATCTGTTTTAACTTTTTCTTTTCTTAATTCATTTATAAATTTTAAGTATTTATTTGTAATCAATTTTATTATTTTTTGTATAAAATTAAATATAAATAATAGTCAGTTTTGTGCAGATGTATTTCACCACATAAAGTAATGAATATCATGCATTTGCTATGCAGTGAATCTGAGAAACCGTTTCTGCCCATGCAGTTATATTGTTTGTATATTTGGACAGGCCGTGGTGGTTCAGCAAGACACTGTCCTGGAAGAACAGCGTCAGGCTGTAACTGAACGTCCCACCTCACGTCCCTCGTCGCGGCCTCTGTCTCTAGTGGAGCAGGAGAAACAACGCAGTGCAGAGCGTCAGCGTCAGGAAGCCGCTGCTCACGCGGAGGAGAGGAAACGCAGGGAAAAGGAATGGGAGACACGTGACAAAGATCTGTGCAACCGAGAGCAGCAACTCAGCACCAAAGAAGAGGATGCATGGAGGAGGCGCGCCGAACTGGAAGAGGCTCAGCAGGAGCTAAAGAACAGGAAGGAGGACTACCAGAAAGACTTGGAAAGATTAAGGGATGCACAGAGGAGGCTGGAGAGAGATAAGGAGCAGATGCAGAGAGAGATGGAGATGCTGGAGCAGCTCAGAGAGACAGAGGTGAGACCCAGTGTTGGCTTACTCTTCTCTTGTTGCTGATTCTTTTTAAATGCTTAAAATGTAAAAGAAAAAGAGAAAAATATAAAATAAGATGGAAAGATAAGTACATTTTACAGCATACGATTTGCAAAATGAGCTTCATAAAAGTAGAAAAATTATTGAAAGGAAAAAAAAAATAGATGAAAACAGATTAAATAGTAAACAACATTCTACATACAACTCAGAAATTGAAAAGCAAGCCCATGTTTTCAGCACTTGGCAGATGCCTTTATCCAGTGGACTTACATTTATCTCATTTTGAGCAGATGAGGTTTAAGGGCCTTGCTCCATGGCCCAGCGGTGGCAGCTTGGTGGGCTGCGGTTTTAAATTTACAATCCTCCGATTAGTAATTCAGCGTCTTAAGCACCAAGCTACCACTTCTACAGCTCTCGGGTTTTAGGTAACGGATTTGCACAGCACCTGTATTTCAATTTTACAAATAATCCTAATCTACCTTCTGTTTTACTTTATAATTTTTTCTAAAATGATTTTCAAAGTATACTGTAGGCACCACGGAAAATAACATTATTTACAAGATGATGCCGTTTTAAATAACAGCATTATCGCATGATTTATTAAATGCACTAAAATGTGGTTGACTAGATTCTATATTCTGATGGCTTAAGGGCATTTATATGTATCTTTACATAGCAGCACGGCTGGGTACGTTTCTCTGGCTGCGTCCTGAACATAAGTTTAATCTCATAGCACTTGTTCTAATACATGAGTGTTTCTATAGTAACAGCTCATTCACAAGCACTCGTATGTCTGACGCCACACATAACCTCGGAGTAATAATAAAGAGATAAAAAAAACATGTTGTTTATGGAAGTGAAACGTATTTTCATTGATGATTTGTTAGGCGCTTTGTAGCATTCACAGCACTTTGCAGACGGAAACAGAAGATCAAGGCTAACTGTTTATTGCAGTTTTAACACATTCATAAGAACGACAAAAAAAAAACCTAATAATATTTAGATATTCCACAGCTGGAATTGTTAGTAAAACACTGTCATATAAGCTGAATAGCACATTCCAGACCGTGCTGTTGGATGAAAAGAAGAATGAATTTTTGCATGTGTATGTTTCATATGGATTTATCTTATCTTGTTGTTAGTCCTTAAAATATAACTTAAAAAAATAAATAGAATGAATAACCTTTATTTCTCACAAGCACATGCTGATCATGTGACTTGTAGGAAATTTTAAAGGATTGAAAGCGATCAGCTGATCTCAGAAGCTAAGCAGGGTAGGGCCTGGTTAGTACTTGGATGGGGGACCACTTGGGAATACCGGGTGCTGTATTATATTTGTGGGAAGTGGTGGTTTAGTGGTTAAGGTGTTGGACTGATACCTGAAAGACCGGGGTTTGATTTCCAGCGCCACCACTGTGGGCCCTTAACCCCCAATTTCTCAGTTGTATAAAAGAAGGATAAATGTAAGTCGCTCTGCCAAATGCTGTAAATATAGCTAAAAGGGTTAATAATCTTACAATGTTTTTATATATAGAAATGTAATAAACAGTATAAAATGTGAAATAGTTGCATGCATGGATTAAAAAAACTATATGATTAAGTATTTTTCAAATTATATTTTAATGTTAACTGTATAAAAATATATTTTATTTGCATCCGTATTTATAAATGCAATGTTTAATTATAGTAATTTAATCAAAATGTATTTATTAATTACGGCATCAGTCATGGAAACACACCAACAGACCAAATCAGTAATTGTGATTATTTTGAAATGCATTTCTTCCGGAAGAGGGTGAGCAGGACTCTCTCGAGTGCCTCAGAGGACTCATTACACATTCAGAGCAGCGGGTCTGTGGCGCAAGAGACGAGACAGGAGAAGGAAGACAGCGAACAGTCCACCAGCCCTACGAAGAATTCTCTCACCAGAATGGACAAACAGAAAGGTCGAAACCTCAATGCCTTCAATCCATTCGCTCCCAAAACCGTGAGCACAGAGGGACAGAAACAGATTCCCAACCGTCTCCTTCAGCTCACCAGGCCCAAAGAGAAGAAGAAGAAGAAAAACAAGAGCAAGCCCACTCAGGAAGCAGGTAATGTTGTAATCCAGGAAGTGACTGGTTTAAATGAGCCAACCTGACAGAACATAAATCACCTGATTAACCCACATGTTCTGGTCACCACATAATAATCAATGTCTTATTGATGTTGGCCATCTGTTACACGCTGCGGCAAGTAATTGGCTAATCTTCATCTTATTATTTATGAGAGCAAAACTTCAGAATCTCATCATATATTTGAGGCGTATGAATGTCAGCTTAGTGCCAGATTCACAAGTTACACACACGAATAGACAATAACATAATGAGGCACTTTAATAAAATAATATTGAAAACAAAACTATTTTCTTATTAAGGCTCTCAGGCTTTAAGGCTTAACACTTCATTTTAATTTTCAAAATCACTAAAGTTTTTATAGATCATTTTTCTAAAATTTGTTCTAATATATATTCAAAAAGCATTGTTACTGTAACAATCTGTCTCCTGTGACCTTCCACCTTTTTACACTGTATATATGCAATTATTTGTCTTCCAGTTTAATAATTATTTTGATTGTTGGTGAAATAAATAAATCACTAGCTGTGAGTTTAGCCGTTTTACTGGAAATAAAGGTCACGTCTGTCCTTTTCTCCAGAATCCCATCTGCTGCCACTGACCGAGCCTCCGCTGGAAGGAGATATTTTCTTCTGCTGATTTGGCCTTTGCTACCAATCAACTCATAACTCCCCCTCTTTCTCTAAGCTATCTGCACCGGCTGAATGTATCTCAGTGCAGGATGCCTGCCAAAATGCCCGCGCTGTGTCCCTGGCACGCTCCGCTATGCTAATTGGGCTGAATTCACCCTGAAATATTTCCACGTTCTGCGTACATGTGGGACATGTATCTGTATGTGCATTTCACAGAGTGATGCTCATTTCTAAATGTTACACACCCAAACCGACTTCATCAGTCAAACCTTAATTGGTCTAAAGCCCCAATTTTGTTATAATGGAGACAAAATATAACAAGGATGAAAATAGTGTCTTTTTTCTTTTTTCTTTTTTTTTTATCTCATAAGGTTTTACATCTATTCAAAAACTTCTGTCTTTACAATTATTTTATCAAGCACTTTATCGACCTCCGATGACAATCAGCGTAGACATCATCAAACCCACCCCATGTAATTAGAAACACAATGGATGTCCTTCTATAGTTATTTCTTACATAACAGGGCTGATAAAAGTAACACTGTAAATATTGTAGAAATCATTTAAATAAAATGACCTGCTGGACAGGGAGTGTGTGTGTATGTGAGCACACAAAATCGCAAGACCCACTAAAAACTGCAGCAACTACGTATTCACACCACTTAGGCGTAAAGCCTACCAATCACAACCGCAACCACTTTCAATCATACGTTGTTAAAATAAATAAATGAATAATAACTGTAATCTTTATTTCACCACATTTCAGTCAACAAACCGTTTGTTTTAGTTTTCTAACTGATTCCCTTTTTAAAAAGTCCCACTTTGACTCTGAGGTGTATATCTCGAACCACCGTCAAAACGTGTTTTGGTTTTAGCTAGCACTCGCATGCACTGAATGAATCCATCCAGCAGGAGGCGACAGAGAGTACTGTGTTGTTTATCATTAGGAGCAAATTTGATACTGGTATAGCTGTGTTTTTGTGACCCTAGAACACAAGGTCATCAGTTATTACATTTTTAACGAGGGAAAATGCTTCTTCTACCCAATAAGGGAAAACTATTATTTCCTGTGTGGCCTTACGGAATTTGAGCAGTTTCCATCTTGGCTAGAATTTTTTTTATGTTTTCGTGGAACTAAACAGAGCAACATAGATCAGGCGAAAGTATTTATGTTGCTCAAACAAATCAGTTTGTGTAGCTTAAACAAATTATTAAAATGCACTAATATACAACGCAGCGTTTTCTCAGGAGTGCAAAAAAGTAAGAAATGTTCAATACTTAAAGGTACAGTATTGTTTTCTTACTGAATTATCTAAAGGGACATTTAAACTGTAAATATCTTGTGAATGATAATAACTGTATAAGGAAGGAACACGTGTGTGCGTCTAATTTGTAGCTGATTTCACTATTTTGTAAGAAGACTTTATTTATCATCATTGACATTTTATTTAGAGATGAAAATGTAATATTGGTCTCAAAATAATTAAAAGAAATATGTTTAAATAAACTGTTTTGGTTTTTTTTATCCAAATGTGTTGCGATTATAAAAGAAATGAGATCCGACCCTTAAATTTAGCTGTAAGATTTACATTCACAGTATTTGGCAGACACCATTATCCACAGACTTGCATTTATCCCTTCTGTACAACTGAGCAAAAAAGGGCCTTGCTCAGGGGCCCAGCTGTAGCAGCCTGGTGGTGCTGGGGCTGGAACCTTGATCTTCCAGTTATCAGTCCAACACCCTAACCACTTCGCTACCACTTCCCCATCTTTGATGCGTTGCTAATATTACTAAAGTGATGCTCGCATTTCGGTTTTAATTATAAAAAAGAAAAGCTGGGAATTATGAATAAATTCTTCGTATGTAATTTCGAATAGGAATGCGGCTGTTGGGTTCTGTGTTGGTCACATGACAAATTAAGCAAGATTGTTTGCTAATTGAAAAACAGTTTTGATTAGCAACTGATAAACTGCTAAAACATTGAGTTTATTTTCATTGTCATTAAATAACTAGTGTCCTTTTACAATACTTCCCAACACTGATAGTATTATCAGTTTGTACACATTTAAAAAAAAAAAATGACCGCCACATGAGTAGCTCCAAGCGCCAGGTGACGCTACGATCCAATTACTGTATGCCAGGTAAAATGAATTAGACAGATATAAATGGAAAAAAGCCATAGCAAATTACAGAACGTAAATAACTTCTTATAGCAATAATATTTCTTTTAAGCACTTACAGGATGCAGCTGTCAGATAGTCTATTATATATAAAGTGCCTACTTTATTTGGAATTATTCTCATGTGTGTTACACATCCGTCACAATGACACAGCGGATGATAATTAGAAAATGCCGGATTTGATGATTGTGGTCTGTTTGTTCTTTTTAGATGACTTACATTTACAGAAGTCGCTAGCTTTGTGCCAGGAGACAGTTTAAAATGTTTATTAGCAATGTGCTATGGTGCAGCAGTGTACACAATTATTCCAAACTAAACTGCATCATGTTTACAATATTTATAGAATATTTCGGCTCTCAGCTCTACATTGTCTTATGCAGCATAAAAATTGTAATCACTGCACCGAATGAATGCTGAAGCTAGTACGCAACTATAAGAGCAATGGAATGTTCTAGTGTCATCCTGTACATGGCTGTATATTAGAGATTGATCAGGATATTTTTCTTGCTATTTAGGGTTCTTTTGACTGCTAATATCGGTTTTGTAAGATCGGATCCACCGATATAATGCGCCATCTTGTGACTGTTTTGAGGTTTACAGGTAAAGTGACTTTATTTGCTGTACTTTAATTATTATTATAAAGTATTATACTTTAATTAAATATATAAGCGAATAGTCCACTACACTACAACCTACATTTTTAATAATTGCTATCAGTTTCAGATTGATTTGCATTGATGTCAAAATAAGGGTGAATTGGTTTGTTGTGAAAGAAATAAAATGACAGTATTGACAGAGATAAAAAATAAAAAAACAGAATGTCCAAAACAGAAGTAAACAATAAATAAGTTATAGTTAACTATCACATAGGGGGGGCAGGGGGGGCTCAAATGGTTAAGGTGCTGAGTTGTTCATCTGAAGACCAGAAACACCTGGGTTCAAGCCCCACCTCCAGCAAGTCAACCACTGTTGGGTCCTTGAGCAAGACCCTCAACCCCTCCTGCTCCAGGGGCGCTGAACCTGCGCTCTGACCCCCAACTTACCAAGATATGTGAAAAATGCATTTCATTGGCTCTGTACACGTACCTTACACAATGAATTGAATATTTATTTTTTATTTATTATAAGCATGCAAATAATCAGTATTAGTATTGGCATAGAAAAAAATATATCAATATTGGTAGATCTGTGCCATCTTATACTGCTGTGTACGGTGTACAACATGCGGTTAAATGTAATTCGCTCAGTTTTAGCCACTAGTTCATAAAAGCACTTGCCCCGGTGTGGGTGTATTGATTTCAGCACAAGTCGACTACTGATATGCAGTGGATTAAAAAGCTAGCCAAAAGTACAGCCTCACTGCTAGAATTTAAACAGAAAAAACACCATTCTAATGTATTAGTCTAATCTATAGGTATTTTTTTCTCACATGGGTGAACTTCGTTATATAGGCCAGAGGCACCGTTTATATCCCACTGATCTTACCTTCAAAACATGTACAGTATAATAGCTAAAAGCAAAGAAAGGCATTTTCAAGACTGGTAAAGATTTTTTGTTTGCAAAGAACATATAATTATGTTAGATAACATCCACAGCACGGCCCACGCACCTCTGCCCCTCCCAGAAATCTGTTTTATTAGAAGTAATACGAGGGCCCAAACTTATATATTTTTTTGAAGGGCCCAAAATTGCTAGCAGTGTCCTGCTTTTTAATCGTGTATCCACCACTAACCTAATCTATCTATCTATCTATCTATCTATATATATATATATATATATATATATATATATATATATATATATATATATATATATATATATATATTTATATATAGATGTCACAGTCATGTATATAGTATGTATATAGTATGTATAAACTGTATATGTATATGTATACAGTATGTTATATAAAAATGTCACAATTGTGGCCCCTATAAAATAATTTCTATTACATTACTGCTAATACTGTTACTGATAAATAGATCTCCAGGGGCCCCCAAAGTGCTTGGGCCTTTAGAATCACCCTAAGCACCCCACACAAGGCCCTTCAAATCTATCTATCTATCTATCTATCTATCTATCTATCTATCTATCTATCTATCTAGGGTCTGTCTGTCTGTCTCTGTCTGTCTCTCTGTCCGTCTGTCTATCTATCTATCTATCTATCTATCTATCTATCTATCTATCTATCTATCTATCTATCTATCTATCTATCTATCTATCTATCTATCTATCTATCTATCTATCTATCTATCTATCTATCTATCTATCTATCCATCCATCAGGATATATGGAATGTTCCAAACTAAAATTTACTGTATATGTGTAACAGGAAGTTGCATTAGCTGAATGTACTAAAGATCGTGGTACAAAGAAGTTAGTACTATGTTGCATCTTTATTTTTAAAGATACTAAAATAAAGACAGATGAGACCACTTCTATAGACTATTAAACTAATAGTTAACTTGCGGTTTCTGTGCCATTTGCAATACTAGTGATTTCAATTATCGCTAAACTGTGAACCAATTCTTTAAATCGTTGCCTCTGTCTCACTAAGTTGGGGTTATAAATTTATAGATATCAATCAAATTAAGTGTTTTAATGAGTGTTTTAATATCGTCATTTCTGATGTATTTTTGTAAAGCTGCTTTAAAACAATCCCGATTGTTCCCGGTTGTTGACTTGACTTGACTTCAATAACGTTCAACCCCTTTCCTTTCCCACTCTCTGTTGTGTAACTGAAAAAAAGACTAACAGCATCAATGAGTTTTTAGTCCTTTTCCTTCTGATTATTTTCCCAGACCCATACTGAAGGATGTACTGTATATTTTATGATCGTTGGAGATCTGTTGCTCTGCCAGACTGTTTCTGAATTTCAGTGCCAGATCCAGCCCAGGCTGTGTGCTCTGTGTGTGTAAAAGGCTCATTCCAGCCCTGTCTGTCTACTCGGTGTGAGCATACACTGCTTGTTCCAGCTCAATCTGTGTTCTTGGTGTGTATCAGCAGCTGCTGGCTCTGTAGAGGAGCCGACGTTTGCCAACTGTTCAGTATGGAGCAGTGAAACCTGTTGCTAAGGTAACAGTCCATCTCCAGTGCAGATACCGTGAACCTGTTTAGGAGTCAAAGAATTCTCGGAATTACTCTAAAGGATATGTTTACTGTCCTGGAAACTGACAGGGGAAGCAGAGCTATCAAAACAGATTCATTATCTTGTTTCAAGGCCACGCCCATAATTTACATTCAAAATTTATGGCATTTGGCACAGACGCCTTCATCCATTTATCTCCTTTATACATCCATTCAATTAGGGGTTAAGGGCCTTGCTCAGGGGCCCAGTAGTGGTAACTTGTTGTTTGGAATTAAAGCCAGATCTTACATTTACAGCATTTGGCAGACGCCCTTATTCAGAGCGACTTACATTTATCTCATTTATACCACCGAACAATTGGGACTCGAACCCAAAGACTCGGAAGAGATAAACTAATCAATTCTCTTTCTGGCTCAGACTCAATTGGTTAAGTTTATAGGGTTTTCACGTGATGAGGTGAGCTAGACTATATGACGATAAATTAATATTTTCTGTTTATAGCTGTAGTTTTGTATTGTTTGTAGTGTGATCAAGGTTTGCACTGCAAAAACGTCTTATCAAATCAAGAGTTACAATCTTATTTCTAGCCAAAAATTCATACTAATCTTGTTTTAAGAACAAAATACTACGCAAAAGCAGTTTGTGTAAGATTCTTATGATTGTTTTAAGATTATTTATCTTTTTTTTTTACTTAGTTAGTAAAGTTTGGAATTAGTTACTTTAGTTATTTCAGATACTGTAAATATAAATGTAAAATGTACAGGCAGGTGTGTTGAGACAAATCGGCAGGACACTGGTGACCCCTGCAGTACATCATCGCACAAGGCCCTTTAAATATTCCAAACTTCAAGTCTACACAGTACATACCTCAATTACGCTTAATAGAGTCCACTGGGAAGGAACTGCACTAATGGTCATAGCAGTGTAACAACACACTCTGATGTTCCTTTTAATAATGTTCCAGTGTTCACGCTTCTCATTAACCCACTGAGTCAAAAAGCTTCCTGCTTTCATGTAATAAAAAATAATATCTGATCTGGATTTTTTTTTTTTTTATAAGGGATCTATTCATGAACCGGGTTTTCTTTTTAAAGCTTTTTCTAACCGGCTTTCTGTACTCTCAATTAATTATTCAGAGTAGTAGTTCAGGATAAAACAGATCCTAATTAGCATGCCGGCTACATACTATAGAGTAGCTGGATTTTTCAAGCAAATCAGTATCAGTCTGTTTGAAACCAAAACACTAACGTTTATTTAACCCAATAAATGAGAGTCAAATAGAGACGTGTCAGCAAGGGTTAAACTGGGCCGCTTTGAGGTTTTAGGCTTTCATTTCTGTGGGCTTTCTAAAGCAGCTTAGACCAGACGTGTAATGCGAAGAAGTGATTATACTTTGTTAAAGTGCTTAAGTATTTTGGGAGAATCTGTACTTTATTTGAGGTTTTATATTTCTGTCAACTTCTACATGTAATTAACTATATTTCCTTAAAAAATAGAAAAAACAGAGACGTTGATTTATGATGTGACATTGTCATAGGCTTAGGCTGTGTACTCTAGCAGAACAAATTATTTCACCTCATGAGTCTTCGACCCGAGTCATTAGTTTTAATCTCAGTTCCAGCTGCAATAGTACTACAGACCTTTCTACAGATTTCTCTTCATAGTGTCTTTGGAGAATTCATTAGAAGATCTTCTTTGAGTTTGCTGGAAACGTACAGTGACATGAACATTCCACAAGCTAATGCATAAACACACAGCAGAAATTGAATCTGCGCTACCTGATAATGCAATAAGGGATTGCAGAATGAAGTCAACATGGTTTCGTTTTTAAAACACAATATGCTTATTGCATGTTCTATGCCACGCTATGTATTTTAATATATGTGCAGCCTTTTCATACCAGCGTGAAAACTGAGACCAAAGGTAACCCCCTGCAAAAAATAAAATAAAATAAATATTCAACTTTATTGTCATTGTGCAAGGTACATGTACAGAGCCAATGATACGCAGTGTTTTCACATGTCCCATCTTAGTAAGTCAGAGCACAGGGTCAGCTATGATACAGCACCCCTGGAGCAGGAAGGATCAAGGGTCTTGCTAAAGGACCCAACAGTGGTTGACTTGCTGGTGGTGGGGCTTGAACCCAGGTGTTTCTGGTCTTCAGATCAGCACCTTAACCATTTGAGTCACCACTGCTACCGATGCTTCCTGCGTCCAGACACTTTTACCCCTTTATAACCTTTAGCCTTAAATTTGTGTGTAATCCATCCAATGAAGCTATATTATGCCATGTCATCAACTAGAAAGCAACACCATATAAAAATGTGTCTCATGTGATGTTATGAGCATAGAAGGGAGTGTAAAGTCGCCACCATGCTTCCCAGTCGAATGCCTCACCGTGGGTCCTGAACACGGTTGAATGCGGCTATAGAATCCAATTTGGTTCCACCGTAATTCAACAGGGTGCTCCACTGACATGTGGCCCCCAAGCAGGCTCTGGTCATGAAACAGCAAGTAAAGAAAAAAGAGCGATAGAAAAGGTCCCCCCTCACCATTTGCAGCCTGGCTTTTTCCAGGCAATAATTCATTGTTTCCAAAAAGGATTAGGGTTACGTCCGATTCTAGATTTACACTGATCCGGAAGTGGCTCAGCGCACACTCTACTAGGGGTATGGCAACCTCCAAGGGGCTTTAGAGGGTATATTTGCCGAATATTTATAAGGCAGCAGTATGGCCCTCTCCGCAAATATTTTTCCACTTGTATAATAAAAACCCAGGGGTTAGGGTCCTTGCGTTACAGTGGGTCTCACACACACAGGTCAGTGCTGTGGTTTTATGGCAGCGTGGGTGTCTTGTTTCCAAAGTTCCTTATTACAGCTCAGGTTCCTGAAGAGGAACGTCTCCAGGTTACGTACAGAACCCTGATTTCTAGAGGGAATGAGACGCTGCATCACTTGCCATACATTTAGCATCCCTGCCCGCATTGGAAGCTTAGAGCATTGTAGAGCGATGCATATTTATATAGAATTACTTCTTGGTTGATAACATCACCCAACTTGACTTCTTTTACAATTGAACAACCTTTTCAAGCTTCTTTATCTGCTGACTCAATGTTTTTTTTGATTTAAAGATTTTGTTGTTAAATATAGATTAAAATATTTTGCCTATATAAGGAGTTTCACACTGAGCATAGAGTTTATATATTTGATCATGCCCACCTTATCAAGCCCAGCAAACAGAGATCATGCTTGCACACATTATTCCCCAGGGGAAGAAAGCATAATTTTAGCCGGAGAAGATCTTCAGCAAGATATAGTTCAGAGCTTGCAATCTGTGGATGCAGCTTTCCTTTGAATGAGCCATATGGCCACTGTGTGTGAGGCTCCTCATGAGAAAATAGAATAAAATTGGGTCACCAAGCAGGAGCACTAAAATGTCCTTTCAGATACTTTCCACTTCTGTGAAAGAAAGTTTTGATTCTTTAAAAGATTCTGAAATACTAATGCAAGGATCCCAATATTCCCAAATCTAGTCTGAAAAATATTTGGTATTTTTCCATTATTTATTATAAAAACATGGTTCTTGTAGCTTTAATATTTATATTGATTAGTTTATAATTACTGGAAGAATCTCACATCTGTTTCTTCTGTTACAGAACAAGAATGATTATTAATAGGTTTTATAGGTGTCATGTTCTGTTAAAAAATGATAATTTAAAACTCATAAAAATATTTAATGATAACATACAATATATTTTAAATTATTGGACTAAACATTGAGAATATACAGTTTAATGCCAGACTCCCATTTTTTAATTGAATCGGTTATAGCAATTTTTAATGGATTGGTGCCATGACCCGGACCATGGAAGGTTTGTCATCGTCTGTAAGCCTAAAGCGAGAGTGGGATTTAGAAGCATTAAACAAACACAGCATATTTATTACATACATATCTCAGGTACTATAAAGTAAATTTTAATTCTATTTTAATTGCAGGATATTGATTGTCAGTGGTTATCAAAGTTATTTGACTGACCGATGACTTTCTACTAGACTAAAAGCACAAAAAAGCAAGTCAGATAATCTAAGTGACCTGCTTAATTTCAACTCTTATCTCCGTAGTACATTTGATATTCACTGCCTGTCACAGACTATAAAGATATTTAACAAAATGTCTTGGTTACTGATTAGGAATCTAAACCTACATTGGACTATCTGTCAAACAGCTTTAAGGCAAAAGTCGGATGCAAATAAAACAAAACATTTTTAAAATAATTTCAGAGAAATTAAAAAAATAAATAAACAGCACAAAGTAATGGCACAAGCTCAGTAGGTACCGCCATCACAGGAACACTAAGTGTGCTTGTATGCTGTGGTCATTAATTGTGAAGATGTGTGCAATTAGTAAGATGGTGAACATGAATCTGTTGGCCGTTGTAGTCCAAAGTGACCATGTATGTAGCCTGTGCGAAACTTCCAGGAATGTACTGTTTATCGTTAAACATTTCATAGGGTTGACATGACACCATACAGATCAGTCAAATGTTTATATGCTTTCTCTATAAGAGATACAATGCTTTCCTAAACAGTAATTTTACTGTCATAAGTTACAAATGGGCTTTAATCCAATAAATCAAATATTATACCAACAACCCGTTAATGAATTAATTCACTAAATCCTATTGAGGGTAAACGCTAACACTCTTTAAAGAAAACAAGATGTATGATGATGTAAATTCAAATGCTTTCATCTTCCAGTATAAATGTCATACACTAGATAGACAAAAGTATTGGGACATCCCTTTTCCTTTTCCACCTTTAATAACCTTTGCACTTCTGTAAGGCCTTTTATTTAATTGTGGGGCATGGCTGTAGGGATTTGATCATTTAGTCCTAATAGTATTATGAGCTCAGGCAATGATATTGGGTAAGAAGGTCTGGGGTGCAATCAGTTTTTAGTTCAACGTGTTCATTGTGGTTAAGGTCTTAGGTCTGTACCGAACACTTAAGTTCTTCCAATCCAGCCATATGACATTGTGTCTATACTGAGTTCCAGTGAAGGACGGAATGATGTAATGGTAACATTCGAAGACATTCTCGACAACTGTGTGCTTTAACTTTGTGGCAACTGTTTGGGAAAGACACAGTCATGGTATGCTGGTACTTTAAGGTGTCCACAAACTTGGACATGTACAGTAAAATGTGTTTAACAACTAGCCAGCATTAAGCATGTGGCCTCGGAACTGCTAATTTAATCTTGGTTTTCGCCAAGTTTCTTCTTTTACGGGCTCTAATTACACATCCACATGCTGCATGTTTCCTTCTTTATATTAGATGTTTTTTTGTCTCATGTGATATGTATATTATTAATTATGGACTCACCTACCAGCTTTTGCATTATAATATGTCTTACCCCCCCATGCTTGCAGCAGGTCACCCAAGACATTAGCTCATAGGCATAGCCCGCCCAAGACATAAGCAAACTAAGCAGCAGCTTAAGACCTCCATGAGCACCAGAGGGCCCCCAAGAGTACATAAAATGATTGACAATAAAGAGGATCCAAATAAAATTCTGCTTAGGGCCCCCTAAAGACTTGGTCCGTCCCTGTTCATAGATCTAATGGGATGAGCATATTCATCAGCAGCCCCTGCATAATGCAAGAGCATGAGAGGATGAGGTGTGAGTACGAGGTGTGTTAATGCTATATTGAGCCTCACAGGCTTATTAGAAGATGAGTGGGAACACACAGATTACAGGGTAGTTAATCATGGTTGTAATGTACTGCTGTATCTCAGCCAGGTTAATGGAATCTGTGTGCAGTCTTGCAGCATTAAGTGAAGATGTTTCATGATTCACTCTCTACTAATGATGAATGTTAGGGCTCTTTGAGCATTAAGGTGGTGGTCTTACAGAGGAAACCTGTGGATTAGCCTGTATTTACAAACTTTCCATTACAAGTGGTAGCCAGAATTTTAGCATTCATTTGTAATAAAATAAGTGTTAATACCAGAAAAATGTTCAAATGAAAAGTCTATTTTCTATGTACTTATAAGGGCAAGGGTTTGCGTTAATAAAAAGATAACAAAAAATGCACACAGTCTATAGCCAATGTAGCACAAAATACCCAATTATGCACATGTAGGAAACCACAAATAGTTTTGGACAATCTATATTCAGTAAATCTATAGTAGTAACATTTATCCCCTGAGTGAGTCTCATTATGATCTGAGCATGACCTGTTTTATATTTGGGTTTTCTGTATTAAATTATAATTCTCTAGCCTTTTTTATAGTCAGTGGCTTTAAAATGTAACACATAAAAGTAACCTGATCTTAAAAAAATACGTTGATTGACAGTGTACCCAATTTACTTAAAATGTTAAATTCACAAGTAAAGAAAGACCCAGCAGATACATTTCTATTCTGGATTAAAATGTCATTACATGCTGTCTGATACAAGAGTATAATTGGGCAATATAGTTTTTGGCCTTTTCAGAAGTCTAACTTCAAGTAAGAAAATAGAAAAGTAAGCTGTGTATATCTTATCTATCTATCTATCTATCTGTCTATCTGTCTGTCTGTCTGTCTGTCTGTCTGTCTGTCTATCTATCTATCTATCTATCTATCTATCTATCTATCTATCTATCTATCTATCTATCTATCTATCTATCTATCTATCTATCTATCTATCTATCTATCTATCTATCTATCTATCTATCTATCTATCTATCTATCTATCTATCTATCTCCCTGTCTGTCTCCCTGTCTGTTTATCTGTCAATCTGCCTGTCTGTCTATCTATCTATCTATCTATCTATCTATCTATCTATCTATCTATCTATCTATCTATCTATCTATCTATCTATCTATCTATCTATCTATCTATCTATCTATCTATCTATCTATCTATCTATCTATCTATCTATCTATCTCCTATCTGCTATCTGTCTCCCTGTCTGTTTATCTGTCAATCTTCGCCTGTCTGTCTATCTATCTTATCTGTCTGTCTATCTGTCTATCTATCTATCTATCTATCTATCTATCTATCTATCTATCTATCTATCTATCTATCTGCCGGTCTGTCTGTCTGTCTATCTGTCTGTCTGTCTGTCTGTCTGTCTGTCTGTCTGTTTATCTGTCTGTCTGTCCATCTGTTTGTCTATCTATCTAGCTAATGGATCTTGGATCTGGGAAATTTGAGGGCCAAGTAAACACCTTGAACTCCTTTGTCATGTTCCTCAAATCATTGTAGTGTTGCATTATGCTGCTGAAAGAGGCCACTGCAATTAGAGGCTTATGCCATTAAGAAACATAAGCGAGCTGTGATGCACTTTGTGTTCTGACACCTTTCTTTCAGAGGCAGCATTAACTTTATTAGCAATTTGTGGGATTGAATCAGACAGGCAAGCCTTTTCTCCCTACACGCATCAATAAGATTTAGGTGGCAATGAACATTTTAGAAGGTATCACCACTGCATATGAAGAACAGCCCACAAAGGTCTGTGATTTTGGAGACACTCTGAGGTCTAGCTTTCACAATTTGACTAGTATTAAATTCACTTCGATCCTTACGCATGTGCATTTCTGCTGCCACTGACAGATAAACTGACTGTTCTCTTGCTGCCTAATAAATCCCCTTCCAGTGTAGCAAGACAATCGACATTATTTACATTCCCTCTTAATGGTTTTGATGTTTGGTGTATAGACAGGGTCGCCGCTAACAATTTGAAAGAATATGATGTTGGGCCCCCACCACACCTATTCTGCACACAACATGCGGTATTATTACATTAATGCTAGTACTGTTATTACTTATAAAACACATCTCTGGGGCCGCCAAATTGTGTAGACCCCTAGAATCGTGTTTCCATGTATAGATACACCAAGGGTGCAAATATTTCACTATATGAAAAAAAAGGGAAAGAAGCACCTAGACCTGAACTCTTAGAGACGTATGATGATCACCTGTAGGTGGTGCTGTCACTGTGTACTAAGCAAATACTGTATCTACTGTAGCTTCCCCAGACAAAAATCTGCTAATTCAGCCGAACGTAACGTCATGCTTAAATTCGAGAGGGTTTCTTCACACACCACATCTTACAACCGTAATGATGTCATCAAGTTTTGCAAGTGGGTTAAAATGTAAGACTTGTACTTTATGTAATTTATGCTCACTACACCTCTGAGGAACATCCACATTGTGGTGTATTTCTGCTGATCATTTTTAATCTGGATTGTTTCTACAATTAGTGGACGATATACGGCAACCTTTTCTGTCGTGAAAGACTTTTCCACTAAACGGCTGCCATTTCTTAAATAGCTGTCACCATTATGTTTTTGTAAACAGTTTATTGGCTTTTACGATATGAAGACAAACAACACACGGTATCTAAAAATCAATAGGAATATGGCACTTCCCAGGGGATGGCGAGAAAAAAAAAACCACGAGGGAAGTGCATCAGACATGATCATTTAAAGCTGATGGCGTATGAGTTCGCAGATTTATTAGAGATTCGATCCTTTTAGAAAATCAAATACATTTTACATTCTACACAAAAGTATTAATAATAATTGTATGTGATCACTAAAAAATGGATAAAATGCTGTTTAACATATTATAACCAAATTAAACACATGAATTTAAGTAAATGCACCTGGCTGACATCATACATAAAATCATAATCATTGGGAAACAATTAAAAAGAATTGAAATATTTGTTCATTCATCTTCTATACCCGCTTATTCTCTAATTCGGGGTCACAGGGATCTGCTGGAGTCTATCCCAGCCGTCTCTGAAAGGGCAAATTGCAGGAGGGGTTAAAATCCTGTATTTCTAAAATCATTTTTTCAATGACATAATTTGAGACTGCTTACAACATTTTCTTGCCATTAGAACCTTTTATTGGTGTTTTATTTTTGTAACAGGAACAAGAACCAGAATAATAAATGTGTTTACATGTATCTTTATATTTGTTTTGATATCAGCATCTCCAAGTAAGTGGGTTCAGTTGAGCAGCGGGTTATAAGATGTGAAGCCGGTATGAAGCTGTGAAATCCCTTTTATTGTGCAGATTTGAAATCGCTGCTCAAACAGATGCTTTTAAGGATTTTTATACACCGTATGTGGCTTTAAAAGACGGTTTCTCTGGCACATAGTGCACTCTTACAATCGGACACAATAGGCTGTTTTTTGTCAGCTATGATAAGACACATTTTCCAGTAAGATTTCATTAAACTTGCAATTTTCAACAACACAAATTACTTTCTCGTTCAGTGCACTTTAGTTAGCAAGTACAACCTGGGTATTTTTGAGAAAAAAGGGAATATTTTAGAGGATTTTCTAAATTATTGGGTGCGTACAGCAAGATAACCACACACACACACACACACACACCCTTTAATACCAAAGAATAGTGTCTACTTTTGTTTTTGGTTGTTTGGGGGGAGGTAGTAGCGCAGTGGTTAAGGTGTTCGACTGATATGTGGAAGATCAAGGTTCGATTCCAAGTGCCACCAAGCTGCCACCCCTTAGCAAGGCCCTCAACCCCCACTTGCTCAGTTGTATAAAAGAGTGTAAGTCACTCTGGATAAGGCTAAAGTTTTACACTTTATTATTATATATATATTGGGAATTTATGCTAAAAATTAATTTTTAAAAAAGCCGCCTACAAAAAATAATACTTTTGGTTTCTTGTAATATATTTAATACAACATACTAGATACTTTTGTCTATAAAATAACATGTTAAAATATGTTTTTTAAATGTATCTTTGCATTTTTTTTGCTTCAGTCATTATATTAAAATTTGGATCTTCTCCAAAAATTTTCTTTTGACAAGTCCTGTTTTGATTCATTTGTTCAATTCTAGTAACAGTTTTCGTTGGTCAGACTGAACCACCGGGTGCAAAAATGAAATATGAAAGAATAAATTAGATGTCGGTTCACACACACACACAAAGACACACACTTCCTGGTGATAATGGTGTTTCTAGAACATTTCTGCAAAAGCGAGCACTAGCAGGATTTGTCCTGCCCTAATACAATTGTCCTGTCTCTGCAGTAACACACACACAAAAACCTCTGTGTCTGTGTGCACTATGTAGTGAATAGGGTGTGTGTTTAGGGCATACCCACAGCAGGGTGCATATTTTTACCTAGCAGCAAACCAGAAACCTTGACGATGGTGATAATAGGAAAAGCAAGGACATTATAGCTGTGTACAAAGTTTGTACCGTCCACTGTAGATTTAATGTCCAAACATCCTAGGACACACCAAACTACACAAGACAACGACAGCATGTGTATGTGTATATACTTATTTCTTTGACCTGAAACTACTTTGGTTTGCTTATCCACACAAACACACACCCTCCTATAGGCTATCTAATAGTGAGGGAATCATAGAGAATCCCAGAATTCTATGACACAGACATTAAACTAAGCTCAGGATTAAATACTAGTGCGGTGAGGCAGCACCATTAACCATTACACCAAAGAATCATCCTTGGTCATGATCTGTAAAATTAAAAGTAAGTGCCTTATTTGGCTTCTGACCTGAACCAGAAAAAGACACTTGCTTTAAGCCTGGTTAGAAGTTTGCACTCCAGTTTACAGTGATTGAGCAAGAAGGCATGGGCAGTTTCAGCTGATCCCCCTTTGGTCTGTCCTAAATCATTTTCTTTGCACAGAGAGCGATGACTCTTTTAGTAACTCTCCCATTACCAGCTAACCAGATTCATGTGCGTCCCACAGGCAACGAGACGGCTTTCACTTTCTTTCCAATTACGCCTCAGGATTGAGTTTGTCGCTATTGGAGAATCTAATCGCTGACGATGAATAGGTACTTGTGTGAAAATGGGGTGTCGTGTCTGCGTGGAGACTTATCTCTGAATAGTCAGTTATGAGCAATTTACAATTCTAGAGGGTAATGGGGAAATGGGATGTTATCTTTTGATACACAACCGGCATGAAACATTTACCGGAATGCATTTAGGAATGCAGCAAATCAGCTTTCAAAAATGGATAATGTGCCATTTTCTGTGATTCACTGTACTTACTCTGAATCGGTCACCATGTGTCGTTATTCACCGATCTCCGCCTGCTTCTCAGTGTGGTACCACATAAGTAATTCTTGAATTTGATCGGGCCAGAGCCGTCGCCAGACCATAACTAACGGGGGTCGGGGTGGCTTCCATTGAGGGGCACACAATCAGCAACAATTAAATATGCTGTTATGACATAAATGTCATTTTATGTAAATAAAATAAACCCATAATATATGTTGTATATGTTGCAAGAAAAAAAGGCTGTATTTTTTCATTTTTATTGCATTAAATATCATGTTTAATGTTTTATTAATAATGATCATTCTTTATATAGTATTATATATATAACATATAAAATGAATTAAAAATGGTTTAGAGGCAAAACAACCTCACGGGCTGTGCTGAACCCCACCCCCACCCCGCCAGCCCTGGATTAGGCAGAAAGTGTTGATTGATTTTGAAATCTGACATTGTTTCAACTACGCCACCATGTGGATGAAGCAGAGTTTAGGATTGCCACCGTTTGGTTTTGCAGATCGAACTATTTAGTGATAATATCTTTATAGTTACAGTCTACTTGGAGGTCCAGCCACTATTTGTTTGACTTTGTTTTAGCCACAAGATAACTTCTTGAGTTTAAAACGCTACTAAATAATGAACTTTCGGCATAATTGCTGGGTTAGTGCCTGTTACTGGAACACCATTTCTTCCTGTGTGTCCTCTGTCCTTTAAGGTGACACGATCTGTTGGCTCTCACACTTCAGTTCTTCCTAGCAATCAATAAATTAATAATGTCAGCATTAATAATTTCATGGGACTCACTTTTTTGACTTCAGTAATGTCTGCACAGTGCCTGCAGGGGATCTATCACACAATAGAGGACGGGTGGGGGTAACGTTGTCCTGGTGATTCCTGTGACACCTGTCAGATCTGTGGCACTTGTGTTTATTTGCAGAAGGCCATATTCATCCTGCTATCTATTATAAATGACAACCTGGCACATATATGACACATGCTCAACACCTTAACCACTGCGCTACCACTTTCTTTACAGCAGAAGGAGGAGAGAAATGATTTATAATTCAACTATGTATCATATATGTGCCAGGTTGTCATTTATAATAGATAGCAGGATGAATATGGCCTTCTGCAAATAAACACAATAAACACTGCTAATTGGAAGATCCAGGTTCGATTCCAGTACCACCAAGCTGCCACTGCTGGGCCCCTGAGCCAGGCCATTAACCCTCAATTGCTCAAAATGTATGAAAGAGTTAAATGAGTCAAATAATTTATAAAAACAATACAATATAATGTACTTTAATAAACTGGTTTTATTAAGTATAATGTACAGCATTTACCTTGGAGATCAGACGACTCCACTTGTTAACACACCTGCTTACACACATGTCTGACTAGCTATCGAGTGAGACACGGAATGCTGGGCGGATGTAAAGGTGTTTACTATGATGTTTACTACGCCAACTAGCAGTTGGGTGTCTGAAGATCCAGGTTCGGTTGCGAGTACCACCAAGCTGCCACTGCTGGGGCCCTGGGCCAGGCCATTAACCCTCAATTGCTCAAAATGTATGAAAGAGTTAAATGTAAGTTACTTTGGATAGGGGTGTCTGCCAACTGCTCGCAACTCAAAGCAAAAAAAATCGGCAACTCGTGAGATGACTTGTATCTTGAAAAAAACTCGTTAGTTGGGACACTCGTAAGTCAAGGTACCCCTGTGTTATGGCTGACCGGTACCATGTCTTCTCTAAACTGTTTGCACAAAGTTGTTTAGGATGTTTGCATGAGTCTAAACGCTCTTCCACCTTTGGGACAGTGACTGCACATCAGACCTCCTCATTCAACATCAGGGTCCAAACTTACTGATTAATTTGTAGCTGAATGAGCAAATCCACAATCTAGTGAAAAGTCTTTCCATGAATGATTTAAGAAGTAAGACTAAATGCGCAAAATACACAGATGTGATGATTTGGGGTTTCAATTCTGTTGTGCATGTAATATATGTACTTTAATTATTATTTATATTTTCTATAAATATAGTTAGAGTAGCCAATCTTTCCTTTCTTTATATTTTTCGAATTAAAACTTGACCAAGAGCTTTAAAAGAAATTAAATGGCCAACGTTGGGCATGTATAGAAACAGGGGTCAGAATAAAGGTGAATGCAACAATATAAGAACAATCAGGACTTTTATCGTTTTTTCAGTTAAGCCTTTTTAATGTCTTTCTAAGTTGGTAAAAAATCTTCTAAATAATAGATAATAAGCAAATTATCCATATGGTGGCATTTGAATCATTAACCAGTGGTGAGGATGTTGTGAGCTAAGGCAGTCTTTGGTTTAAGAAATGTCCAAACAAACAATCTAAACAGCGGGCAAGTCGAAGCAGGTTAATATTATCAGCAAACAATATTAACTGTGCAACACTGGAGCAAGTCGAGGAAACCAGAAATAATAACAACAACGATAGCAATACACGGAGAAAATCCTTTATAATGACTGGCGGTAAACGATGCAGAACATGAAATTGGCTGATTGCACACAGGTGCACTTAGTCAGAAGCTTGCAGTGTGTGTGTGTGTGTGTGTGTGTGTATTACTTTAAGGTCGGTGTGTATTCAGTGAAATAGAGTTTGGTTTAATTTGATCTGCAACAAAATGCTTAAAAATGAGCCCTGTAAATGTTTTACTCTACATCTGTGAACGTTTACATATGTAAGTCTCATTTTGCTGAATAAATTTGAAGAGGTGATGGCAGCAGGGTGGCTTAGTGCTTATCACTGTTGCCCTACAGGCATGTCCTGATTTTGCAAAGTTAGACGGGTTCCCGGGTCAACAAGGGTGGTCCTTAAGGTAAAATTGTTCAACCAATCAGATTACTTTGATTTCCTTCTGCAATCTAAAAACATGTATGATTGGTGATTCTAATTTGCTTATAGGAGTGAAATCTATTAGTCTTTTTTCTTTTAAATTTAGTCTATAAGCCAGACTTCTTAAACGTTGAATAAATGTTTGGCATGTATTTCTGCACTGGGGAATTTCAAGCATTTCCTGTACTATGGCCTTATCAAATCCGTTTTCAGAGACCAAACTGACCGTTACATGTATAGACAGCATTGAGTTTGAACATAACAGTGATAAAATCTAGCTAACACTGCTCGGAAGGCAGACACACACTGTCAGAGTAAAACTAGATTAAAGACCTTTAACCTGGATTACACATAACACACGTACACATTTTTATTATCCAAATCCGTTAAAGGATTATTGGGCTGCAATAATCAGGGCAACCGGAACCCAGAACACCACCAGTAACATACAATGTACTTGTTACATGGAATGTAAATGACATCTATGTTAAAATAAGTCTGTTTCTTTCTTATTCCGAGGTTCAGTGTCGCCACCAGATCCATGAAACCATAGAACCCGAATCTAACTTCAATTGTCCAGAAGAGAACTGACCCTCCGACTAAGCTTGGTTTCTCACAAGGTTTTTTAAAAAGGTAATTTGACTTTAAAATTGTTTAAAACAATGATGTTTTCAATACTAATAATACCTGAGCCTGGAAGTCAGCAGTGGTAAATGAAAAAGAAGCAAAACAAAGTAATTTAAGAAACACAGATTACCCACTCTTGGATGTGTGCTATATTAAGAGGAATTAAGACAGAAGATTGCCACATTGCTCAATTTGACACTTTTGTTATAACTGCTGAATGAAGTTGTATAAATTAATACACATTTTTTATGTTGTTGGAAGCACTTTTTGTGTATTTTCAGGTGCCATTGCTAATTAATGTTTATTATCACTATATAGGTAATATGGTTAAAAGTATGTGATGACCAGACATATTTAAGTGTTTATTGAATAATCCCAGTCTGGATTAAGACGAGTCTGTCATTTAGGACATTCTGTAATTCTCTGCGAAGTCTTGCTACCAAATTTTGCAGGTAGAGGTTCTTCCTATTTAGCCTTCAGAAGCGTAAGTGACCTGTGGAAATACGATCTGACCTGTTCAGGTTACGTCTCCACATGTTTATGGAGCACCTTCAAGCTGAAACAGTGTTTGGCCTTATTGGTTTCAGTAAAGGAAAATTTCAAATGCTACATCTTACAAAAGAATTCCAGACTAATCGTATGGTAAAACGTCTTGGGATGAGCCGCATACTGGCGTGATGGTCAGGTGTTATAAACATTTGACCCTAAAGTGTAGATTTTAATTACATTACAGAACCTCAAACAATTGTCATATAGATAGTGAACAAGGAGCCAATCTGTTCTCTTCAGAAGAAATAATAATACAAAATGTTACAGCTAAGAAGTTCATAGCTGTATAGGAATTGCAGACAAAAAATAATTTCCTGTCTGGCCTTAGGATTCATCACAGTACTAAGATAGCACCGGGTAAATAGTGAAGGACACCAGACGTCTGATCAGAATTTGACTTTGCTTCTGCTTAGTTTGTCAAACATAACACAGCTTTTTGTAACAAAGATGATTACAATATTTTTAAGATTAGAATTTTTAATTTCACATAAGGGAACAGCTCAGTTTGGATTATGTTTTATTACCAGTGCCGGGCAGTCTTCATTTTTCAAAAAGTAATTAGTTATAGTTACTCGATACTTCTTCCAAATAGTAACTAATTACTAATAAAAGTAATTAATTACCAGGAGAAGTAACTATATTAATCTACACTATTTTAATGTTGTGGCGGCGTGTGACCATGTGATGGTGTTCATTAGAATCTTCTTTCCTGGTCTTAAGTTTTGCATTTCATTTCGCCTCAATGAAGAAAAAGTCGTGCTTAAACTTCTTCTACATCATCCTGTTGCTGCACTCCCTCCACTGGCTTCTGGTAGCTGATGTTTGCTTCCAAAGCCAAAAACAAACCAGCCCCTGTTTAACTTAAAACACTTATTACTTTCCACACTGCAACTTGCCTTCTCAGATCCTCAAGCACCGCTAAAGTGGTCCCACAATCCCTCAGGGTACAAGTTCGTTATACCTCAAGAGTCTTCTGTGTTTTGGCATCGAAATAGTAGTATGAACTGCCCATCAGTGTAAGAACAGCTGAGTCACTGACTGTTTCGACAGGTGGAGAACCCCCTTTCCCTTAAATACTTTAACAAGAACTGACTCATGATATTTTCAGTCTGTGACCTAGTGAAGTAATATCTAAGCATGTATTTATTAAACGGGACTTCACCGAATATATGTTCAATAAATTAACATAAAGCACCTTTTCAAGTCACTTTGGATGATAGCTTCAGCCCAGTGATGTGCATTCAGGGTCAACACCACCCACCACTGCATTAGCCAAAAAGTAAATGCAAAAAGAAAATTATGAAAAAGAAAATGCAAAAACTATCTAGAAAACATGCATGGAAATACAAAGCTAAAGATGGGCTGCAGCGAATAGGAAACAAGGAAACTGTGTTATTATTACAATAATAATAATTATTATTATTAATTGTACTTTTTGATATAACATGTCCTCTCGGGAAATTACATATAGTACATATGGGACCTGAATTTTCCTTAATGCTTTAAATATCACGGCCAATTAGAGAAGCGAAAGTCGACATAATCATTGGCGCCGATGCTCTAATTGGACCACGGCACTTTGTGACAAATTGAAACGGTAAAAAAGCTTCACTTTATAGTCATTATATATATATATACTTTTGTTCAGGTTTTTTCCCTGTCTTGCACATGCTTATTCAAACTCCATATATTGGCTAAAATGCTGGAACAGGCTGAATTTCTTTTGATAAACTGCAAATTTACAAGCACTCAGGTGTCCTGGCCTCCACATTTTACTCATTTAGCAGTAAAGAACATCATGCCAAGGTGTTCAGTGGTGCTAGGAGTTTAGTAATGGTTGATCTATTTGAAGGATCATGGTGCTATAATAGTGATGTGCTGAGGAAAAAAAGAAGGGCATTATCGCTGCACTGCAGATGATTTCTGTAGGAAAGGGTGTAAAATGGCATTAAAAATTTGTGGTATGATAAATGTCCAAAATACTGGCACTGAATACAGTTTTTTTGTTTTCAAATAGGGATGGCTTAAAATCACACAACAATACCAGGTGAAATATTACATTTAGAAACTCATTATTAATGTTTTTGTTTTTTAAAGCTTGTTTCAATTTGTAGCATGGAAAAAAATTAATCTGGTCTTAGATCAAGTTTGTTGGATAGCATAATGTAAATGCACACCTATTTTAGATTGCCTTAATATTTTTAGAATTATTAAATTAAATAAGATATTCTGTATATACTTATATTTTATATTTAGAGACACTTTTAAAACAACACTAATGCACTTAGCATTTGCATTTGTCTCTGCAAAACGCTAGTAGCAGGAGTGCATTATAAGAAATGAAGCACTTGACCTGTCTTATATTTCTTTTTTGTGACCATTGCTTTAAACATTTTATTGGTTCGTAAAATAGACTAGGGTATGACGGCAATCCTTAGTTGTTGTTTTTTTTCATCTCTTATATTTAAAATAGCTTTGCTGCTTTCTCACACCAGTATAGCACATAAGCGCTGCTGAACAGCAAACCACCTAAACACTATTAAAAACATATTGTAAATCACTGTAATGGCCTTCTAACTGTAATGTACGGTATCTATTACAGGAATATTGTCTCGTGTCTTTTAGCAAAACACATTACTTACAAATCCAGACGTAGTTGCGAATCCCTCACCAATGTTCTAGCTGTTGGACACTACAATGTCTGATAAATAGCTTCATCATTTTGTGAACTGAACCAGTAAGTCTGCTAAAAATCAATCATTAAGACATGTAATGAGTTGGAATGAAATATACTTGTTTATTTAGATATGAAGCCATTTTAGAATCAAGCGATAGGATAACTGCTGTTAAGAATAAGGAAAAATGGCATGTGGATACATATGCAGGTGCCATGTTAATATATGGAAAGGAAAAAGCTATAATGTGTTTGATAACCATAAATCTCCAAATCAGCTTCAGTACACGTAGCGCTTAACTTTATCCCGAAATATCTGGTCAAGTTAACTACATAATAATTATATCATTCAAAATTTGCATTAAATACGAATAGCTAAATTAAGAGAGTTTTGCATCAGCAAGGTGAGATCTGTCAATTCGTCATTTTGTCATTATTTCTAGATTCTGAATGATAAATAGTTTGCTTATATGAAACCTGCTTTTACAAACTTTGTATCTAATCTGTGTTTACCATTTAACATGTTTCCCAGTCTTAGCACGCGTACCGAGTTTGATTGCACATTGGCCACAAAATCAACTTTAAGAGACTAAACAACTGAATGCAGCTGGAGGAATTTTTATTGACAAGCAATAACTGAAATGTAAATATAACTTATTTGCATATGTATATTTGGCAGATGCAAAGTATTGGCAAACGTGCAATACAATCCGATGTCTCTATGTGAGCATATCTGGACAGGATAGTTGAGTGCAAAAAACAACCAAGTGACCATCCAAAATGACACAGTCTGACAATAATATAAATGAACCGACTGTCCTAAAATAATCGTGACACTTGAATAAATATCATCAATAATAATAAACAAGGGTTCTAATTTGGTGGCATGGTGATTAGTACACGGATGAACCTGGAGAAAAGAGTGTAGCATTTAAATTGTGGGGAATGGAGGGTGTAGAAAATTTGACACTTCATACTATCGAAAAATATTGCATAAAAGGAAAACAAAATATTTTGTATTTTTTGTTTTAAAATGCTGTGTTAAAAAAATATTAAAACTGTTTTTATGTTGATCCTAAAATGATCTTGGATATTTTTCCTGGTTATGTGGGTGAGCCAATGTATGTGTTCACAGAAAAAACCTACAGAGTGTATATGTATTTATTTCTGTATATAGTGTGTATAGTTGCATGTCCACCTCCTCCATGTTCTTCAGTGATGTCACTTGTCTGCAAGTCTTGCAAACTTGCACTCAATCCATATCTGCTTGATGTCCGGTAAGAATTTGATGTCACATGCTGGCACGTCTGCTCCTGACAGATTAAGTGTGATTCACTGGGATGGTATAAGACATAGGATTTCCCCTAACCCCCCCATGCACACCTCCTTTAATGCATATTAACAGCAAGTTCTGCCATCTGCACAAATTTCCCCAGTGAAGTTCTAAGCATATGGCAGACAGCGCCGGCCCAAAGGACTCAGGAGCATATTATCACATCAAACTAGCTCAGTCGCTCCAGGGAGTTCACCCTGTCACCTATGGCTTCATAAACGGACTCCATTACCATGATCAAATGCTGCTCCAGCACCTTTTCTTTACACACTTGAACTCCGAAAGGATGAAGAGTTTCATGAAAAATTGAAAAGAAGCTGTCAGAGTATTTTTTATCATCGTCTTAAATTTTATCCAACTTAGCATGAAATGTAATTTTCCCACCTCTTGTAACTTTCGCTGCAATGCATGTTAATAAAGCCTGGATGTCATTTGCATATATGTCTTTATTGAAGAATGAAAAAAAATATCTTTATATATTTTATCTTTATATAAAATATCTTTTTTTATATTTAAACAGGTTTCAACTTACAACTAAAATACAATCAACCGATACTATTAGGTATTTTAGGCTATTTTTTTGCAACTAATATAAAAATGAAGTCTGTGTCAACAATTGTATAACCAAACGTCTGCTTCACACACATTTTATTCAATTTGGTGTATTTTTTTTTAACAAAAATGTCCCCAATACGCTGACACATACTACAGCAAGGAGCAAAATGTGTGTGAAATTAGACAAAAAAAATCCAACCAATAGATAAAATTTGCAGTTTATACAGTTAACTGTCGCCATTAAGTTAATGATAGTGTGCAAGAAAACCCGGTTCTTTTGTTCAGAGTAATAAAGAAGCTTGAGAAAGGATGTGGTATGTGGATAATAATACAATCAGGGAAGGTAGAGCTTCACTATCTGTTTTGTTAACGGTTGCTTCTGGGAAAAGTCAGTAATTCAGACTTATAGATTTCCTTAGCTTCCTTTCTTAATTCTCTTATTTGTGGGATTTCTGTTTGTTTGTTTTATTTACAAAACTGCTGCTTGTTGAAATCTATTAGTCTACTTTTATAAATTACTTTTATAAATATCAGCCATTCAGGCCATCATTATCAATGAATCAATTCAAATTATCAGTTTAAAACAGAAAAGGTGATACTTCCCAGCTAGTCCTGGCTGATGTTTCATGAGTGTATGATTTTACAGGTTGGATTGGATTTTAATCAGTGAAATACCTTGATTTTTACATGTGTTTTATGTAATTCACAGATCACATGAATGTAATTTAATTATACATAAAAAGAATTAAAAATACTGTTACATTATATTTATTCATTCATTTATCTTTAATATCTGCTTATTTCCTAATAATTTCGGGGTCACAGGGATTCGCTGGAGTCCATCCCAGCCGTCTCTGAAAGGGCGAAAGGCAGGAGGGGTTACACCCTGGACAGGTCGCCAGTCCATCACAGGGCCACACACACACACACTCACTCTTATGGGCAATTTAGAATCACTAATCAACCTAACATACATGTTTTTGGACTGTGGGAGGAAACCGAAGTACCCGGAGTAAACCCACACAAGCTTGGGGAGCACTGGAATCAAACCAGGACCTTCTTGCTGTAAGGCAACAGTGCTAACCACTAAGCCACTGTGCTGCCCCTCTGTTACATTATATTCTCAATTTCATTTTTAACCTTTCATCTGTTCTTTACTTTATGTAGTTCAAGTCAAAAAAAGAGAACAAATAGGCAACCTTTAGGTCGACTTTTACAGCGATGTTTGAAGTTTACATTTGGCGGTATGGCTCTGTTGTTAATGTCCTGTCTGTTCCATAAGCTACATGAAAATCCTAGACAAAAAAACAGCAGCGTCCTCAGGGACGACCTTACCCTTTTATAAATAGGAGAGCAGCACAAAATCCCACCAAAACAGAGCAACAAAGAGAACAGAATAACATTGTTTAAATCAGCCCAGATAAAGAGTTGATGAGGAGGAGGTGGGTTGTAAAGCGGCGTGCTGAGGAAGCAGCGGCACAAGCAGATGAGCTGTGTTTAAGTAAGGCACTCTGTCCAAGATTTGCCAATTGAGTGCCTAGACCCGATCAGCTGATAGAGGTTGGGTTGCTTTTTCTCCCAATCAGCTGATAGCAAGCTTGCTTTCGAGGCCTGCCTGAACCAACGCAGTGTACTTAATTTGAACTGTCTCATAGCCTACTGATGAACAGTAAGCTGAGTGAGGTTTAATGAACATTCAGACCATCAAAGTGTATTTTAAAGTTGTGATTGATGGCTTCCTTACCAGAAATACTGCTCGCAATAAAAGTCTCTATTTTGGTCAAAAGTATTAGGATGGTCTGTATCCCCTGATCATTAACAGAATCAGTGTTTAATCAGGTGTTCATGCTGGCCAAGCATGTAAGATTTTTGGCAAATGTTAGACTTATTTGGATAATTCAGTGCAGAGCATTGCAGACCACATAGATTTGGACAAAGCAACTATTTTTGGCTTAACTAATTGAGTGGACAAGAGGATTCTCTTTAAGAGATTTCCTTTTTCACATAAAAGAGCTTTAAAGGATTTGGGAACTGTGAGTGTATTTTGTAGCCTTAAAGAACATTGTATTTAATTTATTCTTCAACTGAACACCTTGGTATGTGAATTAACTTAAATGGAATGTGAATTAACTAAAATGAATTATAGCACAAAATATCTGTATGCCTGAGGACAAGTAAGCAGAATGCTCAAGGCATAAACGCTGCACATTGTAATTTACACTTTTACCAAGTCTATACCCTTCAGTCGTGTATCTGTAGTCTCTCGTTTTCTGTTGGTTCCATTTAGTTTTTGGTTAAACTGGGTGAATTTTGTGTTGGTTCCGATTTCTAGTTTGATTTTAGGTTCTCGTGCATCTTTCATATCACCCTTGAACAGGGTTAAACTGCATAAATAGTAAATCAGAGCTCATATGCATCACATAACAGAAGTGACAGATAACGTCATCTTTTACGACTGAAGTCTTTTTCATTTCAGTGCTTTTATTCGACTGAATTTTATATTTTTTTCCTGATTATATTATTTTTTAATTGGTCTGACTGTTGAAGTTTGTTGGAGATTTTTTTCTCTGTTGCCATAGAAAATTCTCAGAAATGATTTAATGTCAAATACAGCTAAAGAGCAGAGCTTCTATCCTCCAATTCTACCCTCCAAATCATGGATATTTCGGGCTGCATCCCAAACAACATACTGCTAAATACTGTGTCGGTACACAAATGTGTCATTACCATTTAGACATAATATTTAGTGTGCATTATGTGGTTTGGGATCCGTGTTAAAATCTAATTAAACGTATTAACTTGTCACTTGCAGCTGTCTGATTAATCCAACAAAAAATGTGTTATAAAATGTTTTTTTCTGGCGTCAGCTTGCAGTAGCTAACATTAAATTTTAAAAACAGGACACTCTCACAACTAAAAAGAAATGTTTTCTACGTAAACTGGCGTAGCTGGCCAGTTTTTTTTTAAATTAATTCAGAGCATTAATTATGCAAAGTACAGATTATTGCGCAAACAAAGAGATTCTAAGCAGTAGCTGCCTCTGATATTAGCTTACTAGCATCACATCAGGTCTGTTTACCATGTAAAAATTAACAATGTTTTTTTTTTCTTTTAAAAAGAAAAAAAAACACTTATCCACTTATTTAAATCCACTTATCCCCGTTCACCCTGGGGAGCCTTAATCCTGACTCAAAGCTAACTTAAACCTACGTATTACTCATTTATTCAACACACGCAACGGCACAGGAGTAAAGTGCAGACCCTGTTACTGAAATGATCTTTGGGATTTCTCATTAGCTTTTCCTGTCTTTTAAGTAAATGATAAGAGACTTGGATAAGTAGATCTGTTCCTAAATCTCTCCTCAATGCATCACACCTCCAACAGCAGGTTCTTTCCCTGATGTCCATGTGTGTGTCCCCCTCTGAGGATTGCTGAATGGCTACAGAGCATTTACGCTGGAACGGTTGCCAAAACAACTCTAAATAAGCCCAGAAAATGGGTTTTAATTTTACTCTAAGCCCTCTGGGTCACATTAAAGCATGTTTTTTAAAAAAAAACAACTTTTTTATATGTTCCTGAGTGTTATGCAAATTTCAGAATTATATCCCAGACTAGTGCAGCTGTAAGTGAAACGACGAGTTTGTGTTTACTTGGTTTTTGCCAAAGCAGAGGAACTATAGTAGGATACACGCTAGTCCTTAAGGCATTCGATATTATTCATTAATATACATTCTCTATGATAAAACCACAAACCAGCAAGATATATTAAGCGTAAAATGCAGTTTAATTTGCTAGTCTAGTGTTGCAGTGTGTTGTTCTGTTATATCTACCTAGAAGTCATAATAACTACGCCGAAAATGTCTTTTAACTAAACCCAAATAGCTTGAACTTTATTTATTTTTAGGGGATTTGTGTAGCCAGAAGTTTTTTTTTTTTTTACACCTGGTTTATGTAGGGCATTTGTGTGGAATTAGTGTTAGTGTCATGGCAATTTGCAAACACAGTCTGCCTGTTCATTTCAAAATGACCTATAATAGTTTTAATCTGCAGCAGGTGTATTGTCTTTTAATATAAATGTAAAAAATAACAAATGATATGTTTACAGCTGAAAATAAAACGATAAAATGAATACACAGACTATCCATTTTGAAAAATGAGCATTTTGACCAGAACACTGGAACACAAACAGATGCACTCTGACCAACGACAGGACAGTTTATACACAACATAAACAGATTTTAGTACTTTTGTCAAAGATCACTGTGTGAAAACAAATTGAGCTATTATCATCCTCTAAAACAGTGGTTTCGAAAGGAGGGGTGGGGTGTGTTGGGGTTCTTGCGAGCCCTTGGGGTGTGAAATGTGTGTTTAATAAAGAGGGTGTGAAAAAACTAGTGTAAAGTCAGCAGATTTTGATAGGGATGTACCAAAATAAAAAAAAAAAGAGGTGAGCTGAAAATGTCATGCCGCACTGACCGAAAGTGTTTAGCGCTTGAGTTTTGCTCTCTAGCCATCATCACTGCGCCGTGTGACGCTTTACTCGAGATTCCGCTCTATGTATGTGTTATGTTGAGTTGCTAATGGCCCATACGAATGCTTTACTCCTGTACATTCAGTATCATTAAAAAAGTTAAATGGAAAAAGTCTTTAAAACTGACTATATTATTTTCTAAAATAATAAATAATTATTACAAAGAATTTTCAGTTTCAGCCCAGAAATTTTATTTCAGTCCACCCTTAGATTTTTATGTAAAAGAAACGTCTTCAGGGTGACACAAGACCCCACTGTGAAATTACCGTGCTTATAATATGGCCATTTGCTACATATGCAAATAACTGAATACCAAATATAAGTCACATTACATTTTATTACCTCAAGCTGACTTGCAGTCCCCGTGTGTGTGTGTGTGTGTGTGTGTGTGTGTGTGTATAAAGGGGGTTGTTTCATTTTTATCCTGCAAAAAAATTTAAAAGCCACTTTTCTAAGAAACAAGGTAGGTCTGCCTCAAGACTTCTCTCTGTTCTGGCACCAAGATAGTGAAATGAATTTCCCATCAATGTCACTGGAAAAGAGCCGAGTCACTGGCTGACTTCAAGAGAAGATTGAAGACCCAACTCTCTCTCTCTCTCTCTCTCTCTCTCTCTCTCTCTCTCTCTCTCTCTCTCTCTCTCTCTCTCTCTCTCTCGAATACCTGACACTTGACATTTAAAATCTTTTTTTAAAAAAGGTCCTTATTTTTCTGTGTTTTTGGGTGGTTACACTTTGATTAGTGATCTAGTGCATTTTCGATAATGAGACTTAAAGCACTTTTGTACGGTGCTCTGGAAAAGAGTCTGTTAATTAATGTAAATGTAAATATTTCAGAAAAAAGCACAGATTTTTAGACTTTAAAATGTTTTAATCCTGTTTCGATCGCGTCTGTGGTGATGAATCGATCCACTCGCACTTCCCACAAAAAAGGCAGAATGTCTTTATGGCTAGAAGCAGTGTTGTTTTGTCGTTGACTTTATTCTACTAGCATCCTGTTTTTTTGTGTTTTACTTAAGTGTTGTGTTACAGTACATCAGAAGGGACGTTTGTATTGCAGTGTACAAAATTTTACTACTTTTGTATGTGAGGTGTAACAGGTGACAATTTAAATAAGTTTTTAGTAAATAAGTCAATAAGTTTTTTCTTTCTCAGGTTGATAGAAAATGAGCACATGACCCACATACAGTTTTGTGTCGCTTGTTTATTGCAGTATTCATTAATTGTTTTCCTTTTCTTAATCTTAAGGGACATCACGTTATTAGCAACGGTAATTGGTTGCAGTTATGCTGTAGCTCTCTTGTGCAATTCAGGAGACAATTCTCTCTTGTTTCCAATTTGGTCCATTAAATTACTAGGACACATAAACAATGAGATCATTTGACTGTGTTTGGTAATTTCCTGCTAATATTTCCCAGTTGTAAATAACAGGGGAAGTGTGATAATTGTATGTGATCGGACTCACCCATAGAACTGAAACCCACAAGCTCCCGTAAGTGATGTTACCAAACCAGAGAGCTCAAACACATTTGCATGATTTCTTAGACAAATAATTCTATGAATAAATTGTGGGTGCTATTTCTAAATATTGTAATACTTAACACATTGATGTAATTATTAGCATTTACATTTGCAGCATTTGGCAGACGCCCTTATCCAGAGCAATTTATGTTATTCCCTGTTCTACAACTAGGCAAATGGGGGTTAAGGGACTTGTTAAAGGGTCCAGCAGTGGTGGTTTGGTGGTGCTGAGAATCGAACCCAGGTCTTTAGGTTGGTAGTCCACCACCCTGACTACTGCGCTACCACTTCCCAGTATTAACCCATGTACACACATAGCAGAATAGCAGACAAAAGACATGGGAGCAGAAGAAGAATGAGCTTTTATAAGAAGCTTTTATAAGATGCAGTCTTTTAAATAAAACTTGAGCACATCTACGAACAATAAGAGTTAGAAAGAATGACATTTTTCGTCTTTATTGATAGAACATAGGGATGAAATAGGGGAGATAAAGAGCGCGGTGGGACCTGAAAAGGACCCGAGCCGAAATCAAACCCGGGTCTGGGTAGCACCTTAACCCACTACACCACTGCTACATATCTATTTTAACTTCGCCATTCATAAATAATCTTGTGGCACAGGTTCAAGAACAAATGCTTCTCTGCTTTATTTTCCATTATATTTAGTTAAATTTGGTATTAGGAGTTGTCCAACCCCACAGGCTGTAGAATACCATTTTCCGCTTAGCCATCACTAATTAATAATTTTAAATTAAAAATCAACTTGCGGACTGTAATTAAATTGAAAAATTAGTCTTTGTAATTATTTTTGTATTTCACTATAAAGAAACATGTAACAATGAACCCTTAAGGCCAACTGACAAAGTAATGTTTAAATTAGCAAGCTAAATTAAATATATGCTAAGAGGTCATTGATGTTATTGGTTTACTTCATTTTTCAAACATTTTTCTGTTTGGTCACATGGGCATTAATGATATCAAACATTTTAAAGTTGTTTAGTGGGATTGAGGTCAGGGCTGCACAATCAACCATAAATCACCATGTCTTCATGGAGATTAGAGGCTTTACATACAGCTTTATTGTCATTTTAACCATATTTAGCAGATGCAGTACACAGTGAGATGAAATAACGTTTCTCCAGGACCCCCTGGTGCTACACAAAACATAGAATTCCACAAAACAACAAAGAGACACTAAACAGGATAGACATAAAGTGCATGTGTGCAACCTAGTGCAGACAGTGCAGAACAGACAGTGCAATAAACAATACAAATATTACAAAGACAGTACAAAAAAGACAATAGAGAACGGAACATAATGCAATAGCGCCAACCATATTGTAAGATGAGGTAGACATGAAATGTGCAAATTAACAAAAAATATTTGGCAGACGCCCTTATCCAGAGCGACTTACGGTTATCTTATTTGTACAACTGAGCAATTGGGGGTTAAGGGCCTTGCTCAGGGGCCCAGCGGTGGTGGCTTGGTGTGAATCAAACCCACAATCTTTGGGTTGGCAGTCCAGCACCTTAACCATGAGTCACCACTTTCCCCTTTATGCTTTATGCACAGGGGCTTTATGCACAGGGGCTTCATGCATTATTATACTGGAACAGTGTTTGAGCTTTTGAGTTCTAGTTAAGAAAAAGCTTAACGCTAAAGCTATAGTTTCCGACTTTGTGTCCAGTTAAAACTTTATATAGGCATACAGGTCAGTTGTCCATATACTTACGGTCATTCAGGATAGTTCAATAATCCATCAAAGGGCACCATATACAGTACACACACACAATCAAATTACATCACCGCATATATGGAGCCTTTATAGTCACTAATCCGCATACAGACGAATGGTCTAGCTGTGAGGCTGCATGGTGTGTCACTATACCACCACTTTAAGGATTTGGTCCAATATACAGTATAAAGCTAAACCGGATATCTGACACCCACAGCGATTTATATGTCTTTCCAAAACTGTCACAAAGAAATGACTGTCTATCTCTGATGTAGTGAAGGAAACATCTTCCACAACATTAAACAGAACTATAAAACAATAAAAAAAAAAAAAAAATCATAAATACATTTAATTGCTGTTGTCAAGTTGCTGTGCTGCTATTTGGCACCATATGACACTTAGCCATTATTATTTTATGTAACCGCACAGTCTTCAGAAAAAAAGGTTCTGAAGCACATCTTTCGTGAACTCGAGCTAGTTTAATGACTAGGAGTAACTATTTTTAATACAGAAGGTTATTAAGCTGACATTCTGGAAAGACTCAGCATGAGTTCTAATATTTAGATATAACTGTATAAGACACGTAGCGGCCGGTCAATACCACGCAGAGTAGATAGCGATGTTAATAATAAGTATAATAATAATAATAATAACCATGTTAATAATAAGTTAAATAAATTGTAAATTAATAACAAAATACTGTTCCATTGTTAGTCATAGTATTATTTATTTTAATAAAATAAAAAAGTATTGTAATACAAAACTGTATTACGTTTGTGTGTGCGGGGTAAATGATAAAGGATAAACGAGTGTGTGTGTAGGTCCATAAACTTGTAATTTTGAGAGTTTGCTTGTCAAAAAACATGTAATTTGAGAGTTTTTTTTTCCCCTGAACCTGCTTCCAGTTTTGTTGTGAGCGAATCAATATTGTTGTGAAATTTTTGGCCTTATGATTGGACAATTACAATGTAGGTCATGTCTTTTAAAGGTGCAGTAGGACATCTTGGAAAGTGCTAACAGTAGCCTGATAGCACTGAAAGTGTACTGTATGTCCCACCCCATCCAACCCTCCTGAGCGCATGACAAAACAGGCTAGATGAAAAAAAAGACAACATTTCTACAATACATCATGTGTCATTTACCAGTCAGGAAACTTTATAGTACAGTTAGTAACAATACTAAAATACCAAACCAGTACCAGACTCCTGTAATTGTCTCCAGCTTGGAAACCCAACACTGATATTAATTCAACTCTTCGCTCTGTTTTTTGGGAAGGAAGTTCAGGTTGTTGTTCATGTCTGCCCAGTGTACGTAAACATGCCGATGACCTATTCTGTCTACGCAAACAGGGTGCGCAAAGGTACATATGTTAACAGGAAGGTAGGAAAGCCTATCGTAATATTCAGACCAAACATTCTGATTGGACGAACATATATTGGTTTTAACCCTTTTCCCGATTGTAATGACATATAACTACATTTAGACCACATAACTTAATGACTTCCAGTTTGGCCTCCTCTAGCGGTCAACATCAGTATTATGCCTTTTATCTATGAATCCGGTCGATTTAAATGGCTGAATCATTTGGATGACTTCCTTGATTACTTAATAACTGACGATAAACCCACATTGAACTTAAATTCATTAATTTATGGTTTATTTATTGCATTCTTTTACAGTTGATTTAAACATTTTCAACATTTTAGCTAGCAGCAATAATACATCACCATTTGCACCAGAAGTTTACAGTTGGTTTGCGCGACTGATAATACATACAACTTTTTTTCCTTGTACGCCGGACATCAATAACTTCATCAGTAAGTGCAGCTCTAAGCATTCACGTTGAACTGATGATTTTGCTGCAAGAAACAAAAGACACATTAAAATAATTCGGTTTATCTCCCGCGGTCATCATTTTACTTCAACCCCCACACTTTGCTCTCTGCACTATCACTGTGTCTAATCAAAATCGCAATTGCTTCTACCGATGCTTCTTTAAGCAGGCAGAGAAACGCAGACAGCTTAATCACGCCGCCTGTTGTTCGATAAAGTTGATGAGCCGCAGCCTAAAATTGCCACTTTGTTCAAGTAGCTCAGTTTTAGAAAACTTTCACTTAAACACAGTACTTTTTATGTTAAAGTATACAGTGGGAAAAGCCTACTTCTATCCTAAAGGGTCAGTCAATTTGTTCTTTAAATAATAATCAAGCCTGATTTAAAGACGACTGCATAACAAAGTCTAGTAAACCATGCAAACCTAATAACGTTCAGAAGAATGAGCCAACAGATCCCATGACATATTCTTTCATCATTAGTTTGTATATTTATGAAATTTACCATCTAAAGATAGTCACTTTGCCATTGCAGAAAGGATCTGATGGTGTTCCTGCTCATTAATCTTACAATTACAGGCTGCAACTGGAGATTTTGTATATTTAAAGAAAGATGCACTTAAAATCTTTTTGGTCCAGATAGGAGAAAAACTTCCATTTAGACCATCAAAAAAGAGCTAAGGAGAGTAAGAGGAGAGAGAGAGAGAGAGAGAGAGAGAGAGAGCGTGAGAAAGAGAAAATAAAAGAGAGAGAGAGAGAGAGAGAGAGAGAGAGAGAGTGAGCATTAGAGAGAGAGAGTAAAAGAACGTGAATGGGGGAGTTAAAGAAAGTGAGTGAGGGGGGCAAGTAAGTGTGAGAGAAAGAGCTTAAACGAAAGTGAGTGAGGAGGGGAGTAAAAGATAGTGAGTGGGGGGGAGCAAGTAAGTGTGAGAGAGAGAGTAAAAGAGAGTGGGTGAGAGAGAGAAAGCGGGAGAGAGAGAGATGGAGAGAGAGTAAAAGAGAGTGAGTGAGAAAGAGTAGGAGAGAAAGAGAGAGTGGTGGGAGTGGGTGAGAGATATAGAGAGAGAGCGAGCGAGAGAGAACCCACACTTTTGAAGGTTTTTTTAGTGCTTGAAAACAGCAAGATTGGTAAAGTGGAAAATCATGTTATGTGAGATGATCTTATGTAATTTTCTCTTTTCTTTTGTAAATTTAGTCTTAGGTGCATAATGTATGCTAGCAGTTGGCCTGAAAATGGAAGATTAACCTTAGCTTTATGGTGGAAAAATACATGTTAAACGAGCAAAGATGGCTGATGTTGTCAGTTCCACACCGAGCGCCGTGCATACAAACACTCTAAATTGTAATTGCTTTCTACTGATGTGACTTTGCAAAGTCAATAACCAATAACATCAGCAGCTCGGTTTGAATCCGGAACATACCATAAGCATACAAATTTGCTAATTATTGTAAATATAATTTTAAGGCTGATTATGAACTACCCCATAAAACAAATTCTAATATAATTTATTTATTTAAAAATGGCCTATTTTTTGCTAAAATATATTTCAAAATTTATTTACATAGATATATTTTCTACAAACACATATTTGTATCATTTAAAAAAAAAAGATGCGTTCCGGGGAAAACCAGTCACATTGTGTTAGGACGTTTCTGGTAAAATAAAAAAACAGGTCAGATATACATTTTTTGTCAAAATTATTATTATTCTATAACAGCTTTCATCTTTAAAAAATATCTGGGCAAAATACACTAATTCGTTGCTGAAAAATATCGATTTATTGTGGCGGGCTGATGTTTAAGTACATGCCTGGTGGAGGTGGAAAAAAAATAAAAATAAAAATAAATTGCTCATAGCGATCTTTACAAATACAGTTCACTTATCATTAATTTCCCTGAGGGGATCAATAAAGTTTTATTTCTACATAAGAGAATAACAGAGTCTGAAGTAGCTGTGCTCATTTAATAATCTTACTCGCCTCAAGCTGCTTAATCCTGGTGCAGAGGAACCTCTAGAGATTTTGGGCCCTATGAAAGAATATGAGTTTGGGCCCTTTGCAGCACTGTTACATCACTACTAGAAAAAAAGGGATCTCTAGGGACGCCAAAATGATTGGGGTCTTAGAATCATCCTCATTTTTCCCCTTCCTCAGTGGAGCTCCTGCGTAGGTGCCGTAAACAATGTTATAATAGATTATTTCACATACAGAAATAGAAGATCAGATAAAGGAGCATTTACTGACGAGGAGGAGGAGTCAGATGAAGGTATGGTCTATTGATGTGTGCCGTGCTTGCTATACTGAATGTAAGCTACAATGTAGCCTAGCCATGCTATCTAAACATAATACATACAAGGAGTGATACAAAGTCCGAAGATGCCCTTAATATACAACTGAAAACTTACTTTACTGGTGATGCAGTGCTCCTAACGGTTCTAACAGAGCTCTTATTCTTTATGTGCAATACTTTCATTTTTATAAACGTAGTGACAGTTTCAACTACAACTTACAGCTACGAGCTGCGTCTGGTTATATATTATAATTGTAAGTGAAAAGTAGAACAGGAAATTAAGATATCCTACATGTTGTAAAATATTATATAATATATGCTGTATATTCGGTGATGTTTTATGGGCCTGATTAAGACCGTATTGTGGTGTACCAGTGTTGTGTGTTCCTTGAGGTTAAAGTGAGCATTTCATTTCTTTAACAACACAACCTGTGATTCTTGTACCGTTGTACTTTTATTTTTATTGCATCCAAAACCATGCCACATGCCACAATTCAAGCAAAGAACAAACTTCAAAAATCACAGCTATAATTTTAAGGTTTGCTTTACCACATATCTACATATAACCAGTCAAGCGTGTTTACTGGATGTATGAGGACAAGTGGGATTCATTCTTTATTATACATCATGTTTAAGCTTCCATACACACCAATGAAGATTGTTCTCTTTTTTTGTTCGACAATCAAATGTGTTTGTTTGTAGATAAAAGCCTAAATTACATCTGTCCATCATATAAAGTTAATGAGACTGAAATGTTGGAAATGTATTTAAAAATATACAGTATTTTGGTGGAAATGAAATATTTTTGGTATATATTACAGATACAACATACATACATATACTAAACATTATATATATATATTATATTTGCCATATAACTACTAGAAAGGAATTTATCAGTGCAACACAAACTCAGAAAAATTAAACTAAGGCAGTTTTGTGCTTAGTGACTTTGTGTTCAGATTCCATCCTGCACTATGGGTTTATATAACTCAGCCTTTACGGTTTTACCCTGGAGCTGCTTACTCTAAAAGCCACACTGCCACATCTATCTATTTGACCTTGCCCGTGAGTCAAAAAGCAAAAGATAGAAAAACACCAGCTGTCTAGATTTCTTTTATTTAGCGCTGGGAGGAGAAATATGACTCAATCTGAAGCACAGGGATCTGCAGAGACAAGCCTGCCGAGATGGCACTATGCACTGCAGCCGTCCAGCCTGAGACAGTGACACAGTGTCGAGGTCTCAGTAGTCAGAGACAGGCAGGTGTATGACAAATGGCACGAACAATCCAGAAACATCTGTTATTCATCATTTCTCCAGCTCTTGATCCGTCCCGCTGGTGGGGTATCAGGCAGCTTTAAAGATAGAAGTCAGAGGCCATGAAGGTTAACACGAGCCACGGCCAAAGAGAAAGTCTGAGCCCCAATGAATAGATTTGCATTAGATTATGTGTCCTTTCTACAGAAATATATATATAACTGCTAATTGCTTAATACATTTCTTTTGCCCCAAAGTTGGAAGCACACAGCTGTTAATATACTGTAACATTAAGGGTTTATTTCCAAGTAAGAGGCCCAAACACTGTTCCAGCATGACAATGCCCCTGTCCCAAAAGCTCTTAAGATCCATGAAGACATGATGTATTATGTTTGGTGGGCCAACTCATGTAAGCCACTGCACCCCAGATCACTTCATCCAACATTAGTGTCCGATCTCGCTAATACTATTATAAATATTTGAGAAATTTCAAACAAACTCATTAATCCAGACAATCCAGGTTTAAAAAAAGACAAATGGATGGGATGGTCAGGTCTGTAAATAAATTTGGGTGAATATTCTACATTAATTAATAATTAACATCCATTTTAATGGTAGTGTGTGTGTGTGTGTGTGTGTGTGAGAAATAAAATTATGGCAATTTGCACTTGCTTTTAATATACATAAAATGTAAAAGCCTTTATTTTGTCACATATAATTTTTTTAAAAGTGAAGTTCTTTTTTCATACGGCGTATCCCATCTTTGTAAGTTGGGGTCAGAGTGCAGAGTGCGTATCCCATCTTTGTAAGTTGGGGTCAGAGTGCAGGGTCGGCTATGATGCAGTTGATGCCTGCTCCCCTGGATTAGGAAGGGTTAAGGGTCTTGCTCAATGGTAATAAATATCAGAAAATGTAAAAATAAACTATATTATTAAAGGAATTCTTTTTAAAAGGTAGAAAATAAAGATTGAACAACATCTAATGACAGGTTATATGATGTTAATGTTCATCACAGGACTGAGTTTTTCTTTACTTTACTTGAAACTGTTTAATATAAACAGAACAGAGAGACTTTGGAGAAGACGGGATGTGAAAACTCGCTAAATTGTTTAAAATTCAGGGTTTTTGCTTCGTGTCGGTCAGATAAGAAGTAACTAATAACTAACTACTTGAGTAATTTTTCATCAGAAATCTTTCTACTATTACTTGAGTAACTATTGAGATCGTTACTTTTACTCTTACTTGAGTGAATATTGCCATAAATACCTGTAATTTAACTTGAGTACTTCTGGATACTCATCCCACCTCTGATCTTCCTATAATACACAAACAGAACCTTTTCATTTCTTTTGGAAAACCTTTACATATGCAATAAATCTTTTATAACATTTATCACTTTGTTCTAAAAAAACACTTCCAAATATCTGCACAGAGACACACGGACATGTTTGGATGAAAACACTTATCCCCCTTGTCATATTGCAGCTCTTCTGCTTCAAGCAAAGGGTAAAATCTGATTATCTTGACTGGATATCATTAAGTTAGCAGCTGACATTGAAAACAGCAGTGTTGAAGATGCCCTTAACATCTGAGGACTGCTGCTGATCATGCAATTACAATTACACTCACATGCCCTCTGAGAGCTTCACTGCTACCCATGGATGCACTGTAATTAATTGTATCATAATGTAGGATTATTACTCCAGACAATACAGGTTTTGTTTATACAAAGAGTTGCAGTATAAATCCTCAATAGATGAGCTTTAAAGAAAACAATGTGTATTTACTGCAGATTATAATGCAGCAGTTATTTGTTCCTTTCACCTTAGGTGTATTAGCTACTTTAAATTCCTGCTAGTTGTGTGTAAGTGTGTGTGTGTGTGTGTGTGTGAAAGAGAGAGAGATAGAGTGATATAGACACAGTGACCCTTTCAGAGTATATTTATTAGCCACTCTAGATTCACCACAACCCTTCCTAGTAGTTAATAATGATGGGTATGTGGAAGAATCTGCTTTCTTCAATTAGAACATGGATTAAAATCACTTAAGGCCGAGTGGGGGATAAGTAGATACGGGAGCTAACTTTAGCTCATCGCTGTGCTGAGATAGCTTTCAGGCTCAGCTCAGCAGGCTATTGCAGATAGATAAGAATACAAAATCAGAAACCTGAAACAGCATGTTTTTAATCTTTATTTTTAAACACAGTTAATTACAAACTTGATAGTGACGGTCCACATATATACTGTAAAAAAACCCTTTTTTTTTCCTTGAGCAAAATTTTGTTGACCAATTGTTTCTTTTTATTGTCGCATCACATGCCAACCATTTGCTAAGTATCTTGTCACATTGCACAGCACTTTTATAGAGCTAGAATAATACCCAAATGTCATGCCTGGCATCGATCAGCTGTATAAATCTATAGTCTGTGCTAGAAAAGAAAGGTTCTATAATGTTTGAATGTCTTCATTTGTGACATAAATTTTACAGCACAGTGAAATTTGTTTCCTCGCCTATTCCGTTGTAGAAGGTTGGGGTCAGATTGCAGGGTCAGATATGATACAGCAGCCCTGGAGCAGAAAGGGTTAAGGGTCTTGCTTAGACCCACCAGTGGCTGACTGTCAGTGGTTGGGCTTAAATCCAGGTCTTCCTGGTCAACTTAGCGCTTTAACCATTTGAGCCACCAGTTTAATATACTTTAGTATTATGATTTTCTTTTCTATGGACCTAAGAGATTTCAACACTGTTCCAGCATGATAATGCTCCTGGGCATAAAGCCCTTGACCTCCATCAAGACATGGTGTGTTGTGGTTGGTGTGGGAAAAACTTAAGTGCCCTGCACAGACCACTGACCTCTTTTTCACTGAACATCTTTCAGATATATTGAAACATTGACTGCACCTCGGAGCTTCTTACCCAACATTAGAGCCTGGACTTATTATTTTCTGGCTGAATACAAATTCCCACAGCCAAACATTTGACTTTTGTCTATTTAATGTATGACTGTTGTGGGTGCTGTTGTTCTTTTCCCCTATAAATCCAATACACTTTACCTCAGGACATTTGTTAACAGCAAATAATCCAATGTTTTTAGGGAAATTAAGCATTGGGATGTTAAAGATAAGTTTAGGATGTTTTATTTTGGAAAGAAAGTAAGGTCCCAACCAGTAGTTCTTAGTCTATTTTGAACAAACACCTCCTTAAGTCAAGTTGTGGCTTAGTGGTTAAGGTGTTAGACTGATACAGAGCAAGGCTCTTAACCCCCAATTGCTCAGTTGCCCCCAGCTCACATCCCATACAAACAAACTGGATGTTCCCTGTCCTAAAGGCCATCATTTAATCAGACCCATATTTGACACTAAATGTATTATTAGAACAAAGAAGTATAAGAAATACTTTTTTAAAAAACAAAAAAAATTTCACACACAGCATTTTGCTGCTATTTTATACATGGTAATAATGTTAAGGGCAATAAAGTCATATTAAAGATAATATATAGAACCTCTTAACACACCTGTTTCTTTAACAACCACCATTAGTGTTCAAACATCCCTATAACCCAGTCATTGTCTGAATGCCCATGGGTTGGGGTGGGGGGTGCGGTGTTACCTCCCCCGTTTATAATAACTTACATTTTCAGCATTTGGCAGATGCCCTTATCCAGAGAGCGACTTCCATATATCTCTTTAATACAACTGAGCAAATTGGGGGTTAAGGGCCTTGCTTAATGGCCAAGCGGTGGCAACTTGGTGGTGCTGGGAATCAAACCCTGATCTTCCAATTAGCAGCCCAACACCCTAACCACCACGCCAGCACTTCCTAGAATCCCTAGTCTAAACCCTGCTATGCCATTTAAAGCCCTACCGTCTATCTGATTACTTGATGATTAAATAAATTAACAGACAAAGAAGTACAATTTCTGAAGTGAGGATTTTGTCTAGAACCCTTGAACAGTGTTATCTAATAGCATTCTTCAGAAAAAAAAATAATATATAGCTCTATAATATATAGATGTTTTCCGCTGGTCTGTGTGCAGCCCTCTAAAAAGGAAGTAATGCCCTTTTGAAGACTAGCAGGCAGGTTTCTTTAACAGATTAAGAGATTCAGGAGATAGAAACAGACCTCGAAACAGTTGACTGTGAACAAAGCAGTAACACAGACTGGTTTTACATGCCTGAGGCGACAGAACTTAAGTCAGCCCTAACTGCTGATGTGCATACACAAAACCAGCATTCAAAGAACACATCTCATTTGAAGTGGCCTACAGGTGGTAGTACAGCAGTCAGACGGTTTAGAAATGCTGGATCGGTGTTCAGTTGCCTGAAACCTGGGCTGGACTCCATATTTGGAAGAACATAACAGACATATTAGCATATCTACTTTAGGTAGAGTCAATTATTTATTTTATTAGACAACCTGAGACGCACATCATTTTCAAGGTACATAATCCTACGGCAAAACAGCACAATGTTTCAGTATTTTTAACTAGACGTGGCAAATGAGCAATGATGAGACCTGAGCTGCAGGCTAAGACTTGAAAGGCTATTTTGCATTGCTTTCTCATTTCTGTAGCAATTGCATTTGCTAGGTTTAACTTAGGCAGACGTCTTAGCAAGGATTCACCGTTCGCTTTGAAAAGCCAGTTTTCCACAATGCAAAGCTCCTGCCAAATGAGATTTTTTTTCTTTGACAATTCAGGAAAATAGTTCCATCATGGCATAAGTAGCAGAGCAGCAGAACTACATTAATCAACCCCCAAAACAGTCAGCGAAACATTTCATGAAATAACACGGATTGTATATCAACCAGAAAAGAGGTATGCAATTCACACCAGATGGTCTCATTATAAAAACATTAACGACACAGTATGGCTTTTCTGTCTGCAAGTATCTGGTACCAATGCAAGTCAGGTTGTGTGTATACGATTTATGATTTACTCCATGCATAACTATCAATACCTAAAATCATGCCTTGTCACAACTAAAATGCTTGATGGTGAGATATCTGGCAAATTTAGCATGTTCTATGTATCTAAACTGGTATACAGGGAAAGTGGTGGCTTATGGTTAAGGTGTTGGACGACCAACCTAAAGATTGTGGGTACAATTCCCAGCTCCACCAAGCTACCACTGCTGGGCCCCTGAGCAAGACCCTTAACCCTTAATTGCTCAGTTGTATAAACGAGATAAATGTAAGTCGCTCTAGATAAGGGCGTCTGCCAAATGTTTATAGATTTTGATGATCTCATTTGTATACTTACAGTCGAATAACCTTCACACTTCTGGAAATGTTTCCCACTAGATGGTGGGGCGTGTAAAGTTTTTTGGGGTCCAGTCAATGTTTCAGATTAGATGAGGTCAGGATATTTACATTTTTTTCCTTCCGTCTATAACACGCCATGCTTTTATAGAGCTCAGGTGCTTTCTGCACAGGGGGCTTCTCATGATGGAACAGATTTGGGGATAGTTAGTAGTTAGTTAGCAAAGGAAAATCTTAATTCTACAGCATGTAAGGAAAATTCTAGTCCACTGTGTGTTTTCAACATTGTGGCAATAGTTTCACCATATAGTGTGGTTTTGTATATACAGTATATTTACACATGTGTATATATAATTAAAGTTCTACTAAGTTCTACCCTATACCCGGTGTAATTATTGGCATTATACAACTTTAAATAAGTGGGAGAAAAACTTAGATGTTTGGCAAGTCATCATTATTTGGTCTTTTCCGATGTGTGTAAATGCATGTTTTTCTCAGATTTTATTATATATGCTGTGTAATATGTTTCTAAAATACATTAAATGTGCAGGGGGACAGCTTAGAAAATGCTAACTGTAGCCTAATAGCACTGAAACTGTTTGTCCTACCCTCACTGTCCAAAGCCACGTCTCCTGAAAGCATAAACCCGCACAGACGACATTACCACATCATTTGTCATTCACCCCTTAGAAAAAAATCATAGTACTGTCAGTAACAGTGCTAAAATACCAATTACCCTAATACACACTGCTGCTGTAGTTAAACTAATTCAAAAAGGTACACAAACTACATAAGCTTTGTGTTAAACACACCAAAATGGAATCACACCATAAGCCTACCTGTCTATAAGAAACAGTGCAACCATGACGTCATCTTTCAGACCCTTTAACTCCTGCATTAGTCTCCAGCATGAAAATGCAATATTGATTATTACTCTGGGCTTTTGCTCTGTTTTGATCCAGCCCTTATTTCCTGCAGTACATGAACGTACTGATGATGTATCCTGTCTCGCTTGAACAGGGTGCACAGAGGTATGAGCATAAATATGTTGACAGACAGATAGGAAAGCAGTCTATACATTTTGCTTAGACAAACATTTCTTGGTTCTACGACTATGACAGAATGTATAAAACACATAAATACATTTAGACTGCTTAACTTATTGATTGCTATCGGGATGTGAAGACAATTTAATTTAATATAATCGACCTATTTTACTCAATTAGTGTATAGTTTAAAACCGGTAAAATAAGGGGGTATCTAAAGGTTACCCCTCATACTGCATATAAACTCCTTAAATATGAAAAAAGAATAGTAATGTTACTTATAATACTACTTAAAAATGAATAAAGTAAATTTGTTAAAGTTTACAGCATGGGCCAGATGCCCTTATCCAGAGCGACTTACATTTCAGTCCAACACCTTAACCACAAAGCCACCGTTAAATAAACTGCAAATCCCTTTAAAAAAACGTATTTTTACTGAATCACTGTATACTTTATTTAATATTTTTGAAGCTTGTGCTAGCTTCACTAGCTTGTCAAAGAAACTAGCAAATAATGTTTCAATTTTTCCTTTCTGCCAGTGCTTTTATGCAGGAGTTCTGTTTATGCTGCAAAAACCTTTAATAAAGAACAATAATGGTTCCAAGCTAATTTAATTTTGTTCAAACTCCCTCTTATTAAAATGCAAGCGATTTTAGGTAATAATATCAATATTTAATGTCTAGGTTGATTTATTCTGCACTATTTGCTGCTAAATATTATTCCATTTTGGACCTTTTACAACTTAATAACGATTAATATTTTAATAAAAAAATAATTAAGAATTGCATAGTTTTTAGCCAGCAGCAAGTGAAAGGTTGGTCGATAATTGGAGGCATACGGTTTGGGGGTCAAAACCCCTTATATTTAGGCATCTCAAAGAATCGTTTGCCATTAATAAGGAAATACAGTACGTGTGTCATCGAAATCATCCACATTCCACAGCACAAATGCACATGGAGACAGTCAAGCCTCTGAATGAGGATATTACCAGGAGTCTGTGGTAGTGGATTGGAATACTAAATACTCGATTGTTCTCATTCTCGCTAAAGTCTCTGATGAGTGCTTTCATTAGAATTTATCCTGATACAGTCATCACGCCGACACCGTGACATGCCTAAGTAAGATTGGATGTGCTCATGCTTTTAGTTTAATTTACATATCATTTACTCTGAAGAATACAGGTGACTGCAGACTGCCTTCTTTTATGACTGATGCGCTTAAAATTGCAGAAAAAAAAAAGCCAGACGCTAATACAGATTTGTGTATAATCAAGTCAATAAGAAAATATTCTGCATGTCTTATGTCCAGCTTAATACTTTATCTCTTCTTGTTATTATTCATTGCTGTTAGCTGGATCAGTTGATGATGTTTTTGTAATAATGGAAATCTGATGTGAGGTAATTAGATTAGGACACAGTTCTTCGTCTAGTATAGTGTAATATATTAAGACAAAAATGCATTATTTACATTAAAGTAATGTTTCTGGTTATTTTTTATTGTTATCTTAGTTTGTTTTGTTGGTTAGTTATAGCCTGTTAGTCAGTCTGGATCGTTAGTAAGGCTGCACGATATTAAAGATAAATGCGATATGCAATAAGCATGCTAAATAATGTGATATTTGATGTGATACATTTATTCATTCATTCACCTTCTATACCTGCCTAATCTCTAATTCAAGGTCGAAGGGATCTGTTTGAGTCCCAGCCATCTCTGAAAGGTCAAAAGGCAGGAAGGGTACACCCTGGACAGGTCACCAGTCCACCACAGGGCCACACACACTCACACTCACTCCTATGGGCAAATTTAGAATCACCAATCCACCTAACATACATGATTTGGACTGTTGGAGGAAACCAGAGATCCTGGAGTAAACCTACGCAAACGCAGGGAGAACATGCAAACTCCACACAGAAAGGCCCTTTTAAAACCTATATACTGCTATATCTTTGAGAAGCTTCTGCATTTTGGCACTAAATCGTCGGCAGCAGCTCCAGGTGCCCTGGGCTGGCTCAGCTTGCTGTAAAAGCTTTGCAGCTTGTTGATTTTCTTGCGTCAAAGCATGCACATGCATATCCCAACTAACATCCGCATGCCAAATATTTTACTATCTGCATCGACCTAAAACTTTGACCAAGCATTATTATTTAAAGTATTAGATCACTCTTCTTCTCTGACCTAAGGCTACAGTTTACGTTACATTTGATCAACATTATCATAAGCTGTAATTAACAAACACTCACTGTCACTGAAATGAGCGTGGGTTCCCTTTTGAGTCTGGTTCCTCTCAAGGTTTCCTACTATTTCATCTCAGGGAGTTTTTTTCCCCCCACAGTCGCCACCGGCTTCCTTATTAGGGACAAATTTACACTTTTTCACTGTTACTGCATTCTGTGCGAAGCTGCTTTGTCTATTATTAAAAGTGAATTGAATTGAGTTTAATTAAATTGCTTATTTATCACAAACTAATATCACAATACATACATTTGCGATACTTCCATAATTTCGATATATTGTGCGGCCCTGCTTGTTAAATCAACTCCCTAGAAACACTGAATCGGATCTGTGTGATAAAGAATAGAATTCTTCTCTTGGTTTTAATTGGATCTTATTTTGTTTTACTCACAGAAAAGCATAGCATCTGTGCAAAAAGACTCGTTAGTCATTTTTATAAGAAAGGCTTACATACAGTCTCGAGTTATTCTTGTACATTGCAGTTGTACACATTAGTATTTATATATCAAAAAACTACTAAAGATATAGAGATTTTTAATTTTAACAATAATAATTTTAACAAAATTATTTATTTATACATATCCTGCAAATATTTATTTATTTTAGCATTTAATTAATTTTTAATTCATTAATTTATTCACGCATATCTGCATCTATTTATTTCAGCATTTTAATAATTATTTAAGCATTTTTTTATTCATTTATTTATTTATGTATTTACACATTTATTTATTTATATAATTTCTTAATATATGAATTAGGGCTGCACAATATTGGAAAATACTGACATTGCAATATTTTGTTTTTCTGCGATATACATTGCAATATAAAAACAATTTGGCCAGATGACTTGAATAGTTCTATTTGGAAAGAATAAAGTATTATAGAATAATTAGGGTGATTTTGTAAGTAAAATCCATCCATCCATCTGTCTATTATCTATATCGGCTTATTTCTAATCAAGGTCAAGGGGATCTGCTGGAGTCTATCCCAGTTGTCAGTGGGTGAAAGGTCACCCTGAACAGTCACCAGTCCATCGCAGGGCCACATACAAACAACCACACACACTCACACTTACTCCAATTGGCAATTTAGAATAATCACTCAATCTAACATACATGTTTTTGGACTGTGGAAGAAAACCGGAGTACCTGAAGTAAACATAGGTACCACGCAAGCACGGGAAGAACTCCAGACAGAAAGCCTCCTGCGGGGGGGTATATGAACCTGGAACCTTCTTGCTGTGAGGTGACAGTGCTGACCACAAAGTCATCTACCTCACTGGGAATTGATTAAGAAATTCTGACAAACATTCAGATATGGTCCTGTTCTAAAATGAATGACTTTTAAGAATAGCTGGGTAATAATCTCTGGTCAACGCTGTAAATGTAGAAGCATTGATAAATGTTGTTGTCTTTCTTGGCTGCTCCCTGTTCGATTCACCAGAGCAGATCATCTGCTTTGCATATTTGATTTGGCACAGGTTCACACTGAATGCCTTTTCTGGCAGAATCCTCTTATTTCATTCCGGCATGGACTAATAAAATTGATCAATCATTACAATTTGTTTATACAGCCCACCACTAAGATTTAATACCTCAGTGGCTGGATTGGTTCCCTGCCTGGAAATCGAATCTGGGCCACTATAGGACACCAAATGCAAACGTTTTAATACAGTTTCATTGTTATATGGTTTCATATAGAGCCAAATCAAATAGCATTTAAACAACTGAGCAATTAGGGGTTAAGCGCCTTGTTCATGGGCCCAGCAGTGGTAACCTGGTGGTTCTGGGAATTCAAACCACAATCTTCCACTTAGCAGTCCAACAACGTAACCACTGAGCTACCACTTCCCCTGTAATGACAGGGAAAGTAGCCAGTATATAGGAAATGATGTGACCAGGCTAAGAAAAAGAAAAAAAAATGTCTCCCATTTCTAGTGGCTGATCATTTAAGCCAGTTTGTAGCTTTTAAGTGGTTGGGATGACATTTTTTCTAAATCTTGAAAAACCTGGTTGGTGATACAAGCTCTTCTGTATGAACTTTGTACGTTATGACAACACAACAATAAACACAGCTCCTTAATTTGACATGGTCTAGTAAAAAAAATATATATATATAAAACCACAGTAGAAGTTTGTAAGGATGTATGACCCTGGAAAGACTTAGTATGAAATGATACCAGCTTATAGCATGAATCAAGTGTAATGGCTTACTACGTTTGTTTAAGGCTGTGTTGTCATTAACGTCACTTAGCCATGCCAAAAATCTGTGGTACTAAGCCACAAATGAATAAAAAAAATAAACTGTAGTAATTGGTCTTCCTGCATTTTAGTCAAGCTTTATATCCTGTTTTCAAGGCTACTCTGTTCCAGGAATACAGTCCAATAGGAGCTGAAAAAGCTCAGCTGCATCCTAAAAGAGAGGAAATGAGTTGCGCCTGGAAGTGCAGCCCGGTGTGTGTCAGAGAACAGAGGGTAGTAAGGCTCCACTGAGCGCTGCCTAAAACACCTGTCAGCAATGACAAATCACCTATAATGTCTAGCCACGTTTCCAAGGGAGGTACAGACAGAACATTGCCTTCATTTCTAGATGTCAGAAGTCCAGCCAAGGCTTTATTCTGATGGATCTCATCACAGAGACGGCAGTATGAATAGCACAATAGTTGAAAAACTGACGTTTTTAACAGTATTTCATAAAAACGTCAGGATTCCTGTTAAAATTAACTTCTTTGATGTGTGTGAAACACTACGGCACCCCATGGCAGGATTAGAATATTAAGGTAAAAACAAAACTTGTTATTGTAACCACATCATCCTTTTTCTTTTAGGGCAGCATGTCCTATACTTAGCCGAACATAGCTGTCTAATTATACGCTCGCGAATCCAATATTTCACCGATATTCCCAAACAAAATCAAAACAGGTGCCTAGATGTTATTGTTAATGTTGTCTTTTAATAGTTGCGCTTGAAACTAGATTCACACATCTATTCTGTACTAGACCTTAAGCTGAAATAAACGCATTTTTCCTTTACAAACACTCCTGAAGGTTAAGCAGTGTGCAAAGTGTCAAAGTTAATCAGTTCCACTGAGCACGCCCGGCAAAGGTGACATATAATTATCATTCTTTAAGATGACACAAATAGCCCATAGCACAATACTAATTAGATAAAGGGAACGTCTGCTCTTGTGAGCACCAAGCTGGGGTGATCATTAAGAGATGGGGAAAAAGAACTATTTTCATTACCATGAATAAAATTACCCTGAATAGCAGAACACGCTGTAATTTTATCATATTCATATCGCGAACAATAGTTTTGTTAACCGTATCATGTATGAAGTTCTTATCTGGGAATTATTTAACTAATTACATTATTACAGTTTTATAGAAATTAAGTCAGCGACATAAAGCACATCAGCAAAGTGTGACATCTATAGAAATTATGGTTATCTATGTTATGTATGTTAGCCAGCATGTTTAGACCGATTTGGTTCAATGTCTACATTTCTCTTGAGCTATGCTTATTAGATATGTTTTTTAGATTAGATAGAATGATGGATATGATTCACAACATCCTAATAAGACTCATAATGTTCCATTTTATTTGTGGGCAGTTTGGAACCTGCATATGTGAACGCTACATCATTCTGTGGTCATAAAGACAGCTTTGTTATCACTTATGCCTAAGGCTGTTCATAAACTCCATCAGCAATTCTGACAGTCAAAAGGATAGCTGAAAAAAATGTCAGTAGAGAATCACAGGGCCATCTTTAAAGTGTGGAAAAGATTCATTTATCTCTCACTGTCCCTCAGCGCTAGCTAGGGATACATTCGAGCAAGGTAAAAAAGGTAACTGCACAATCCAAGCTAGTTTGTAAGTAACTATAAGACAGCTGAAATAAAAACATCACACAATAGCTTAATTGCTAAAGCAGTAAACTAGCCTGGAGGTCATTTCTCAATGATGGAGAAAAAGGTGAGCTGATTGATTGTAGAATTGCTTATTATTGGAAATGAAAACATGTGACTACCAATTCACTGCAAAGTTCTGGGCCGCTCATATAACACTGTCTTTGCACTTCCTATTTGTAGACGAGTCTCTGTCAGAAATTTGCATCAGATATAAACAGCACAATACAGTACAGTGGAATTTTTGCATCCAGGTTTGGACATTGCACTTAAAAAGCAAACTCAGTATCACATAGTGCCCCCTGGAGCTGAGAGTAGTAAAGGGCCTGAGTGGCCCCAACAGTGGTAGTTTGGCAGTGCTGGAGCTTAAACTCCATCCTTTAGATCAACAACCCAAAGCCTTGAAACCACTTGAGCCAGTACTGTCCCACTGTGCATTGCTTACTGGGATGCAGTGCTTGTTATCAATAGTACTTCAATGTCTTATAGCATGACAGAGAACAACTTTTTGTTACATTTACATTATGGCAGACACTGAGGCTGAGGGTTAAGGACTTTGCTTAAGAGTGCAATAATGGCAGAATTTAGATTTGAACTCACAGAGTAGCAAGGTCAACATCTTAACCACCGAGCTACTTACCTATTCATTCAGCCTCACGCTGGTTCACTACATCAGGCACCATCAGCCTTCAAACCCTATTGCAGAGGTTGGTATAGTTAGAAACATAACATGGATGTTTTAAAAAATAACCTAGTTTTTATTTGAAAATTTCATGAAATGTACTCTAGATCTTAGAAATCTATGGGAAGTTTCAGAACAGAATTTAGTCCTGGTACATGACTTCTTTTTACTTTCAAAAAGATAATTGCACCAAGCAATTGGTGGTAGTGGTCCAGAACAGTGCTGTAAATATAGCTGCTGATCTGTTTTTAGCTTTGTGGGTGAAAACCAGTGTTTTATATCTGAAGCTATAGGAAGTCAGTGGATGAGCTGTAGCAGTGGGGTGAGGTGAGAACATGGTAGAGTTGAAAAAAAAAAGCATTTTGCATTTTTAATCAGTTGCAGAGGTGGAATGGCACGCAGAGGCCAGGTGAAAGTTGCAGGGGTCTAGACTTTATATGAGAGGAGGCTGCAAAATCGCGAGTGGCCTCTGTGGGGTCCTTTCCTGAAGATACAAAAGGGGAGAATTCAATATGAACATGTCAGATAAGAAACATTGATCGGACATGGTTACTTTTAGGTTGTGCGCAAGTAGGAGCTTAAGAAAGCTTATATATATATAAATATATATATATATATATATATATATATATATATATATATATATATATATATACATATATAAAACAACAAAGTTTCTGACATGATGAATAAGAATTATTCTAATGTGGTTTATTGAATGTACTGAATATTGAGTAGATACATATTAACTAAAAATATTTTATGGTCTCAGATAACACTCAAAGCTAAAAGAAAAAAATCTGAAAAAGGACAACTTCTCTTTTAACTGGATTACACATAGCACACTTGCACATTTTTTATTATTTAAATCTGTTAAGGGATTGATAGGCTGCAATAATCAGGTCAACCACCAATAACACACAATGCACTTGTTATATCGTAAGTAGAATGGCATCTATGCTAATCTATGCTAATATATCTGTTTCCAAGCTCACCATCGCTACCCGATCCAGTCTGTATCCAGCCCAGTTGGTGGATCAGCACTTAAAAACCATAAGCCCCAATTTTGCTATTTTGTCACCGTTGGAGTTTTGGTTTCTTGACGCTGCCGCCCTTAGCTTGCTTAATTGGGGACTCTTAACTTACAGATACGAGTTACACTGAACTGAGTGTTTTAGTGAGTGTTTGCTATTGTCTTATTTGATGCTGCAAAGATTTGACACAATCTCTATTGTTAAAAGCGCTATATAAATAAAGGTGACTTGACTAGATTTAAATTAGTTACATGTGATATGTGTTCAGTATTTATTTGCATGTTAGTTAATTTATCATGCATTTGTCCTTTTTCAGTTTTGTCCTTTAGCTTTAAGTGTTATCTGAGACCATTTAGAGAGGCTATTTTGCACATACACACAGGAGTATCAATGCTAACTGAGTATCAATGCTAACTGTTCAACTTTTCTTTAGACTACAAAACACCCAGGTTGTTTTTATGCTTGTAATAAAGCAGCTCTTTCATTACACTCTTCATTATGCTCTCCTATTTTCTTCACTGATTTTACTTCTGATAAAACTGCACTATTTCTACAGCCCTTTAGAAAGATTTACAACACTTTGGAGGTTTTGATTCTGGTCAAAAGGTTGTTTATAAAACAGGCTCCCGCAATAGTTCCGGATCAATAATGTGTTGTTTTTACAATAACAGAACTTGCACATAGACTAGCATGGCAGTCATGTAATCATATAAGCCTAAAAGAATAAAATAGATATACAGTATATTAGAAATGCGTGAAACAATTGTCTATTGATTAGCGAAATTATTAATTATCCCTTTTCAATGAGAATTACGGACAGCAGTGGATGGCCCTTGGATGGGGTCATGTCTATTGATGGAAATAATTAAGAAATGTTCAATACATGCAAAAGTAGAGCAATCAATTACAGGCACTATCAATAGAAGTAAAGAATGTAGCACACACTTCTTCTTTTTCTTCATTTTTTGAAATGATATAATACTGATATACACTAGTTGGCCAGACGTTTGTGGGCACCTAGTTTCACGTAGCCAGACCTTCAGAATAGACAGAAGGTCTGGGAACCTTGGCCACTTGGAATGGCTAAGTCCCGCCCAAGAGGACGTATAACTGATAGGTAACACAACCAAAGACATTTTGTTTTGCATCACTTTATTGTTTCCTGACAATAAAAGACTGGTATGTATGTAAAACTTCTAAGAATCCACCATTTATTCGATCTTTATTAATGCTCATTTCCAACGATATAAACATTTAGCTTTATTCTTTGATCTGTCGGCTTTGGCATGTCTCAAGGTGGACCTTTAAGCATTGCAACACACAGGTTTCGATGTACACTTCAACCAATCAAAGGATGACCTCGAAATTAGTTTCCAGCTAATTGTGCCATATGCATCAGAGGCCATCACAGAAATTGTCTCAAAGCAGCTTTACACAAAATGCAGTAACAGTGAAAAGTGTAGGTTAGTCCCTTATGAGCAAGCCGGAGGCGACTGTGGCAAGAAAAAACTCCCTGAGTTTTTAGTGCAGTTTATAGTGCAGTGACTGATAATAAACTAGGGATAAACTCACCGTATGTGTAAACGTAGCTGAAGAGCAAACGGAAACTTTATTGCACAACACAACACAGCACAGTCCATCATGTTTTATTCCGTTCATATTCATTAAACCAGTGTGTTCGCCAGCTTGAATGCTATTTTAATCATGAGATGTCTAGTTATAGGCCAGGAACTGTCAGACATCTTGTTAAAGCTTTTTCACAGTCGCCCTTTTGGACTTAAACTGCTGTTCACACAATCTAATAAACTCATTGAGCTCCAATTTGTTTTGACTAAACATAGTCCCCCCAGTTGTTCTCTGAAGAAGTTTTATCTATGCAAGCTCTCGATGTTTAACCCCGTGGCACTGTCTGCAGGTGTGACACCTCACTAATGAGACACTCTGAGACTTATTTTGAGGATTCAGTGTGGTGTGAAAACACAATCTGTTTCTGCAGGTTAGTATATATTTGCTAGTTTTAGCCAGAAAGCACACACTTCCTCACCAAACATATATGGTTATATAAATGCATATATTTTGCCCATGATGGTTGTACAGTTTAGTAGGAGTGTCTGGGGTATTACAGAAGGTCCTCAACTTTAACTGCTCAGCTGTGACAAAGACTAAACTAGATTTAAATATGAAGAAATGTTGACGTATATCATCATCTTCTACATACCAAAGTCTATTGCCTTTTATTTTAAATGTAGAGTGAGTAATAATAGTTGCAATACTTGTTAACAAGAATTGGAGTGTATAGCATGCAGTGCCAGACGGATCAAAAGGCTATATTTATTTTAAACTAACCTTTTGTCAGATATGTTTCCTATTTAACTCTTTCAAGAAATAGTAATTCAAAGATTTTCAGACAAAAAAGTGTTCTTAATTATAAGTACAAAAAATATATATATTTTTCTGTCTTTTCTTAGGTTCCACAAAACATTTTTAAATTCTTTGCAACAACTTCAGCATGACTTTTTGAAGACTTGCAACCAGAGGATGCTATAAATGCTACACCATGAGCTATTTTAAATAGTTCTTCTCATGCTCACCCAATACCTGAACCTGACAAGGTGACAATAAATTTAAAAGAGAAAATGTGCTTTATAAGACACTCAGTATGATTCAGTGTAGTGCAACTGTCCTGGGAAAAAGGAGTCTATGCCAGGGGACATAGGGCACAAGGCAGAGTATCAGGACCCACATTTACACTGCATGTATGAAGTAACCTGATTATAATTTTCTCCTCTAATGACCCACAAATCAGATACGACCCACAATCGTGTAGGCAGGAAAAAAGCACATGGATTCTGATATTTTCAGATCGGTTGTAGGCCTCATTCATACTGTATGTGGAAATAAATTAGATATAAATCAGATACATGCATTTTAGCCATGTAAGCAGACAGGTTTGATTTTCACCTGTCAATGTGAGTCGTACGTGAGTCTTAAAAAAGACGACAAAGAAGACAGAGAAATGATGGTTATTAAAGATTAAAGGTGTTAGACTGCTCATTGGAAGATTTCGGGGTTTGGTTGCCACTGCTGGGTCCCTGAGCAAGACCCTTAAACTCAAGTGGACAACTCAATAGTGAATATATATACAAGAAGTTCTCTTCTTTTTTTCTCCATCTAAAGAAAGCATTGTTCTGCCAACTCGTCTCTGTCCATTGCGTCCATTGATTATTGCACCTTTTTTTACTTCGTTATCCGGTCAGTATGACTACCTTGGGTTGTTTTGCCGTGTACAGTGTGAATGCAGATATCAGATACAGATGTAAGTGAGTCATGAAAATTAATCTGCATTAGGGTTAGGGCATTAGGACCTGCAATGTTAATGCAGCCAAAAACACACAGACATAATTATATAAACACTGTGGACAGTATAGAGTGCTAATTAGTCCACAGTGCATGCTAGGAATCTTTGTGCAACCACCATGCAAATATAGCAGAGGTAAAAATTAAACCTCCAACTCAAGGCAAATATGCAAACTATAAAATCTATCACATTCCTTTACTTGCATAAAGACAGATCACTTTAAAATATTACTTAAAAAGTCATCATGATGTCCACAGTAAAGCTTAATCACACACGTTACATGTGTTTTTTTCCCACCAACTTACTTAAAACAAGTGTGAAATGTTTAGCAGGAAGAACATAAGGAGCCACAGCTGGTTGGAGTAAGTGCTGGTGCTCAGGAGAGCGCCACACACTCATTACAAAGCAGTCAGTCAGTCTAAACATGTTGCAGGCTTGTGAATTAAAGCATTTGTACAGTTTAAATTATTTGTGGGAATCCATTAAACATCTAATCTCCAGCTCATGCTTATAAATATGATTCATTATTCGTTTATTATATGTTGCAAAAATTGCAATTCTTTATAAGCCAAATTCAATCATTCATCTTCTGTACCTGCTTATTCCCTAACTTGGGGTCACAGGGATCTGCTGGAGCCTATCCCAGTTGTCTCTGAAAGGCAGGAGGGGGACACCCTGGACAGGTCACCAGTCAATCACAGGGCCACACACACACACACACACACAATTTAGAATCACCAAAACATCAACCTAACACACATTTACCCGGTGTAAACCCACACAAGCACATGGAGGACATCCACAGAGAAAGACCCCTGCCCTTCTTGTTGTGAGGCAACAGTGCTAACCACTAAGCCACCGTGTTGCCGCCAAATTCATTGTTTATAAAATATTTTATTATTATTATTTTTTTACAAATCAATCATAATTAAAATTGTAAATAAATATATTTTGGGAAATGTAAACATGTTTTGATATAAATTTTCATGAATGAATATCAGGGTAGAAAAAAATGCAAGCAAATGAAGTAATTTAAAAAATAGAGAAGCAACTCATTAGAATGTGTTTGATGTGATCGTGCAGGCGGCAGAGATATCTATATTTCGTCTATATGCTAATTATACACTTAAAAACTCTCTGCTATGTAATTTATTTATTATTTGTTCTCTTAGGGCAGCAAGGTGGCTTAGTTGTTAGCACTATTGCCTCACAGCAAGAATTTCCGATTTCCAAGCAGGAGCCTTCGTGGGCTTGCGGGGGTTTACTCCAGGTACTCCGGTTTCCTCCTACAGTCCAAAAGCATGTATGTTAGATGGATTGGTGATTCTAAATTGCTCGTGAGTGTGAGACGGCTGGGATAGGCTCCAGCAGATCCCTGTGACTCCGAATTAGTAAATAAGCGGGTATAGAAAATGGATGGATGGATTTGTTCTCTTATTGAGAAAGTATTCATTTTAACAGAAAAATAGATTTAAATAGATTTATAATGTACATCCTGATTTGAGATTTTTTAAGGTATTTGTGCTGTGTTTTAACCAGTTACAAAGCAGGTTTACAAGTACCACTTAATTGTAAAAATAAAAAAAAAACGTTTTATATTTTTCTGGAAATTCACTGTCAAAAATCAAATAAAAATAAATGAATGGCATAAATGATTAGCACACCTACTGTGGAATCAAACTTACCGTGTGTGTCCTACTAATGAAATAACTGACAAAGTCACTAAGGACTGCCATTGCAATAGACTACTGAAACGATCCACTCCAGATCATATATCAAATCCCTTGTCACATAGTTCGCTTCTCTCTGTTGAAGATCTTTATTACAAGTCACATGGTCTCCTGTTTGTAACATAATGGTCCTCTTTAAAAACCTTCTGCAAATCACAGCACAACATTTTATCTATAAAACTCTATTTATAATAATATAATGACATCTATACTGTATCTATAGTTTATCATAAATAGCTGCTAAAACTGATTTCATTCCTGGTTGGGTTATATATAATAAAAATATTATGTAATATCATTTCCTCACTACAGGTTATAAAATTCTTTTTTACATTATGTTAGATTCTGTAAAGAGTTCACATTAATTAAGCAGATTATTTTTTCCTCCAGAAAAAGAAAATTGAAAGTTATATGTCAAGCAGAGGACAATTCAAGTAGTGTTACTGCACAAGATTAATATATTCAGCCCAAGCTCAATACTGATGCTGCTCCAGTTCATTGCTTTAACCCCTCCACCCCCACCCCCACCCCAAAGTTCGTTACTTCTTTACAAATACATGCTAATATGACCTTAACATGCTTGTGTTCATTATGCACAGGAGAATGCGGCTATTAAACTTAAGGCACCCTGTCCAGTACAAGTAAGTGTAAAGTTTACAATCTAATAAGTAAGTAAACGTGACTGGACTAATTTCAATCTGGGCTTTACAGTCAGCAACTGATGGAGGTTAGTAGCTATTATAAGATATTTTATCCTTGCAATATTTATCATGTTGCTATTGAAAACAGCAATTGTTCCCAGAAACGAAATTTACTCTATTTATATATAAATGCTATAAAAATGTATTTATATATTAAAATCTGTGTCTGATAGAAATGGGCGCTCTGCTGCAAGGAGTAAGCCTAGCCCATGTTAGTTTGGGTGGCAATTATTAAAAACAGCATTTTCAGCATCAAATTTGTAAATTAAAACGTGCAAAACAAAAATCCCAGTCTAATTAATCATGTGCTCATCTTGGTGTGAAATTAGAGGGAAAAGTAATCATTTATAAATCTTCCAGAGGTCAATTAGTGCAGGTGCCTGCAACGCTATAATGGCTTCTGGCAACAATAAAAGGTGGATGGAGTGATCGAATGGGTGGCAGTGGATGACTGATATACGTTTTAGAGGTAGGGAATCCTAGATGCTTGCCTCGAGTTCTAATTAAGAAAGTCAGTCGAGTGTAGGGTGCTAAATACCGATGGCATGGCGATGAAACCCAGTGTATTTCCATTGTTGGAACCTCCTCTCATTAAAATCATTATGCTGTGACATGTGTGCTTAGTAAGTGCAGATGAAGACACAGAGCAGAGGGGTCGATGAAAGAACTAGTCAGGTATGCATATTTATTTACCTGTAGGAGCTGTACAGGGGGGCGGTGTATATATCTATATACTTTAATTATCAGCAGGATAAAAGTAAGGCAGGAGTAAAGCTGACTTTTCAGACTTTTCAAAAACACTTCTTATTATTGAGTCATGATGTATTAGAAGCATCACACATTACTATTCATGCCTCTGTGAAAAGCAGGAATGCAATATTTTATTAGAGAAGATGCATTTGGGCTATCATTTATTCAGGCTTCTGTCAGTGGAAGAACACGGAAAAGTGCTTTTGCTGTGGTGCCCTGAGTTCTGACTAGCTTATAGAGCGCTCTTCCCATCAGGCTGATAATGAAAAATGACTTGGCCCACAGCAAGGGCTACTCACGCATAAAAGGAGCTGCAAGAGACACAGAGTCGCAGTGGAGGCCGGTTACACAATGACAGTGCTGTACGCTGACTCCGGTGTTAAGCTGACAGGCCTGTAAAAAAGCCATGCCATCTTTTTAGCCATTCTAAGCAACCTGGTACAGCTCAGAAAAACATCAGTGTGCTGTACAATTCTTACATACCGTGGATACCATAATAAAGATGGAAAATTGTGCTTTTAATTGTAGTGTTAAATCTGTTATTTGAGGTTAAATCATATTCCTGGGGTACAAATTTTAGAACTGAATTTTTACATTAAAAAACTAAGTACAATGTAATATGTACAAAATGTAAAAACACAATGTATTAATTATGAAGAAAAATTAAGGTTTGCAGATGTCTGTGTATAACATATTTAAATGCGGGTGATGCTTCAATACCCAGACAAGTACTTTTAAAACCCCCATCAGTCATGCAGTACATATTAACAAAATTATTCGATCAGCCAATTATGTCACAGCAGCACAATGCATCCAATCACACTCACCAGCCACTTTATTAGGTGCGGCTATTTAATTGCTTGGTAACACAAATTGCTAATCAGCCAATCAGACGGGATGTGGTGAAGATGACTTGGTGAAGTTCAAACCGAGCATCAGAGTAAGGAAGAAAGGGGATTTAAGTGACTTTAAACGTGGAATGGTTGGTGGCAGACGGGCTGGTCTTAGAATTTAAAAGACGGCTGATCTACTGGGATTTTCACGCACAACCATCTCCAGGGTTTACAGAGAATGGTCCAAAAAAGAGAAAATATCCAGTGAGTGGCAGTTGTGTGAAGGAAAATGTCTTGTTGATGTCAGAAGTCAGAGGTGAATGGCCAGACTAAATAAAAATGGTGAAAAGTGGTGGCTAATGGTTAAGGTTGGATTACCAACCCGAAGGTTGTGGGTTCGATTCCCAGCTCGACCAAGCCACCACCATTGGGCCCCTGAGCAAGGCCCTTAACCCCCAATTGCTCAGTTGTATAACAAGGAATATTGTAAGTCGCTCTGGATAAGGGCGTCTGCCAAATACTGCAAATGTAAATGTAAATGTAAAAGGCAACATTGACTCTCAAATAACCACTTGTTAAAGCCAAGGTATGCATAATACCACCTCTGAATGCACAACATGCCGAAGGTTGGTGGTGATGGTGTAATGATGTGGGGGATATTTTCTTGGCACAATTTGAGCCCCTCAGTACCAATTAAACATCGTTTAAACACCACAGCCTACCTGAGTATTGTTGGTGACCATGTCAATCCCTACTACAGTGTATCCATCTTCTGATGGCTTCTTTCAGCAGAATAATGCACCATGTCACAAAGCTGAAATCATCTCAAACTGGTTTCTTGAACATGGCAATGAGTTCACTTTACTTTTGAGATGTGGTGGATGAGAAGATTTACATACTCTATGTGTAGCCGACAAGTCTGCTATCATGTCAATATGGACCAAAATCACATTCAACACATTGTTAAATCTATGCCAAGAAGAACTAAGGCAGTTCTGAGGGCAAAAACCTAGCAAGGTGTACCTAATAAAGTGGCCAGTAAATGTATATATATATATATATATATATATATATATATATATAAATATTCAACTTTATTGTCATTGTGCAAGGTACAGGTACAGAGCCAATGAAATGTATTTTTCACATATCCCATCTTGGTAGTTTGGGGTAAGAGCGCAGGGTCAGCTATGATACAGCTCCCCTGGAGCAGGAAGGGTTAAGGGTCTTGCTCAAGGACCCAACAGTGGTTGACTTGCCGGTGGTGGGACTTGAACACAGGTGTTTCTGGTCTTCAGATCAGCAACTCAGCACCTTAAACATTTGAGCCACTACTGCCCCATATAAATTACATTAAAATAGGGACAAGTGTCTGGATTGTGGTCTTCAAATGTGGCATTGATGCTGATGCTGTATGAACTGGCATAAATACTGTAAAAACCGGTTCTCTTGATTATACAGAACAGTGCAAACTAGCAAACCCAAAAAAGAACCATGCAATGAACATCAGTCTTGTGGGTAGAAATGCATTATTGATAAGCGAGCAGAGGAGAATAGCCAGACTGGTTCAAGCTGACATGGAAGATACAATAATTTAAATCACCACTTATAACAGACATCCTCAGAAATGCATCATAGAATGGACCAAATGTAAGGAGACCTTGAGAAAAATGGACTACATTACTGGAGGGCTCTGTAAGGCTCACACGGGGTTTAATTTACATTATTATATGGAACAGTGAGATTACAGGGTGAAGAGGTAAAGAAGGTACAGGAGTTTAAGTACTTGGGGTTCGACAGTCCAGAGCATTGGAGAGTGCGTAAAAGAGGTAAAGATTCGAGTACAGACAGGTTGGAATCGGTGGAGAAATGTGTCAGGAGTGATGAGTGACAGAAGAATATCAGCTAGGGTTAAGGGGAAGGTGTAAAAGACAGTGGTGAGACCAGCTATGATGTATGATTTAGAGACAGTGGTGAGACCAGCTATGATGTATGGTTTAGAGACAGTGGTGAGACCAGCTATGATGTATGGTTTAGAGACAGTGGTGAGACCAGCTATGATGTATGGTTTAGAGACAGTGGTGAGACCAGCTATGATGTATGGTTTAGAGACAGTGGTGAGACCAGCTATGATGTATGGTTTAGAGACAGTGGTGAGACCAGCTATGATGTATGGTTTAGAGACAGTGGTGAGACCAGCTATGATGTATGGTTTAGACAGTGGTGAGACCAGCTATGATGTATGGTTTAGACAGTGGTGAGACCAGCTATGATGTATGGTTTAGAGACAGTGGTGAGACCAGCTATGATGTATGGTTTAGAGACAGTGGTGAGACCAGCTATGATGTATGTTCTAGAGACAGTGGCACCAAGGGAGAGACAGGCGGCAGAGCTGGAAGGAGCAGAGCTGAAAATGTAGAGGTTTTCTTTCAGAGTGACGAGGTTGGACAGGATTAGGAACGAGTTCATTAGGGGACGGCTCATGTTAGACGTTTTGGGGAGAAAGTCAGGAAAGACAGATTGAGGTGGTTGGGACATGTACAGAGGAGGGATAGTGAATATATTGGTAGGAGGATGTTAGAAATGAAGCTACCAGGCAGAAGGCAAAGAGGAAGACCAAAGAGGGGGTATATGGATGCGATAAATGAGGACATGATGTTAGTAGGTGTGAGTGTAGAGGATGTAGAGAACAGGGGTGGGTGGAGACAGATAATTCGCTGTGGCGACCCCTGAAAGGGAACAGCTGAATGGGAAAGAAGAAGTTATGCATTGTGCTACTGCTATTTAATTTGTAAAAATTATATTATTTTTATTAATGCAGGTATATCGGTGTTCATAATAAAGTGGACAGTTTCACAAAAGAAAAACTTAGGGTACCTTGACTTACGTGTGTCCCAACAAATTAGTTTTTCAAGATACGAGCCGTCTCACAGCCAATTTTTTGCTTTGAGCTATGAGCTAAAATTCTTGTTATGAGCCAGCTTCAGACACCGAACTGCTAGTTGGCGTAGCGAACGTCACAGTGTTTTTTTTCTTTCTCCTTAATGCTTCACACTCCGGTCCAGTTGCTGGCGGTAATACACCATAAGTTGGCTTTTTAACCACCAATAAACGACACAGAAAGAAGAAGAACAGCACAATGAACACCATAAAGTCCTCCCAGCATCCCGTGTCTCACTAGATAGTCAGACATGAGCGTTAACAAATGTGTTAGAAAGTGGAGCCGTCTGATCCCCAAGGTAAATGCTGTACATTATTATAGTTTATTGCGGTACATCCTATTGTATTGTTTTTTATACAATATTCATTATTTATAAGTTTATTTTTTTAATTTAAAAACAAATTGATGCGTTTTATTAGGAATCCAGAACGGATTAATGGCATTTCAATTCATTTCAATGGGGAAAATTTGACATACGAGTAATTTAAGTTACCATCACTGTATTTTAAGCATCATTAGACATTTTCTATACAAGGAGAAACATTACAAACAAGAATGCCAAATGCTGTGCACAAACAAAACTCCCCACTGCACACTCTTCATTCCAATCACGACACACTGACATCCAAAACAATACCACACTCACTGAAACAGACAGGGCAGCAGGCTTGAGTACTGACCAATTTTGTAGTTTTGCTCAGCTGTCTGTTTTCTGAACCTCTGCAGGAGGATGTGACCTTCACAGACAAGCGTGTGATTGACAGTCAACATAAAGGCAAGCCCGCCTAATTAGATTAGGAAACGCGGCTCCGTGGGGGCTGCAGATGTGAAGAGCACTCTGATCAGTTGAGCAGGCGCCTTTGTTTCTGTCTGCAGGTATCTGCAGTTTCCCACTGCTAACACACACATAAACGTGTGAACAGACAGGTTGATATCACGAACACAGTATCTTTAAACATCTGAGTGTTGCACAGTAGCCTTGCGTAAGACAGAGAACAGCTGTGCCATGCTAAAGATACGCAAAATGAACAGTTTTTGTATTTTCTGTGATGTAAACCGATTTAAATGACTATTGACACTAACTGCTATGGAAAAACTCATTAACAGAAAAAGCAAAGGCATGAACGCACAGCATTTAATGGCTAATGAAACTTAATAGACAGCGACAATTTTTAAGCAAATGGTGTAACATTTTGTACGGCTAATTGATGCCGAAATACACAGAGGTCCGATAACGATGGCGGCGAACATGACAATGGAATGACGGCAAAGCTAAGCTTCAGTTTGATCAAAAGGCCAATTAAGCGATCACAGAGCCACAGTCAGCCTACGTTGCTTGTATAATGCAGATTTAAAGGGCGCCATGAATCTTCTCGATAATTAATGATGCCACAGTCAAACCTGCATCAGGTAGAGATGACATTTGTACATATTCCTGCAGAGCGGTGCAGAGAAAGGGCTGCATGGCTTGGGCAATTTACAAATTTTCTCTCACATACCGTGGTTCTTGTATATACTCTGGTAATCAATGGAATGTATATAACCCAGTGGCTCCACAGCTGCTTACTTATCTCACCCTTCATTGCACTGGAACTGACAAGCACATGGCTCCTTTTCCCAAAGGAAAGAAAATCAGTAACACTTTCAAATAATGGTCCGTAGGTAACAAGTAACTTTGCAGGATGTAATAGGTTAATACTACATTAACACCTAATGTAATAATAATACAGGGGTACCTTGACTTACGAGTGTCCCAACTAAGTTTTTTCGAGATATGAGTCATCTCTCGGCCAATTTTTTCTTTGAGTTTTAGACACCCAACCGCTAGTTGGTGTAACAAACGCCACAGTGAACGCCGTAACATCCTCCCAGAATCCTGTGTCTCACTCGATAGCTAGTCAGACATGCGCGTTAGCAGGTGAAGTCAACTGATTTCCAAGGTAAATGCTGTACATTACATTACATTAAAAGCATGTAACAAAAAAAATTGCTGTGTTTATTTTGGGGACCTGGAACGGATTAATGGCATTTCAATTTATTTAAATGGGTAAAATTTATTTGACATACGAGTAATTTATAAGTAATTAATAACAAAGGTAGTTCTTTTTAGTTGTTTGATAATTACTAAATAAAAATTTGTTACAGATTGAATTTGGGATTTATACTAATGCATAAATGGATATATGTGTTCTGGTCATTTCAAACTTTAACGTAAAATAATAATAATAATAATTTGTTTAAAATGTAAATAATTAAGAAGTGATGCTGACAAGCTCATGATTGGATTACTATTATGAGCTCTATTCAGTTAACAAATGAAAATGAACATCAAATAATGATGATCTCGTGTCAAAAACAATTTTCATCCTTGTTAAACACATTGACTGCATTTATATTGTGTTAAGCACAAAACCCCATCTTCCAGATATAACGTCTGATAGAATATCACTGTTGTGAGACAGAAATGTATCACTGTACAGTAAACAGGTTAAATAAATTATTTACTTGGGGTTAGGGTCACCCCCTTACTAACTACTCAAGAGTTACCTTGTCACGCCACAGAAACTACTAATGACCTGGACCAGTATTTTAAAGTGTAAAACATGTCATCCTGCAAGAACTACATACAACATAAAACAACTACTTATAATTATTAAAACTTGTACTTCAATTATTATTTATTAGGTAATTGATAATTGCTTAAAAATTTATTGAATTAAAAAAAAAATCCCGATTCATCCCAATCCCATGAAAAAAAACAACTTTCCTTCATGTTAGGCTATTGCTTTCATGTCTGACTCCATGTTGATTATAATTTTCGGGTTTACAAAGTGCAAGAGAAGCCACCAAAGCACAGAGAGAGACAAAGAGAGACAAAGCAACTGAACAGAGACATTGAACTGAATGGAGCTCATAATAGTGAACTAAACCAATCATGAGCTTGTCAGCATGGCTTTCTAATTATTTACATTAAAAAAATATATTATTATTTTATGTTAAAGTTTCAAATGAACAAAAAACATATCTATTTATGTGTTGGTTAGAGAGAAGGGGGGTAGTTACGGCTGTGTTTATTGATTGATTGATTTATTGGTTGGTTTATACAGTTGGAAAGTAGTTCTCAGTGAAAATTATTTTTATTTAGTAATTATAACTAAAGGCAGCATGGTGGCTTGGTGGTGTTGCCTCACAGCCAGAAGGCCCTGGCTCGATTTCCGGACAGGGGCCTTTTCCTTCTGGGGTTTGCATGTTTGCATGCAGTGGTTAAGTTGTTGGCCTACCAACTTGAGGACCTGGGTTCGATTCCCAGCCCCACCACTGCTGGACCCCCAATTGCTCAGTTATATAACAAGGAATATTGTAAGTCGCTCTAGATAAGGGCATCTGCCAAATTCTGCAAATGTAAATGCTGGCGTGGGTTTACTCCGGGTTCTCTTTCAGTCCAAAAACATGTATGTAAGGTTGATTGGTGATTCTAAATTGCCCATATGAGTGAGTGTGTGTGTGTGTGTGTGTGTGTGGCCCTTTGATGGACTTATGACCTGAACAGGGTGTCCCCCTCCTGCCTTTTACCTGGGATAGACTCCAGCAGATCCCTCTGACCCCGAATTAGGGAATAAGGGGGTATAGAAAATGAATGAATGAATGAATAAATTATACCTAATAAATTTACCTAATACCTAATAAGTTATTACTCACTGCTTAGTTAATGTCACTCCATTCTTAGTTAACAATATTAAGTGTTAATGTACTACTATCTATTACATCCTGCTTGTTAACTACAGACTGTTATTTAAAAGTGGTACTAGAAAACCTTCCTGAAAGAGAGCACATGGAAGCAGGGGTAAGGGTAAAATACCAATGAGACGTCCCTGCAATCCCCACATGCTCATTTAACTGACACACAACAAGCACTCATACATACACACACACTGCTGAGACAGGCTGTCTCAATATCATCCAGCCGGCACACATGAATGTCGCTTGCAATGAGCTGTCTCTCACACACACACAGGGAGCAGAGACCCTGAGTGCTACAGCCCACCTGTGCAGCTCTTGTCTCTGTTGCATTTTGAATTCTAATAAGCTTCCAGCAACAACGGCTCTGCAAGCCAAGGTTAATCTAAGTAGCATCACCTAGTGATGTCGTGCCGCAGTGACAGCAACAAGCACAACAATCCACATGCAGCTCATCCCACACACACTCCCAGATCAGTGTGTGTGTGTTTGCTGCATTGTGTCCTACTGGCCATCACATAAAGTCTTTCTGGATTGTATTTAACTGATGATGTTCATTTTTTTTTACATTTTTTTTCTAGATTAAAGGCATTAAACTGATATATTTTTTTTTTTAACATTTACATTTCTGGATTATAGCAGATGCTTTTATTTAGAGATACTTTTACATTTATCCTATTTTTCTTTATTTAAATGAGCAGTTGGTGATAAAGGCTTTGCTTACGGGTCCAGCAGTGGCAGCATGATGATGCTGGAAAATAAACTTACAACACCTTAAACACTTAGCTTTTTTTTCTAATTTTGAGGAATCATTATGTCACTAATATTTTACAATTCATGCTTTATTCCATCTTAGTAATTTGCCAAAGAAAAAACTATATTTTGTCAGTGACAGTGGTATAACAGTGTTATAAATAAATTGCGTTATTGCAGATGTTAATTTTTTTAGTAAGAAGTAATCAAAGGAATTACTGTTTCCTCTTTTACAACACCGTTACTGTTATTGACAATAAAATGTGGCGTTACTATAATTAAGGTCACTATAGCTGTTTTTAGCTAAGTAGACTTTCTCTCAGCTATAGGACCTGCAAAGGTCTTTGGTGTATGTGGAAAGAGGTGGGACACAGAACTGAAGATGATTGGTGTGTGTGTATGGGTTTATACATCCTGGTGGGGACCTAAACCTGAATATACACACACTCGTGGGGACTCGTGTCACAGTGGAAACCAAAATTGAGGTCCCCAAGGGTACAAAAGCTTCTAAATCATACAGGATTTTTTTTTTTGAAAAAGTTGAAATGCAAAAAGTTTCCAGTTTGGGGTTAGGGGATAAAAAAATACAGTTTGTACAATATAAAAACCACTACCCCTACGTAGAGTCCCCACAAGGACAGTTAACCAGACATGTGTGGTTACCCCCATTGATGTACTACAGGATTTAGAACAATGAGAAGTCCAACAAGTTTAAAGTCAGCTTTCGCATAGTATAAACAGTATTTTTGCCTTGTTGAGGTGAAAGACAGGTCCAAACCCCTAATCCCACTCCAATGTATGAAAAATAAACAATTAACTATTCATATTTAATTATGATTATGTTAATTCATCTAATTATGTGAAGTGAGATCCCCTTGATGAAGGAGAAGCTGCATCAAAATGCTTTGGAAACACTTTGATTGTGTGTAATCCAACCAATCAGAAGGAATTACATTATGGGAGGGTGACATCGTTGACCAGGAAGTAATTCTAGATGAACCTGAGCAGCACTAAGCAGTTGTAAGCTCTTTTCTCTACTGCATTCAAAGTTTGACCTCAATGAGTTTGACCACATTGTTGTGTAATCGTTGCTATCAGACAGGCTGACAACAGGGTGCGGCAGTGTGTGGCAGTCCTGGACAGAGTTGCTTCATTGATGAAATGTCAATAGAAAATGGCCAGATTGTTTCTAGCTGACAGAAATGCTAGAGTAACTCCGATAACAACTATGTACAAATGTGGTGAGCAGAAAAGCATCACAATGTGCACCACATGCCACACTTAAAGTGAAACAGTAACAGATCAAGTTAGGTCTCTATCTTTTTCTCTTTCTCAGGAGGTCATACTTCTTCTGTTTTTTCTCAGTTCATGCTATAAACTCTGCCCCGACTCTTACTTGCATGCAGCGTTTTCTTGCAGTGTCTTGCTCTGTAGTTGTAGTCTTCTAGAAAAGTTATTTATATTTCATACAACTGCCCCTGACTCTCATGCCTTTGTGCACTAGAGCCCTGCTTGAACTACAGCTAAAATTCTGTACCATGTTTTCGCTGCATCTCCAGTTCCTAGTCTGCAGGTCACCTTGTTCCACATTACAAGACTCTTACTGACCCACGGAGTGGGTTGAGACATATAGATATCCAGTCAAATAATCAATAGAAGCCATATATCAGTTCTAGCTGCTGCCTGATTATAACCTTTCTGTGTTAAGAAATGAAAATGGCTTCCCTTCCATTTCCAATAGAAACAGCTGAGGGCTGATTGCACACAATAGCTCTCCATCACTGAAAAGAGGTCAAAGGCCAATGAAACAGTCCCTAAAAGCCCCACGTATTCACTTTGCTAATACACTCACACACACTCACAATGCCAGATTGGAGGATCTGTGTTTCATAATGTAATATCTAACCATTCTATACTTTCGATCAGGATTGTTCAAAACTGCTATTTATATCCTCCTTTTCTAAAACCAACAATAATATTATACATTATGCACATACCGGCTAGTACATCAAATATTTTTAAAAAATCATGACATGGATTACATCATGTCATTTTAGGCATTTATATATAGGCATATTTATATATATATATATATATATATATATCTATATATATGTATGTATGTATATATATATAACCCTAAGTTTTTATTGTTAGTAACAAGCAATGTGTGTGTTTTAGAACAAGAGCTTTATAGGGAACACTTTACAACAAAGCTGTAAGAGCATGTGATAAAGTACGGAATATAATAACTGTTTAGAATGAATAATGTGTTACACTTCATTACGAATGAAGGAAGGATGGTTTACCACTTTGCTGTGGGGATTTACACCACTATTAGAAATGAAGAGTTTTCGTATTAAGACATTATTCCTGTTAATGACCCATGTACATACTGTATTCTGAGGTTTTAGTAGTTTTTTTTTTTTTTAACCCAAAATATTCAATTCAATTCAATTCAATTCAGTTTTATTTGTATAGCGCTTTTTACAATGGTGATTGTCACAAAGCAGCTTTACAATTGAAGAAATTATAAAACAGAATTAAACATAAATCAGTTTGTCCCTGATGGGCAAGCCGGGGGCGACGGTGGCAAGGAAAAACTCCCTGAGATGAGATAGGATAGGAAGAAACCTTGAGAGGAACCAGACTCACACAGGGCAGGGAACCCATCCTCATTTGGGTGAAAACAGGTAGCAGGGATCATGAGGTTACATCGTGTGTGTGTAAACAACTATATCATCAGTCCATCAGTCCTTAGCGAGCAGCCGGAACGTCTTTATGGCGAAGTGGGTCGTCCTAGATCGCCCAGTGATGCAACATCCGCTGGGCAGGTTACAGGGAAGGGACCCACAGGACGGGTCGGAGGTGGGGACTGGATCACTGGCAGCTCCGTTGTGGCGTATGTAACTCGACAGTGAGAGAGAGAGAGAGAGAGAGAGAGAGAGAGAGAGAGAGAGAGAGAGAGAGAGAGAGAGAGAGAAAGGAAGGCAAAAAAGAAGGAAAACAGTTAAGTGACAATGTAATCACACGGTTTGGGTTGATTAAATGAATAATGTAGAGTGCAAGGATGGACTCCGGCAAGACTAACTAGGTCAGCATAACTAAAAGAAGAACCAGAGGGAAACACAGACATGAGGGCTCCCTGATATGTTAAGCAACCAACCGCTCTCATCCTCAACACCAAAATATGAATCGCTGTTTTCTGGATAAGTGGATAACTCTACAGTACACATTGTACTGTTTTTAAGAAGTAGCTCTTGAACAGGGTTGAAAAAGTCCAAACTATTCAATTTTACAGTGCCTCACTGTAATGACAGCGTTTAAAGCATTCAAAGAATTTTTTCCTTTCAAAAATCCACATATTAAAAGCTAAAGCTGTTTACAGAAAAAGCCAAACAGTCTAAACATTAAAGAAAGATCAACGTCCTTTAGTGTATCAGGATCAGTGTAATAATGAGCTGCAAATTGTGCAAGCAAAAGCTAATATAGACATATTAGCATTTTACTGCTCTAAATACCTGTACATTTGATACCTATCTGGGTATTAAATTAATATTAAATTAATATTTATATATCAAATTAATATTACGTTATAGTAAATGTATGTGAATGCTCAGAATGATGCATGGAGGGACATGCAGTAGCTAGAAACAAATAGAAATTCACTGCTACAAGCTAATAAATCTAGCAAGTTACCACAATGAGCAAATGTAAAAAAAATTATATGATGTTTCTGTAAGGTTTTTGTTTTATGTTCCATGTTTATATTATGTCTATGTTTTATATAGTTCATTTTTTATTTTTATGTTTGTTTGTTTCATGTTTCATAGAAGTGGATGTCATTTGGTCACAGCCCACGTTGATGGCCGCTCCATTGTGAACAGTGCCCTGCGGAACCGGATGATGAATGCCACTGGAGGCTTGGGTACCTCAAATGGAGTGGCTTGCACTTTCTCCAGACCTGAATCCCATAGAAAACCTATGGGATCAGCTGAGTCGCCATGTAGAGCCTTGTAACCCTGCACCCCAGACCCTCAATGACCTGAGGGCCGCCCCTCAAGAAAAGTGGAATGCCATGCCTCAGCAGACAATAAGTCGACTCGTGAACAGCATTAGATGTCGTTGTTAAGCTTCGATGGATGGTCAAGGGCACATGACCACAAATTATTGAGTCACTGACATTTTTTGTTGTGGTGTACCCACCACTGTTGTTGCCTTTTATTTCAATAAATTCTTTGAGATGAGAAAATCACCATTGCATGCTTCTACTTATGCCCTACTTTCATGATATATATATATATATATATATATATATATATATATATATATATATATATATATATATATATGGGTGACAATATATGGTTTAAAGATGTGAATTAGTCTACAACATGTATTTTGTCTGGGAGAGGAAATTGGCATACCTGAAGGAGCATTAAGAGAACATACAACTCCACACACCGACTACGAGTGAGGAATTTAATTCTTAACCTCAGAGCTGTGAGGCAAATGTGCTAACCACTAAGACGATTAAATATTCCGTTTTCATCACTGACCTTTTTTAAGAAGCCATTTTATCATTTCACTAATGAGACCAAAGAGGCTAATGAAATTAAAATCTATGAAAGTCTGTGAAAATTTCTTTCCTTTCTTTACAAGCTGCCTTCAGCTTAATAATTCCTCTACACTCCTATACTATTTAAAAATTAAAATGTCATTTCTCATTCGATGTATTCACTTGACAGTTTTCATAAATCTTTACTCTCTTAGCGCCGAAGCTGTCTGTTAATCTCCTTTGTACTCTTCTTACTGTAATCCCGCTATCCGCTGGTTAGCTCATTGTCCATTTCTCCCAGGGATTCCTTCTAATGTTCTTATAGAGTTTGGCTTCACCATTGTCGGCTTACTGACTTACTCACTCACTCACTTACTCCCTGTTTGATTTACTGAGTCACACACTTTCTTACTCACTGATGTACCCACTGATTTACAGACTTTTTCTCACTCACTCACTTTTTGTTAAAAATAGGTACGTATTGGACCGGCGCAGAGATCTGATGGGTTAGAGTGCCTGCAACCACATGCTCCACATTGCGCTCTGGGTGACCCAGGTTCGATTCCATCATGGGTTCTTTCCGGTCCCACCCCCAGTTTATCTTAAAAAAAAAAAAAATTATATATATATATATATATATATATATATATATATATATATATATATATATATAAAGTTTGTGGTCACCTGACCATCAGATTTATATGTTTTAAGATGTTAAAACCATAACCATCTTATTCTAGATTTACTTTCCATTTTGATTTGAGTGGTCCACTATTCTATTAAAATTATAGATTAATTAAAATTTTATATTCTATTAAAATTTTATATTCTATTAAAATTTTATATTCTATTAACATTTTCCATCACAGTTTGTAGCTTGAATGTGAGATTTGGGTTCATTATGCTACAATAATATTAGTGAGATCAGACACTAACATCAGGTAAGAATATCTGTGGTGCAGTCGGTGTTCCAGTTTATCCCAATGGTGTTCAGTGGTGTTAAGATCAGGGCTTTGCGCTATCCAATCATAACACACCATGTCTTAATGGAGATCAGGTGCTTTGTGTATTGAAATTTCATGAAAAAATTGCTGTGCTGGAACAGCATTGAAGTCTCAGTTCCAGTGAAGGAATAATGTAATGCTAAAAACATGCTGCGCTTAGAAATTTGGCGAAGAACCACATAAGAATCTGATAGTCAGGTGACCGCAAACTTTTGGCAATATAGTGTGTGTATATGTATATGTGTATATATATATATATATATAAATAAATAGCTACATATATCTTCAAATTTACAAATAAAGGTCCTTAGGAAAACCTCAGATCAATAACAGACACTGGTCAACATGGGGCAGGAAATAAAAGACTGAGCATGTTTGAATATTTATTTTAATACATCTTCTAAACATACATTTTTCATTTGTCTTTAGCAAACCTGTCTGGTACTGCAAAGAGGCAAGAGAATCGGAAGTCGTCAAAACGCTGACGCCGTGAAAGATTTGGTGTAAAATAACTACAAACACTTCCATTGCAAAAGAACACAGAATTGTTTCGCTACAGACAACAAACACCATGAGATCGTTAACTTTAGATGCAATGGCACTTATAATCACGTACTATGAAGATTCGCAAAAAACATCGCTTCAATGAGTGTCATTGCAGAATAGCGACACAAAGCTCGCACTGTAGTTTGATTTTTTTTTCTTTTACGCAAGTTGGAAAGTAAAGCAGTTTTTTTTTGCAGAGAGCTGAAGTTTCCTCCACAAAATATACACTTGCTTTTGACTGTCTTATAGCAGATTCTTTAAACCGTAAGTGATTTGACTGTAAAGCGAGAGAGAGAGAGAGAGAGAGAGAGAGAGAGAGATTAAAGTGATATAATAGTGGTCACACTGAACAATATTTATGCCTTCTTATGGCTGGGTTTTAGAAAAAGTTCGATGCTACCAACCAAAGAATCAAACTAAAACAAACATAGAAAGAACAAAAATAATTTAAGATGACCGGTATAGAAATTTACAGTATGTACAATCACATACAATTAAAATATACCTATATTTTAGTATTCTAAAGATTTTTTTTCCACTCAAGCACTCATCACTGACAAATCCAAAGGGCAGCGTATAAAAAGAAAAACAATGGAAATAAAGGCGGAAAGGGAAAAAAAACCAAAACTCTTTCTGGAGTAACTGAAATTCTTGAGTAACTTTGCCGACTAAGTGCCAGAAAAAGCAACATCAGAAGTTGATATTCATGTCATCTCGAAATGAAGCTCTATCGACAGTGCTAAACAAGACAAGCACCCATACCTTCAAGAATGAAACTAAATAAATAAAAAATATAGTCATATATGTATATATACTTATATAAAATGAAACACTGGAAAGCTTTATTTATTAGATATGTGGTTGCCGTATCAAAGGCGACATATCTATTACACAACTTTGCTGTCGTTTATTCATCTCAGTTTTTTAGGAAAATGTTTAGCTTTGTAGAATTCTGTACACTATATACTGTACGTGTAAAGAAAAATGTAAAAGTTTTCTTTAAATATTTTGTACTTTTTATTCGAGTGTATTGAAAAAAAATGGTGTTGCAGGCACTTAAGTCCATCCCCGACGTGTAGGTGATTTTACAGTGGTGCAGTAAGGTTTGGGGCCGTTTGGTTTCTCCTGGATTGTGTTGGCCTCAGGCCTGATGAAGTGCACCAGCATTAGCCAAGGATGTCCAAGTAGACCGGTGTGGCTTTGCCCAAGGCATACAGAACTTTCTGAATGTCTTTGATGTTCAGTCGCTGCTGCGGTTCTCTCTGCCAGCAGCCCAGCATGAGGTCGTAAACTTCCTTGGGACAAAGACGTGGCCGGTCTAAAACGCGCCCTTGTGTAATGCACTCAATCACCTGTAAGAGGAAAAAAGAGTTAGTAAGGTCGCTTTGTATATTGTACTTACAACTCTTTTTTTTATTTACAACCTTCTGAAAAGTTTTAAAGGTTACAGAAAGTTTATTATTTACAGTACGAAAGTCTGTACTAAAGTAACCCTATTAATGTTCAAAAATAAATGATTTAAAATAAATTATGTTGGGTTTCAGAAAGGTTATTGACATTATTTGACCAGCATCATGGTTTCCAAACAGGAGAGACATCTGTGTTATATTTGACTCCGAAGAATAAACTTTTCTGCCTATTCATGTGCGAAAACTTTTTTTATTGTCTTCTTTTTAAACAAGTTATTTTGTCATTTTGCAGACAAGAGATAAAAGAGAGAATAATTAAAAAAAGCCTATCAGAGCCTTTTAAAACATCTTTTTCTGATTAAAGGACTCCGGCCCTGTATCCCTGTAACCAATTAATCTGCCTTCAGATAAATAATTAACATAAATGTATGTGACCAGAAACCATAATTAGAAGCCGAGCTGGTTTCGAAAACTACAGACAGGTTTTTTTACTGAAATTTATCTGTTTGTTCTGCTTTAGCCGACGAACCATACGCTAAACTGTTAAATACGTCATTTAATCTATATTACATATTCTGAATTTTTCAACTCAACTTTTCTAAATTAAAGCACGTTGCAAGTCCCGTAATTAAAAAACTATAAGTGTTAAATTTCTATTGAGGCTATGCTAGTGTTATTGCATTATAAAATCTGTTAAAATAGGGGATGCTATTGAACATATACAGTAACATTTACAGCATTTGGCAGATGCAACTTACATTTATCTCTTTTTATACAACTGAGCAAAGGGGCCTTGTTCAGGGGCCCGCAGTGGCAATCTGTTGGTGCTGGAAATCAAACCCAAATCTTTTAATAGGCAGTCCAACCCCTTAACCACTGCACTACCAATTTCCCAGTATCTGTATTTCTTCAAGAAAACACAAGTCCTGCAATTCTGCGCTCTTTTCTATGTAATAATGATTTGGGGTAAAACCGTCACAACTGCAGATGTATTATTAAATCAAACTACAGACTTTATTTAGAACTCTTCTGTTTCTGCGGCACCCTTTGGCTATGTTTGCTCTCTTTTTCTTCCGCAGAGATCACACTCAGGTTCTAAATTTGCCTGTCTGCGTGAAACTGTTCATCACCTCGTTATTGGACAGCTGAAACCACGGCTGCTTGCCGTAGGTGAAGATCTCCCACATGATGACGCCGAAGCTCCACACGTCACTCTCTGTGCTGAACTTCCGGTACATGATACTCTCAGGTGGCATCCAGCGAATAGGCAGCATGGTGTGACCGCCCACCTGGAAGAGATCAGATCACACACACCACGGTTAGTCAGCCAGCACGCGTCACACTCGCTATCAGCAAGATGAGCCGTGGCCCAGACTGCTTGTAGTTGTAAACAACAGATAAAGTCTGATACTGGCTGATTAAAGGTGACTTTCCCAAGTAAAGTCAAGAGAAAAAAACAAATGATGAAAGGGTTTGAGAATGAAAACGAATTGCACTTTTAAACAAAAGAACTCATTCAAACATCCTCCATATAAACTCCCTGGACAGAAAAAGAAATCATCCATCAAATTCAATACTACATTGAACAATGACTTTTCCTTCTGTTGTGGTGAAAGAAGCTTCTAGAAAAAAATGGGAAGAAGCTTCTTACCACAGCCAATTTGGTCCCTCAACCAAAAGCGTACTTGTTTTGTGTGTTTTACAGTTACAAGTACTATTTAACATGTAATGTACTTAGTTTTATGTAGTAATAGGCAGGTCCGGCTCTAGTTTAAGGTATAAAATCAGCAGGGGATCAAATCATTTTTCCCCCTCACTGTATTTGGTAGAACAGTGTCATTGGGGCTGTTGTGTTTAATAGGACAATAATCAGCTTTATAATTTTTTTAAATGATGTAGTTTATTAAGTTTAGAATAAAGATTCATTAATATGCTCAACTTTCTTGACTCAACAATATTCATTTCCACATCATTATGTTTATCTGAAGACATACATAACACAGAATACAACAAACTGTGATCCGTTGCTTTTTATGTTAGTCAGAAATCCTCTTGGCTGATAAAATCTGCTTTTGGGTCCAGACCACTAAACTGCATTCACATATATTATCCATTTATACATACAGTACATCTATATTATTCGATAGAATTTCTTCCTTTTCCAACATGTGTACCGGTGAGGATTCTGCTTCATGTTCTTGCTTTATGTTTTATGTTCCATGTTTATGTTTGTTTCCGGTTTATGTTCCATGTTTATGTTTTATGTAGTTCATGTGTTATGTTTTGAGTTTGTTTATATAGTTTGTTTAGGTTTATGTTCTTGTTTTATGTTTCTTATTTTTATGTTTATTAGGTCATGTTTTGAGTTCGCAGTCGTTTCTGTTTATGGTCGTGTTTACTTCCTGTCTCGTTCTATGTTATGTGATCCATGTGCCCCATGTGTTACTGTCACGTTATACCCTTGTTCATGTGTCTTGTTTCCATTGGTTAGTCGTGCGTATTTTTAGCCCTTTAGGATAATTTAAGTCAAGTCAAGTCTTGTTTGGTTTATGTTTATTGTTTTGTCACTTAATAAACTTAGATAAACTACACCTTGGGTTCTCAACTACTCGCGTCAGTGGGGTTCAATAATTTTTTTTTGTTATTTCATTAAGATTTATTTATAAAATATTGCTATAATACTATTTTTCATTAAGAAATAAATCTAATCTTTTTTTTTTGTGAGACTAGGTGTCGATAAAGTATTTCCCTACAATACATGTAATAAAAATTATCAAAAAGTTTTAAGACACACAGACAGATGGCAGCACAAGGCTACTGGTTGCACTCATTGTCACAGGAAGCACAGCTTTGCGTGCAGCCTAATGCTGCCATCTGTTGGCATGTCTGGAAACTTATTGATTACCTCTCGTACGTGATAGATAAATATTGAATAAATGCATCTCAGTGCTGACACTATCTGCCACAGCAGCCATGATTCGGTTCCTTGCTGCATTAATCAAGCTGCACTCTCCTTTCATTAAACAGAAATATTCTCAAATCTCAAACGGCTATTTCCAGTCCCTGATACAATGTTTTCGTTGTAATTCCCATCCCTCCTGCTGTCTGATGTTACTTCAGGCTACTACTCTAACTTAATGTTGTGCAGACGAATGTGAAATGTGTCAGTATCTCCATGAGGCAGATTTAATTAGGTGCTCTTATCATAATTCTAAATGCATCTTGCTTAAACATGTTCATTTACATGCCATCACACAGCGCTCACTACGGCATGTCTTCTCACCTACGCTTTTTTTTACAGCATGGCATCTGTAGGATACTTCTTGTTGGATTAATCAAACTAATTAAGTTAGGGTGGTAATTTTAAATGACCTTTTGGTGACTCACCCACACACACACACACTGGCCTTACTACCTGGACAAATGAATTTAAATCCCTTATTAAACATCCGTGCAAATGATGCGCTATCACCTTGGGGTTTGTGGTTGAGGCCAAAGCAATTATCCCAACAGGGTAGGAAATTAATATCAGACTTCCTAACCCTCCCTATAAATAAGTAAAATTGAACAATTATTTGTTAGAGAAAAAGTTTTTCATTCATGATTACTTACAGTCTCCTTTCAGTGTCATTTTGGGTTGCTTTTACTTAAACTGGCATATAAACTGGATTACAGGCCAGTCGTGGCTGCATGCTGAAAGGTGAGATTGGATTAGTGGTGTAGAAAGTGGTGCAGCCTGGAAGAGGACGGATTACAGTTCCTCAAGGGCTATTTACCAGACATTTACACTTTATAGTGAGGTGAAGCAGATTGTACTCAGCTGGTAGGCTTCTTTTCTTTTTTTTTTTTACATTTTGAAAAAATGAGAAAAACAAGTTTATACCTCGTATAAAGCTTGTTCTATAAACACTATAGGACAGGTAGAACATTGAGTCGAGATATTTATTGATTTTTTTTTTCCTCACAGTATGACTGACATGGCTGAGCGATGAATTTCGCTGACACCGCAGGCAGTCTGAAGCCTGAGCAACATTAATTTAACAAATATTTCAAAAATGAACTTACTGTTATAACAGACTGTTATTTTTCGGTGTCGCTGATTTTTTGCAATTGCAGGGTAACATAATGAATGCACGTTTGTGTGTGTGTGTGTGTGTGTGTGTGTGTGTGTGAATTTGTCAGATTTTGTTTTTAGTGCCTTTGTTTTTTTACTTTCTTGACTGGGCCTTTAATGAAGTCCACCATCATCATTATCTTACTGTAGATTTATGGTACACGCTTATGCAGGCGAATTTCTGTACAATTATCTCATTTATACAGCTGAGCAGAGGAGGGTCAAGGTCCCTGCCAAGTGTTCTAACCAAACTGGTCTAAACCTCTGAGCTTTGACTTTCCGTTTCCAATCCCAATATTCTATAAAATGTGGTGTATTAAACAGCTAAAACCCAAAACTGTACACATCAATATTCAGCCTTTAGAAGCATCATTGGCCTTAGCAAAAAAAGGAAAAAATATTTCTTAAAAAAGGCAGCACAGTGGCTTAGTGGTTAGCACTTTTGCCTCACAGCAAAAAGGGCTGAGTTCGATTCCCGGGCAGGGGCTTTTCTGTGCAGAGTTTGCATGTTCTCCCAGTGCTTGCATGGGTTTACTCTGGGTACCACGGTTTCTTCCCATAGTCTAAAAACATGTATGTCCATAGGAGTGAGTGTGTATGTGGCCCTGTGATGGACTGGCGACCTGTCCGAGGGGTACACCCCCTGCCTTTTGCCCTTTCAGAGACAGCTGGGATAGACTCCAGCAGATCCCTGTGACCCTAAATTAGGGAATAAGCGGGTATAGAAGATGAATAAATAATTCTCAAAATCTGATAAAAATAGTCTGCACACAGATGAGGCATTTCATATTCCATACAAATTATTGTGCAATTATTAATCAGGGAATGATGTGAAAAAAAAACATCCTTGTTTTTTTCTGTGCTCTTTGAAGTGCTAACTTATATAACCAATGTATATTTAAAGCATTAAGATAAACTCCTGTTATATATTTATTTCAATAAAATACAAATAATAACCCACTGTACTTCATGGTATTTCTTTTTTTTTGCTCCACATCTTGATCATCATGATACACAATTTTACATTTGACAAGTAAACTATTCCCTTCTTTTGTACCTGCATTTTCTTCTTAAAGAATAAATTACCCGTCTCAATTTTACATCAGCGCGTGTCCACCAAACCCGTCTCAATTTTTGATTCTTAACCTTCTTTTAAACCAAAATGTTATATTATAAATGTATTTATCAAATTAAAAAACATGAAATACTTAAATGACATATATCATATATTACACACCATAACGAACAATTGCATACAGTTGTGCAGTTTAGCTAAAGTGTGAGCATTTCTCTCGTCTTTGTAACCAAAAACACTGTAGACGGGTGTGCGCAGTAAAACGTATTTAGGTGTGCCGTGCATGAATAAAAAGTAAATTCATTTATTTAATTTATTAGTATAAAATTTTTGACTTGTTATTGTTGCATTTCTAAAAGTTATAACTTATAAACCGTGTTTTATAGTAAGAATGTGTCTCTATTGCGGTTCTAAAGCTTCACCGTTTCAGAACATTTTACATTGAATTTACATTCGATATTGTTTATGATTTACTGTGTAAATTTTCAATGTTTATTCTGAATCAACATAATCACTACAGTGTATATTCACTAATGTTGTCCCTGAACTATCATACATTTATTTTAATTTTATGTTGATTTAATGTTAATCCAGAAATCACCATTTCAGTAAATCGTTCCGGAAAATATCAGTCTTAGCGAGTAAGCTATTTTTCAGCATTTACGCAATTAGGTTAATTTATTTTTTTGGGGCAAAAGGGAAAAACAAAAATTTCAAAATTTTAGATTCTGATCAACATAATCATGACACAAATGGAAGATTTAATGTTAATCCTGAAAAAAGAATTATAAATCACATTTTTCAAAATGTAAAAAGAATAATTTAAAAAAACCTAGAAAAAACCAAAAAAAATCAGTAAATCGTTCCGGAAAATATCAGTCTTAGCGAGTAAGCTATTTTTCAGCATTTACGCAATTAGGTTATTTCATTTTTTTGGGCAAAAAGGGAAAGATTCAAAGATTGAGGTGGGTTTAGTCAGCACACACTGATGATAACAGATGATGACATCAGATGGTTGAAATGTTGATCCAGGAACAACAAAGGATGTTAAATCTACTCAGCAAAATCACATCTTCCTTTACTGGTAGTAGACTTTAAGGAGAACCCTATGTTTACAATTTTTTAATAAAAGTAGCTTTTTAAGTTAGCAAATTTTAAGGAAATCTGAGAAAATTCAATAAAAAAACATTTAAAATCTGGGTCAGACTAAAAATTTTGTTGTTTTTTTTTTCTATTGGAGAATCTTTTCTTCTACGATAATTCTGCATAAAACGGATATAAATCATCTGAATTAGGCTGTTGGCTGTCTACCCCATCTCCAGTAGTGGGCCGTCAGAAAAAAAAAATAGAAAGCCATCATTAGCCACTTAAACGTTGACATTTAGTGACAGCCCAGCCTTTGAGTTCAGCGACGTGCCCAGTGCTACCCAAGTTTTTGTTGACCATTTCCGTGGTATGAAACTGAAACTTAATGAAAAGAAAATGACGGCACTGCAAATCTACTGAAAGTAAGTAAGAAGGACCTACACCCAAACTGGATTCACTAACAAGCCAGAAAAGGTTTTGTGTGCTTTTTCAAAAATTGCAGCTATCAGCGCTTTTAGTGGCTAACAGCTAGCACCAAGCATAACAAGCTATTTTGTTGGGCGTGTTTACTTTTTAATATGAGTTAAGGGACACAGAATAATTGTAGCAGTGACAGTCTGAACAGCCTAATCAATGTAGCTCTTAAACAATAGGGCTCCGAGCGCCATGTAATGCCAGCTGTGTATAATATCCGAATTATTAGCATACAGCTGCTTTAGCTGTAACAGGGATATGTAAGATATGTGTTTGTCTGTAGTTTACAGTTGCGTACTGAAGACCCTGACTGAAAGCCCACGGTACGCCATTGCCCATCTCTGAATAATACTAACATTCCCCATGCAAATACCGATGTCTGCTTTGGACTTACATCACTGACTATGTATACAGTCCTGTAATTTGATCGTGCAAACTGTGTATGTACTTCAGGATCAGTTTGCTAATATTTTTCCCCTGAATGTTTCACTCCATTTCTCAAAATCCCTCAAACATTGGATACTTGACACACCATTAAACGCCAGGAAATCAATGCAGCACTTTTCAATACAAGCACAAATGTGTTTGGTTTGGCTGCTGAAGAAAAAAGCCTGATCCTTTCCATCCTCCCCCATTCACTTGTTTCTGCTGGGCAGGTGCTCAAGCCCTGCAGGAGCGCCAATGTTAATATGACTAGTGGGGTGTGGATAGTGTGCTTGGCAGAACCCATGTTCATAATCACTGGATGCACTGAATATGTCCAGTCTGGTTATGATTTGCTAATCTTTCAGCTGTGTCAATATCCCAGCATTTGTATGTGTGCTGGAGAGATGCTATCAGCTGGTGCAATATAAGCTTTCTACTTCCTGCTTGGCCTACATACAGGGCATCTATCACTTTATAAAAACAGAGGGTTTCACAAAAGCAATGTGTGTGCAGTTAAATAAACTCTTGGGATCAAATTTAAAATAATTAGGTATATTAATGCTAATTAAAAAAACACAAGCCAAAGTTGGAGCAGGTGTATTAATACTAATTGACAACTTATTACAAAATAATTAGATGCAATCACACAAATTAATTAGATGATTTGCTCTATGATATTATAAATTACAATTCAATTATAGGCCAAACATTTGTACCCTACAACCATGTAACACCTGCTTGGTTTTATAGACTGAAGACATGCAAATCTGACTGAATTTATTCTAAAAGATTCTGGAGAAACTCTTAAGATATTGACCTTCAACCTGGTGACATTCATATAGGTGAATTTACACACGTGAAGAGCAGCATAGTAATTGGTGTCACCATGACTATGGCAACGAGAATCTTCCAATACAAACGCTAGCTTTTCATGGTTATACTGAAGCTGGCACATGATTTTGTACCCCACCAGCCAGTCTTAGCTTCAGATGTTATGCCCACAAACCATTGACTAAACATTTGATGCTTAAGGGTTTTACCGCTTTTCAACTGTGATCTGTTGCTCTACATGCCAGTCAGTTGTTTTCTTGGCCAAAAATATTGCTTGCAGACCGTCTGCCAGTACTATGGCTATGTGAGGACACTCACCAGCCTCTTCAGGACACATGATCACGACGCTTATCACATGCCCCAATCAACCTCACATGTCCTTAACCCTGAGCACCACCTATTAAAGTTCCTTAGTATCCTAATGAATAATGAGCTTCTCTTTTACTCTGGGCTACGTTTTGCCCAGCATTTACACGCTAGTGCTTACACTTTTATGGCGGCTGACAGCGAATTTATGAGCAGTGGTTGAGGAAGAAGAGGATGAGGGAAAAATGGCCCAATTTTTATGTATTATGGAGCAGTGGCTGCTACTACAGTATGGAGGTGTGTGTGGATGCAGAGTCAGGAGTGGTGAGTCTTAAACGCCTTCAGCATCCATGGATTATATATCAACTGTTTGTAGTTACGCGCCAGTGCGGAATGATGACGCATGTCTATTGAAAGTGCTGTTAAAGTTGCATAAATATTACATAACTGTTCACTTGAAAAAAAAAACGTGTTGGATTTAATACCACATATGAAGGTGGTGCAACTGGAATTGAAAAGATCAGATTCCATGTGATTTGTGCTGTTCACACTGTCATAAGAAAAACAGATCTGGGTCTGTTTTTGCGGGCAAAAAAAAGGATTTTGTCCACATTTGCCTGTAGTGTGAACGTTGACTTAACATCCATAGACTGGTATCAAGTTGTATGTTTTGATTCACTTTCTGTTTGATAGAATGCAGTACTTGATGCTATACAGTCCCTTGACAAATCTCTACAGGTTAACCAGATATTCCTGTATCTTATCTAAAATTGCTGCAAGTCATGAAATTGCCTTTATAATGTTTCATCACTCAAAAGTGATGAAACATTTTTGAAACCAGTTAAAATCTTATAATATTTTAGACACTGTGGTAGCTCTTAGCAAAATGTCCCAAGCAGGTCCCTTATGAACAGAAGGTAAGTGAGAGAGAGAGAGAGAGAGAGAGAGGTTTAGTTAGACACCTTTCAAATTCTTTATACATTTTAATAGGTTTCAAATCTGTAACGCAATCTTTTGTTTCACAGCATGTGTTTTCCTCTGCCTTTACTGTTCAGGACTCAAGTTAGTAAAACAGTAATTCTTAAATAGATTTGTACAAGTTTACTGATCCTTTAGTTGGATTATTAACACATTATTTGGCACCATATGTAACAGTTTTACTTGAGCAAATTAGGAACTTAAGTCAGAATTTTTTGTCAATATATTTGCAGGAAAGTTACACATACGTAGAAGTGGGTTACATCGCTGTTCGGCGTTCCTATTTAATTTTAGCAAAACACTTGTATGTCGTTCAAACCGTAGAACTTGCCGGATTTTTCTTAAATAGAAGTGAAGTATGTTACTGATAGAACCAGCTTTAAATATAAATAATAATAGTAAGGTTAAGAAAAAATAATTTATTCATCTTCTATACCCACTTATGTCCTAATTCAGGGTTACGGGGATCTGCTCGAATCCATCCCAGCTGTCTCTAAGAGGGCAAAAGGCAGGTGGGTTACACCCTGGACAGGTCACCAGTCCATCACAGAGCCACACACACTCACTCCTATTGGAATCACCAATCAATCTAACATACATGGGTTTTTTTTCGACTGTGGGAGGAAACCGGAGTACCCGGAGTAAACCCGCGCAAGCGCATGAACATGCAATCTCTGTACAGAAAGGCCCCGGCCCAGAAAACAATCCTGGGACCTTCTTGCTGTGAGGCAACCGTGCTAACCACTAAACCACTGTGCTGCCCAGTTAAGCAATATTTAGAGATAGAGAATGGAGATCAAAGAAAAAACTATGCTGGGGATTACAACGCTCAGCAACCAGACAACACATGGTCCAGAGAGGGCCTTGCTCAAGGGCCCAACATTAGCAGCTTAGCAGTGGTGTGTCATACAAGCTAATCCTTTAATAAACAACCAGCGCCCAGAACTGCCACCGTTTTTATATTATGCTTTTATTTAGACATTTTAGATTGTTAAATTAATGATGTTTTGATTTTGGTGATTCAATCACTAATCAATCATGCTAATGGTTTGAAGGACAAGGTTACCAAACACTCATCAAGTACATCTGCCTTCATTTATAGGAGAAAATTAAGATAAGTGTGTCTGATTAAGATATTTCAAACGCTTAATTGATTTTCTCCATATAAGAATGAAACCTCTCATTTACTATTTATAGCTATAAAATATCATACTATGGTTACATAGACTTTGTTTCCACCCGTATGGATGCAACTCACAGCCTAAAAAAAAAAAACCTGGTACACACCCGATAGTAGTCCATGCTGTAGATGTCCCGGGACATGCCAAAGTCTCCGATCTTAACCAGGAGGCCGTTTCCCACCAGGCAGTTGCGTGTGGCCAGGTCACGGTGCACAAAGTGCTGTGAGGACAGATACACCATGCCAGCTGCAATCTGTGTGCCAATGTGCAGCATCTGAGAGAGACCAAGTTCGCCGTTGTTCTGCATCGGATGGCCGTCCACCAAAATAGTAGCGTCTGGACCATGAGCCCTGGAAAACAAAACAGGAACAAAGATTCTTAGTCTACTAAGTGATCACCGCTGAAGTGGGTGCAGCATTTCTATAAAAAGAGGCGAGGAATAAATGGGTGGCAAGCTTGCCCTGGATTGCAGCGAAAGGTCAGACTATGCAAAGAAGTTGCCCTACAGTCGCTGCAACCCCTTGAATCTGTAAACGTGCTGTAACTTTGAAGCAGCCCAATGTCTTACATTTAACTTCCCTCTTTCCTGCTAAATAGAACCTGTGCTGTTTAGAGTCTGGGCCCATTTTTGCCGAATAACTGTGATGATTGCGAACAGATTTACATAAGGTATCTTCTCAAAATGTGCTTCAGATTAATTTCTGCCTTGCCACCTTGTCTAAAAGGATAAAACTCCTCCTTCGCCAATGTGCTAAAGATCTAACAATCAAGCAGTCTTCGAGTTAGAGAAGCTACTTTGCATGTGAAACACACTCTGGCTTGTCTTGTGAGCTGGATAGTGAGTTCTCTTCAGGCCAGCTTTATTCCACACACGCAGCGTCTGGGTAAGACCTAATTGAAGTCAGCGACCAACATCACTCTATTCGCTCATGCTCTAAAACAAAATCTAAAAAATAAAATAAAATAATTATCTGGTATCCCAGAATCCGAGTCGATAGATGTTATCTCATTTCCTGATATTCATTTAACTCTAAAGATTTCTATCTCTAAACACCATCAGATGAAAACTGCAGCACAGATATTTTCACTCCACGGACACAAAGAAATGATCCTGTATTCTTTAGTGAATATTTATGATAGGACAGTTCAGATAGGAATTAGCGTAAACTGTAAAATACCTCCATACTTGATCTGTCATGCAAGAGCAAAAAAATAAAAGATGTTTTTTTAAGAAGGATTTCTTCAACCGTGCGATACAGGATATGAGACGTGAGTAGCAATTACTCTATGTGTACGCCACACGCAATCTTTCATACACATGCATCATAACCTGGTGCGTTGACTTGTCGCGGTAAATTACTTAGGACAGATGCAATCATCAAAATGCACTTCTGGCACAAGTGGCAGCATCCCGCTGGCGTGATAAACAGCACTTTGCTTCAGCAATATTGAGCTTCTCATTGATGGGAAGTTTCATTGCTGCTTTAGCACTGCCTGTTCCCGACGCTCATTTTCTAAAGGAAGGCATCTCACCTCAAAAACTTATTAAGGTCTCCATGCTTCATATACTCAAACACCATGATGAGCGGGTCGCCATCCACACACACGCCATAAAACTTCACGATGTGCTCGTGCTGCAGGTTGGTGAGGAGTTCAGCTTCTCTCTGGAAGTCTTTTCTGGCGCCCAGAGTCGGGTCTTTTAAGGTCTGTGAAAAGAGAGAAACATTTCAATTAAAAAGATGAAAAAGAACAAACACCCTGATTCTTATAACAAGTAAACAGAACTTAAAAAGCTGTACATTTGGAATGACTGAAGAAAATGACCCTACAATTAATTTTTTACAAACATAAAATTTTCACACTGACAGGAGACCATTTGAAAGAAATAAGATAAATAAATAATGTCGTTTAGTCTAATGTGCATGTGTGGGGGGTATTTAATTTATTAAAATAACTTTACTGAATATAAGGATGAAAGAACACAGCAAATACCTTCCTTGAGGCAAATTCTTGGTCAGACATTGAATAATAATGTATAATTATCTAATATAATTATTGAATGTAAAATTGGGCCATTTTAATTTGGGGCCATTTGTGGGTGCAGCGATTTCTGCCATATTCACAATGGCCTAGTTAGCGGGAGAATTGTAGCTTGTCTGAACTATTTTCTTGTTTCCAACATTTGTTTTATGGGTAATTATTCATAACAGATATTCGGTCAAAATAATCACTGGGATTATTTATGTATTTTAGGGCATTTTTGTCTTTATTAAACCATCAGGACAGAAATAAAAGAAGGGAGATAGAGAGAAACAGAAAGAGGTGGGACCGAAAAGGACCCAAGCTGGAATCGAACCCGGGTTGCTGAAGCAAACGGTGCATGTTGAAGGAACAGATTTCTAAGTTTGGTTACTCAGATTATTTTATTCGTACTCTGGTGAGAACCAGCATTACCAATAACCATAGATTTTAAACAGAGGAAGGAGATACCATAGGTAATGAAGTTAGAATGCTATAAAGGCAAAATTATTGCAGATCTGGTTTTATGGGCTAAAATCTGGGAGACTCATTCTATCAGAAACGGTACCTTTGTTCAGCATATCATAGACACCCGTCTAAGGTTATTACCCAGACTCAAACTCCAAATGAATTTATATTTGTTGTCCATTTGGGCTGCTATTTTTCATCGCACATCATCAGCACGTCATCAGAAGTGACTGAGAAGGCGCATGTGAAATACACTCATGGGTGTAATGAATGTGAAAAATGGATTTAGCGTATTTTCTTGAGTTTGTTTTCTATTTTTTGTTTGTGATATTAAAAAAAAAACCAGCGAGACCCAGCAGAATCTGTTAGATTGCTGTAGATTGTTATTATTATTATTATTATTATGTCATTGACACACAATGCGCTGCTCAATCCAAATACTTTCCTGGCTGAGATATTGATGGATATTAGATCTAAATCGTTTCTCCATGAAATATCATGAGCAGCCACCATAATACCGTACTACCGCTCATTCAGAGATACCTTTTGCAGTTTAATGTGACCTTACATGTAATAAATCTAGTCTTAATCTGCTACAGTAGGTTTATATTCATCATCATATTCATTTCTTTCACTTTCAGAGCCCAAGCATGATGTTATCACGGATCTGTGAAATAGCATCAGACATGGATTTGCTGATTTATTAACGCAGAATTGTGCTAGTAGGACTATTCTGATTGGCTAAAATCACCAAACCTTTCCATTTGTTTTTTAAATAGGCCGGGGCTCATAAATAAAATCTAAATGTGTTTTGTTTTTTTCTTGCAGCAGGTAGCAGTGACTGCACAGGTTAAAGCGAGTCCTAATAGATTGGCTTCTTATGCTTCCATCAACGTTCAGACTATCCACTGCGGATATTTAGAGAGCTTTAACTGTACAGCCTGCATCTTTCTCTCTTGCTCCATTACTCTGAGTACTGGATGTTCCTTTCTGAAATATAATCCAACAATTACACCATCCTTAAAAAATAGCTGGGGCTCAAAAAGAGCATTGCCGAACTGACTGCTGGACGAGAAACTCTCTGAAACACTCCACGGAGGTATTCAGATGGAGAGCAGCGCTAACACTACAGATGGCTCACCATCCCCCCTGTCAGCGAATCTGTTAACTTCCTGTTGCTTGCTGCCATGTCCTTAACAGTGTTCCTGCCCTGCATAACAGACAGCCTATCAACGGTGCCACTGCGGTGTGTGCTGTCTGTCTGCAAATCTGTCTCACCCCTCGATCCACAGCTAGAGACCTTTGACGCAAAGGAGCAATCGCTTCTGAGTTTATCTTCGTACCTTTAATTCCTTAAATTGAATTCAAAGTATTATTTCAGATGCCGAGAGACCGCATGATCAACACTAAACATTATTACAGGTTACAAGCAAAAACAAAACACAGGATGATGATATTGCGCGGGAAATAGTGAATATTGGCCCTAAAGGCTTTGTTTTGACATGGAACTGAATTTATTTTATGCTTTACAAGATAAATTAGTGATGCTTGAAGAAAACTGTAGACTTGAAAGAAGATCTATGTCACCTAAAACATGCAAAAATCAATATGACCAACAGAACCTCTGTGGCTTCTAGAAAAAAGTGGCTAACGACTCAACATCCATCAAAATGCTTAAACTATAAATTATGGTGAAGTCGAACAGAAATGGTTTAATGTTGCAGACACTTTGTCATTTCATTGAGAAGAATCGAATTTAAATAGCTGTCCCACAAGCTGTAACAGTCGCAAATCGAAGGCTAATTTCCTGTTAAACACAATAAAGCTAAAGGAAGTGTACAAGTGAAGTGCAAATATGCCTAATAGGTCACAAGTAAAAACAACAGGCAATTTTTTGTGTTCTTTTTCATGCTAACTTTTCTCCAAATTATCAGCTACTTATTCTCAGCTTTTGGTCTCCTAATATAGCATGGTTAGCAAAGGCTAACAAATCGTTTCTCCATACAAGAAAAGCTAGCCAATTTTATAAACAAAACTGTTAAAGGGCTTTACACGTTTTTAAGTTTTTACTATATCTTTATCTTTGTCTTCGTAAACTCTTTAAAACGTAATAATAATAATAATAATACTGATAATGATAATACTTTCATTTAAATAACAACAATAATAATATTATTATTTAGCCAGAAATTAAGCCATTTAGCCAGAAATTTTGCTTCATTTTAAAGCATAGGTTTATGCCTTGCCGAGAATTCATTCATTCATTCATTTATTCATAACTTTAGTGCTTTATTCTGCTCATGGTCATGTTAGATGTGGAGGACAGCAGGAAAATATCTCCTTTTAAAAGCAGCTTGCAAATCAACTTGATTGGGCTTTAAAAGAAACTGCAGAAATGTGGCAGAAACTGACACGGATATACGGATGTACTGCTTTTTTTTACGAATTTTTTTAAATGGCTCCTTATAAGCAGAGCTGAATAGAACAACGTAGACTAAATAGAATGTGACGCACCTTGACGGCTACCAGCATCTTCTCTTTAGTAGGGCTGAGGTTGTAGCACTCGGCTAGGAAGACTTTGCCGAAAGCCCCTTCTCCCAGCTCCCGCTTCAGAATGATGTCCCTCCGTTTCACATGCTGGACATCTGGATAGAGAAAAGTAGGGCAGAGACAATACTTTATAAATTATCCATGGACAAACAGACAAGGAGTATAATTTTTTTTCTAATACTATTGTACACCGTTCTTGTCTATTGACCTTAACGCCCAGGAACATTGTACTAGTTTCATCAGTTTGCTTTTTTAATCCATTTATGAGCTCCCACTTAGAATATTCATTGTTTACACGTTAGTAGTTGCCAGTTTAAGCCTAAGTATCTATGTATGTGTGAGGTTGTGATTATATGATGTGTATAGTATGTGTGGGTGTTTTTTTTCATAGTGTCTAAAAGGTCACTTCCTGTACATATGGAGCTCTGGAGATTTCATTCTTTCTTACAACCAAATGCGTTTTCTGCATTCCTCTGAGCTTCCTCCGAAAGAAAAAAAACTACATGCAAATGAGATTCAATTGTAAAAAGCCTCTTTAAACCATCTGTGGAAATTCACTTGGGGCCACGTAGGCATCGGCACCCAATCATTTTCATTATAGTGCCGGATTTTAGCATAACACTGGAAAGAATTTACAGCTATCACCATGCATACGTTTGCTGCCTCTGGGAATAAACACATCTTTGAATATGACCTTCATTCTTAAATCCAGAACGTAATGTCAGTTGTTCTTCATAAATTTTCCCTTTTATCATAAGTAGTGTGACTTTTTCAATCTATTTTTCCAAAACATCTAAATCTATTTTTAGTTGCCTTTAAAGCTGCTACGTAACAAATAGTTAAATTGTTCACATTACATTAAAATTGTACATTTACAGGGGCAATGGTGGCTCCAATGGTTAAAGAACTGAGTTGTTGATTGGAACACCAGGAAGACCTGGGTTGAAGACCTGGGTTTAAGCCCCACCACTGCCAGTCTGCCAACTTTGAGTTCTTGAGCAAGACCCTTAACCCTGCTGCTCCAGGGGCGCTATATCATAGCTCACACTGTGCTCTGACCCCAACTTTCTAAGACGGGATATGCGGAAAAACTAATTTCACTGTTCTGTAGAGTGTATGCGACAAAAAAAAAACATTCACAGCATTCGGTAGACACCCTTATCCAGAGCGACTTACATTTCTGTTTTATACAACTGACTAATTGGGGGTTAAGGGCTTTACTTAAGGGCCCAGCAGTGGTGACTTGGTGGTGCTGGAAATGAAATCCAGATCTTCCAATTAGCAGTCCAACATCTTAACCACTGCAATACCACTTCTACAAGGTGTTTCATTGTGTTGAATAATTGTAAGACAGACAAACATGCACAATATGCAAAAAAATGACAGTAACACCTGACTATCAAGTTCAGATTTGTTTCTAAACTTCTTTCTCTGGATTTAATCCCTCATTTATGCCTATAATTAATTTTCACTAGGTTTGTGGAGTTTGGCTTTCCTATTTAGCTACAATAATATTAATGACATCATTTACTAATGTTAGATGAGGAGGTTTGTGTTATAGTTGTGTTCAGTGAGGTTGAGTTTCAGGACACTCGAGTTAATCAAATCCAGCTATAACACACTATTCTTTATTAGGCTTAAGAGTTTTATGCACAGGGACATTATAATGCTGGAGCAGTTTTCGACTTCTTTAGTTTCACTAAATAAACAATTCAATGCTACAAAATGCTTCCAAGTTTGTGGCAAATGAAAAAAGGGAACATTTGGCTGTATACAATAGGTTTTTGGTTATTTTACATAACAACAAATCTTTATTGTACTGTATGTATCCACAAAGCACAAAATGTGCTGTTAAGACTCTTCACACCAGAGCTGTCCTGCACATTCACACCATATTTCCAAATTTAGACCAACCTTGGACTAAAATCCATCGACAGATGGACAGTTTCCTTGGAATATTTAGTACAAATCTTACTCCGCGCCAGTCCATCACAAACTCCCCGTTATTCTGCATTATTCATTACAACTCATTACAATGTGCCGGTTTTCTGCTTTGTATTTAACATCTGTATCATGTATCATCTGTTGTTTTGTCTGTCAGTATATTATTCTGTTCACTTTATTTTTCCCTGAGCTAAAATTATATATATATAATATGTATATATATATATATATATATATATATATATATATAATATATATATATATATATATAAGTACAAGATTATGGGTTTGATTCCTAGCACCACCAAGTTACCACTGCTGGGTCCCTTAAATCACAACTGCGACAACTGGACAAGTGCATCTGCCAAATGGCGTAAATGTAAATACACTCTATACATTTTAGCATTACGAGTTTCTTTTACTGTAAAGACACAAATTCCAGCATGACTACGGCTCTTAAAGCCCATGAGCTCAATTAAAGCATGATGTGTTATAGCCGGAGTGGAAAAACGCTCCAGTCATGCTCTTTTTTGCATGCTTACTTTTCTCAGAGCTATTGGCTTAACTGTTTGTTGCTTAGGGCTAACCAATCTTTTACCCTTACAGGAGAAACTAGCCAATGCATTTTTCATAAACACATTTCATTTAAATTCATGCTGGCTGAACACACGGAAAATAGCACTATTTTAAGTACGCAATCAAAGAGATACAGTATGACTCATACCTAATTTTTTTTTCAATGACTTGGCTATGTATTCTTTATTAAGTGCAAACATTGCTGCACCATATGAATGCATTAACACTAATGTTAGAAGGAACCGGAGTGCTCCTCACACAGAGGCTTGTTATGGCCGAAAAGAATTATTTTCCCAGTTACACTTAACGATGTTAAGTGTAGTCCTACTAGACCTTTAATAGGATGTTTGAAAAAATATATGGATGGTTAGGTGTCCCAGTACTTTTTTTTGCCCAATACATTTGTTTAAAATAGTGTACATAGTGTGATACGGTTAGTGAAAACTTGCAAATAAATTCTGAAAAAAAAAAAAATTGCTTCTCAGATGTTTATCATCTTGGTCTTTTGGATATTATTAGCCTAAATAATTTGTATGTTAACTTCGGTCTGTGCTATTTGCAGCACTTTTTCGTATTTGGTCGTGTTGTAAAATTTTGGAGTGTGTTTCTGTATTTGTGTTTGCGTTGTGAGGATTTGTTGGATGTGTGTTGTTAAACTGTTGGAGATGTTTTCTTAATTAGTTGGTGTCTTTTTTTTTTTTTTTAAGAGATATTTTCGGGGCATATTTTGCCTTAATCATTATATATATATATATATATATATATATATATATATATATATATATATATATATATATTAATTATCTTTTTTCTGTGCTCCTGTATAGATTATAATAAGTAAAAATTCAGTTAAAAATGCACAGCCAGTCTACAAAAAATGTCTAAAAGCCTGCTATCGAAGTGTGAACGCATTACACTGTGGATGTCAGGCTTTGATTAAGTTGTATCCAGTCTAGCAAAATGACATAATCGATTTGGCACCAGTGCAGTCACATGATCATCAAAACAGACCTACTGAGTACAGATTAGACTAAATAAAGAATTAAAATGTGTAAATGACCTAATTAAAATACATAACAGCACCGATGTTAGCTGATGGCTGATGTAGATGATGCAGATGCAGGAGTTTGTAGTAATGTTTTTCAAGATTATTTAAATGTAATTATTTCCTTTGCATATTTTTTTTTTCCATAAGTAGATTTTAAAATGTTTCACAAGTGCATTGCCTCTAATTAGAGGATGTGTTCAAAACAAGAAAAGATATTTTCGATAAATATTACAGATCATTTTCAAGCTGACATATATACAGTATCTAATTCCCAAGGGTATCACGGAAAAAAAAATTTGCGAATCGCTGTTTATCCTCATCCTATATGCATGTGTATCTATCTATCTATCTATCTATCTATCTATCTATCTATCTATCTATATATGTATATATATATATATATATATGTGTCTACACAAAATAGCTTATCATAAAAAAACTCAATTGAAGGTCAAATCCCTGAATTGCTAATAAGTTACTGATGTGATCTTCTCAACTCTGTGTGTTACATGTAAATTAGGCATTTTACATGGACTAAATATGTAACTGCTGTGCCCGTCTTAGCGACAGTTATTAAAGCTTATTGTAGCTATTTTAATTATAATGATAATCTTATGATTTTAGGAATATTTCAATTACTGTAAATGCTGTTTTTGTCCTCATAAAATTGACTCTGCTTTAATTCCAGAATGTTTTTTTTAACATTTACGTTCGCCAAAGCTTTTGGCTTATAGCAAAATGCTGGGAAATTAACAAAGAGGAACTGTGAATGCTTCTGGCTGGTAAAATCAACAGTTACAAATGCTTCTGGAAAAAGCTCGCAAAAGTAACACATTTCTTCACACCTCCGCCACCAAGTGGCTCATTAAAGTCTAAAATTTATCAATATTGGAAAGGCAATGTAGTGCAGATTTCAGTGCTAAATTAACACTTACAGAACAATCACAAATAGCTGTATGGATGGAGATCCTGTATAAACCTCGAGAGAATATATGTGCAATAATCTTGACCAAGCTCGTCCTGCATATATAATCGATAACTATTTCAGGATAGTAATTAATTTAGTCTTTATTTGTCAGATATACAGTTTTGCACAGTATACAATTCTTTCCTTCACATACCACACCTAGGAAAGTTAAGGCCAGTGCACAGGGTCAGCCATGATATGATGCACCTGGTGCATAAAGGATTAGGGACATTGATCAGAAGCTCAACAGTGGCAGATTTAAACCTCGATCCTCTGATCATCAAGATAATCATATATCAGTTTCAGTCAGCCGGTAGATTCCAGAAGTATAGTATACACTGTAGAAAATATGATTGACTTCCTGTTGTGGCCAAATGGACCGGACTTAAAGTAAATGTCTTTATTTGCCACGTACACTTTACAGCACAGTGAAATTTGTTCCTTCGCATAGAAAATTGAGGTCAGAGCACAGGGTCAGCTAAGTTACAGAGCCACAGGAGTTAATGGTTTTGCTCAAGAACCCAATACAGGCAGACTGGCGGTGGTGGGGCTTAAACTCAGGTCTTTCTGGTCTTCCAATTAACAACGCAGTTCCTTAACCATTCGAGCCACCTAGGGTAAGCCACAGAGTGCATGCTGTTTGCAACAGTCAGAAAAATTGTAATGTACATATTTACACATCTGTTTAGTTTCTTGGAAGCACCTATACAACTACATTTTGCATTCTTTTATCTGAACGTTGATTCCTCAAACAGACGTTTTTTTTATTTTTTTTATATACAGTCATTCAACACAGTCATGTATGCCTATCGGGAGAACACAGAAAAGTGTCACAGCTTGAATTTTATCCCAGCATAAAATCATCAAATTTTTGCAGCGGACTAGTACATCCATAGCCAGAAACCCAACTTGACTTGTCTCTCACGCCACCTTGTCAGAATTCTTACTTCCACCCACAAATCTTTGACAACAGAGGGCGACGCACTCGAGCTGTGAATGGCATCTCATAGCCGCTGTTATTGCGTTCATCATTCATGCACAGAAACTGTAGGAGTCTAAGAGGGGAGACGTTAGGACGGGTCAAACCTCCACTTCTGCCCCAAATATGTAATTTATATTCACTTATTTGATCATTAAGTGGTCTACCGGCTTTGTCCCGTCCCCTGAAAGAGCCATTTCACAACACACCTGACAGCACAGAGCAGTATAGGTTGCCTTAACCTTCCTATTTTTGTCATTCACGAGCCCGGTCTTTCCACTCATCCAAAGATTTAAAAGAAATGTAACACAAGGTGTGAATAATAGTTACACCAAAAGCGACGTCAAAACATAGCAATTTGTACCCTACATGTGCTGTTTGGCTTAAATAAAAGAACAATTCATCAAGACACTGTTATTGACAAGATGTTATCACTTACTTATTTTGTTCACTGTGTCTAGCTGTAATGAGGTCAAGTGCACTCTCGATCCGAGCGGTGGTTCAGTAACTATTCCTAATAATAGGTTTTCTGTAGAGAGGTCCATGTTTATGCTGGATTTGCTTCAGCCATTGTTGCTGATGTCTTTGTCCTCTTTTTTTTTTTTTTTTTTTTAATCAATTGTAATCAATTGAGATGAACCTTTATTAATTGCCTATAGGGGACATTAAACTTGACATAGTGGTGTAATTAATATAAAATTAAAAAGAATATGATAAATATAAAAAAATCAGCGTATATATACTATAGATAAGCGAGAATGCTTGCAGTCTATACACTCACACACATTCACGCATATATGTGCAATATTCTTGGGATTTTATTTGATTGTTAATTACAATTAACTGTGTGTGTTTGTGGGACAAATTTCAGATTAAGAAAACCATTATAACAACATAAATGATCAGTGTGTCCATAATTATCTCTGTTCGTTGAGTCAATTTTGAAATTCCTCTAGACAAAAGACAAGCGGGGTATATACAGATTTGTCTTTGAATACAGTGTCATTGTAAAATGTGCGTCAATTAATTGCAGACATCTTGTTAGCCTGCTTTAATCCTCTTTTCGTTTTAGTTCAGTTGTCCACCTTCAATTGTCCTCCTTGTCCTAAACATGACGTCTGACCTTTAGCCTTCTTATCTTCTTCCACACTGATTTCATGTAATTTAAAACATACATTGGCTCTATAGTGAGAGATGCTACATGACTGATTCAGGCAAACAGCTGGGTTATAAAAAAAAAAAAAATAGCTAAAAGACAAACACGCACTTGATTTGTTTTTACAGATGGAGGATAAGCTTGTAAACTGCAAGTAAAAACCCGAAAGTGCCTTTATAATGCCGCATGTACAACTAAAACCGGCATTACAGAGAAAAAAAATCCCTGTAAGTCAGCTTTGTCAGTGTGTATAAGGATAAAACAAGTGCAATATGTCTTTGCGTGGTAATGCGCTTCAGAATTAAGGATGCTGACTCGTTTAAGCTAGGAGTAAAGCAGCTTAAGATGAATATACATCTCAGTAAAAAAAAAAAAAAACTTTTAAAAATAAAGGGGAAATTGTGTCATATCTATGTATACTGTTTTCCTGTAAATTATATACTCTACATCGTATACTACAAAAGGAATAGAAGAAGTGCAGACTATTTTAATTCTATTGTCTGGTCTAAAATGATAAATAAATGTTTAGTTAAAAAAGGTCCTGTGTGACACAATGGTAAGAAAGAGAAAACTCGGAGGATGTTAACTAGTGAACTAGTGAGAATGAAAGGCAGCTCCGTTGAGAAAGGTAAAGCTCCTGGGGTCTGGCCTTAGGCAAAACAGGAAATGAAGCTTCACACAGGTGCAGAGAACTCAGCACCTAGACGCTGGCAGTGCTCTCTCTCCCTGCCTCTCTCTCTTTCTCCCTCTTTCTCTTCCACACTCTTGTTCTTCTCCTTCTTTTCTATGAGTCTGAAACCCAAATAAAGGAACTCATTGTGCAAGTACAATATTGTTGTGTTGTGTCTGTGTCTGTACCTGTTTGTGTTTTGACCTCGACTATAGCTAACTATTCCTTTTTCACCTGTTTTAGTCTGTGCGTCGTTTCCCGTAAGAGATATTGACAATCATTCTTGGATCAACCCCAATAAACCAGTCACATCTACAGACGTTTATACAAATTGCCATGTCAGGTGGTGTGCGATGCCTGATCTCGAAACATCCACCAAAAACAAATGCATGTTTACTGTTTGCAATTCTTCAACAGAAAAAAATTCCAAACGGTCACATCTGTGGTATATTATAGGTTCATTTCATCTTGATACCATGGACACTTAGCAGGAAGTGAAATAAATGACAAGCTGTGAAACATTTCAGCTCCAAAAATCTTGCTGCAGAATATAAGTGTGTTCATGACACATCCTGATGATATTTGGACTAGTGCATTCATGACAGCTGGGAATTTGAGGTTTACAGAACTTTCTGCCTCAAAGTGTTCCTGAGACTTCACAGTACGCTAGTTTCTGTTTGGCTTCTTAAATAAAATAAAAAATAAAAAAACTCTATGACGGACTAGCTTGATGCTATAAATTTGCCATAAATTTGAATGTTTTCTAAAACGGCACATAAGAACACCACACATTTTCACCACAAGCTTTAGAAACACCACAAAATAAGCTGGTATCAGCATGTTATCACGTATCCTATAGCAGCTATAAACAGCTTCTCTGGGTTTTTTTAAGTTTTTAAGGAAATACTTTACACAATATAAAACTTTTTATCCCTTTGTAGGAGCATCTATTGCTTTATGAAAGTTACTTTTTGATCCTTCAGCAGCTTCCTTTAAAAAAAACAATATCGGTTATTTAAGAAATCTAGCTTGTTATAGGGACACCACAAAGACACCACCCTCCTGTGTCTTTCCATGTGAAAAAAATATTCTAAAGGATTCTGATAAGGCACTTAGAGAGGATTCTGTTCATATTTTGGAACCGTTCTTAAAAGATTCCTAAGGGAATTTTCTGAGGCCGCATTTACACTGAATGTATCAAGTGACATAATTATATTAGAAATATTTTCTTCCAGTAAGGATTTGACCGACGATCGTGTAAGCAGGAAACGTAAATTCCGATATTTTCAGATCGGTTTTAGACCTTATTCATACGTGGAAATTATTTAATATTTAATTATTTAATATAATTAATCGGATATGAATCAAATTTGTGCATTAACGTCTGACATGTAAGCAAACAGACCCGATTTTCACCAGGCAACGCAAATCAAATGTCATTAAATAAGCGATGGTGGTGCATGACGTTAACTTTGGTGGACACCAACAGCAATACATATAACTTGGCATAAGTGTGTAGTTTGGGATTTATTATTTTTGTTCATTTTAAAATCTGTTTTGTCTGTAGATATTACAAAATTAACATACTATCAAAAACAAATTCAAATATTCATAACATATGAACATATGGCTGCCACAAGGGCCCTCTTTTTTTTCCTCCTCCTGAAGAAAGCATTGTTTTGCCGACCTTTAAATATGACACAGAAGCAAAGGACTGAATAATCATTTCGTCTTGGTCATTGCGTCCAAGGATTATTCCGCCGTTTTTACTTCCTTTTTCCTTCTGTACATCTACCTTGTGCTGTTTTGCAGTGTATAGTGTAAATGCAGATATCGGATACAGTCACAGTCAGTTTAAAATATCGGATATAGTCACAAAATCGGAATTAGGCGCCAAGATTTGCAGTGTAAATGAGGCCCTAAAATCCAAGAAAAAAATGTATGCTTTTTTTAAATGGCATCCATTTGGTGTCTGTTAATCTCTACATGGCAATTCAATGTGATATTTTAAACCATTGGACAAAACACGACATTATAAAATATAATGTCATGTTTTGTCTAAAGGTTGTCTTGGCCAATTTTTTTATTAACGCTTATTCATTCATTCATTTATTCATTCATCCATCTTCTATACCCCCTTATTCCCTAATTCGGGGTCACAGGGATCTGCTGGAGTTTATCCCGGCCGTCTCTGAAAGGGCGAAAGGCAGGAGGGGTACACCCTGGACAGGTCACCAGTCCATCACAGGGCCACACACACAGACACTCACACCAATTAACCTAACATATATGTTTTTGGACTGTGGAAGAACATGCAAACTCCATACAGAAAGGCCCCTGGCCAGGAACCCAAACCCAGCTGAGGCAACAATGCAAACCACTAAGCCACTGTGCTGCCCCATTATCTCTCATTTAGGCAGTAAATTAAAACTTAACCTTGAGAATACTTGATAACTTGTTAAATAGAAATATGTTCTATAGAAAATTTCTACAAAAGTTTCTATTAAGAACATAAAGCGAGTGTGATCTTTTCTACTTGTACTAACTTACCACTTAGTAACCAGCACTGTATGTATCAAATGACCACCCATTTTTTACCTAACCTGTTTCTAAATAGAAATAATTACTGGACCCTTACAGGTTTGGAGTATTTATGGTGTTTTAATAAATTATGTTTCATTCGACAATGTGTTTATTACTTCAAGGTAATTTGGCAAGTACACACTCTCTCTGTGGGACTAAATTAGCAAACAACCCTACTTTAGTTTGAAAAAAAAAAAATCGGTATGCAGTCATCACAGAAAAAGCTCCAAGTAGTAACTTTATCCATCTCCAAAGAGGAAGTGGTAGTGTAGTGGTGAAAGTGTTGGACTGCTAATTGGAAGATCGGGGTTGAAACACCAAGTTGCCACTGCTGAGCTCCTAAGCAAGACGCTTAACCCCGATCACAGAGTTGTATAAAAGAGATAACTGTAAGTTGCTCTGGATAAGTTTGGTGTATGTCAAATGCCATAAATGTAAATGCAGGTAAAAAAAAAAATAGCCCCACAAAGTCCAGATGAAAATTTCACTTCACAGATAAATCACTTCATCCCAGTACGGAAACATCTTGTGTGTTTAGAGCCAGATCAAAAACAGATTGAGCCCGAATGTGTTTCTAATTTTAAAACAGCAATCTAACAAACTTAGTGAAATCCAGAAGCAGGAGACTAAAAAATGTGTGCATTCCTTTTGAGAAAGTGTCATTGAAATATTACACCCTCGTTTTTAAGAGGGCTTAACGTAAAATGGCCGAGAGCTATAAAGAATTTATACGGTCTCTAATGAATAGTGCGTTCATTTATTCATGAACGCTTCATTTGAATTTCTCTTCCGTGTATCTGAGATCTTCACATGGCCATCACAGTGCTCACAGTTAACAAAACAGTGTGCTGGGAATATCAATGTGTGTTTGTGTATGTTTGTGTTGTTTGTAGAAAAAAAAGTAATTCATCTCTTAATGACTGTGCTTCTTTTTAACGTTTGTAATAAACATAAAAAACATCCATGTGGCAAAAAGGACAGTGTGTTCTGATTTAATAAAAGTATTTAAATGAAGAAGCTCCATCATGTGTAAGCCGACAGATGAGGAGGCCACCAAGACTTGACGAAGCAAAAAATAAATCGTAGTAGCACTGATGATCAAAAGAGCAGCCAAAGTACCTCAATATGGTCAACAAAAGGGTGGTATTTGTGCCAGAACAATTTGCACTGATAGCAGGTCTGTGCCATTTATGAGTCATCAGCTTCGGGACAATTACACATTCGTCCATGTCCTGGATATCGTGGTTTAGTTACGACACAATATATATATGTTTAATGATTTAGGCAGACGCCCGCAAAAGTTAAAATTAGGGTGTGTTTTCTGAGCTTTAGTAAGTTAAGTGCAAATAGCAGCTGTATGTACTGTAGACTGTGAATATCGATACATATTTTGGGCTATTAAAACTTCCCCTTATGTATAGAAAGTAATGAAATGCCTGTGTACATGGTTGTTGATGCTTATGTTGTTTAATTGTTTAAATTGCGGTTAATAATAATGTCCAGTTGTACAGCCACTTTTAGCTCCTAAAATGCTAAGCCACTTGCAAATTTGGACCCGGTCCTTGTGAGCTGCAAGGTATCACTCCAACACAGTCCAATGACTCTATTTTTCATGACTCATCCTTTTATTAAAATTTTTGTCATTTGCAACACTTATTCTTTGGCTGTCCTAGCACTAAAAACCTTTTAAAACCAATATATCTGTTTAACGACTTAGACAGACGACCACAAAAGTTAGAATCAGGGTGTGTTTTCTGACCTTTGGTAAGTTAAGTGCAAATAGCAGCTGTATGTACTGTAGATTGTGTGGAAAAGCATCGCGAGGACAAAGGTTTGCTTTTACAATACTGTGCAAAAGTCTTAAAATGTCTGTATAAATAAATAAATAAATACTACCATATAAGGAGCAATAAACTAGACAGTGTCATTTCTTTTTTTATAAAAGTGCATCAGTTCCCTTAAGTACACCTTATAAAGATTTATGACAACTTTGGCCGAAGTATCTTGAACAACCTTTCATGATTTTGAGACTTTCTTACCTGACGTGTATTATATATAATATATAACAGAATATATCAATATAGTAAAAACTGTGTGGAGGTTATTATACGAATAACAGTAAGACTAATATAAATGGATCTGATGGACAGCTTTTCCGATACTTTCGTCTATATACAGGAGTGTATGTGTATGTACACGTCAAACATGAGTTAAGTTTTTCTTTTAGACCCAAACAGAAGAGAAAGTGGTATATAAATCACTTACGGGTGGTCGGTTTGTTACAGTTGTGTCCATGTCTGAAGTATTGCGGATTGTCCATCACAGGAATTCGACTCATTCCGATCACCACAGCATCAGGACCGGCGTCTAGAGTGCAGGGTGTGATGATTCCATGGTTGACATGATGAAGTGGACTGGCAGAGTCTTCCTCACCACTGATTACAGCTACAGGACCTATGGACAGAGAACATAATACAGGTTCACATTGGGGAAAAAAGACTGTGCTGATGGTTGAATTAGAAATCAATCAGTCTGATTAAAAGAGATAAAAGTATTATTGTGTGTAATATAAAAGCGTTTATTATAAACAAGATAATGTGTGAATATTGCACTATATTATGCATTCTTTTTACATAAAATATGGTGTTAGGGGTATTAAAACGCACATTTACATGTATTACATCTAGCAGACGCCTTTATCAACATCAACTTACATTAATTACAGCTGAGGCCAAAGCATTAGCTGCCTGGTGATCCTGAATTAATATCTCAATACCTTTTGATTAGTTTTTTAACATCTTTGCCACTAAATTGCCAATTTCCACATATATTTAACATAAAACTTGCTGTTTAAAACTGACCGTTTAGAAAATTAATACATATTTTGAGCTATTAAAACTTCCCCTTATGTATAGAAAGTAATGAAATGCCTGTGTACATGGTTGTTGATGCTTATGTTGTTTAATTGTTTAAATTGCGGTTAATAATAATGTCCAGTTGTACAGCCACTTTTAGCTCCTACAATAGATGCTAAGCCACTGGCAAATTTGGACCTGGTCCTTGTGAGCTGCAAGGTGTCACTCCAACACAGTCCAATGACTTTATTTTTCATGACTCATCCTTTTATTGAACTTTTTGTCGTTTTCAACACTTATTCCTTGGCTGTCCTAGCACTAAAAACCTTTTAAAACCATTTTATAGATCGCCTATCTGTGCTATCTGTGGCCAAAAGACACATTCTAATTCAGTCAAACCCACCAGTTCTCATCTATTTTTCACAGTGGGGAAAAAAGAGACAACACAAATGCAGAAACACAACTAGGGAAAAAAAGATTATTATTATTTTTTTCGCCCACTGATTTTTGTTTTTTTGTTCTTGGAAATAAATAATACAGATTAAAAAAAAAAAAGCTTTTAATAAGTAAACAGAATCTCCAGGAACCTCCGAGGAAATTGCATGTCTACCATCTCCTGCCTTATGTACATTCCATGTGAAGCCGCATAGCTGCAGCCTGATGAGCTGAGGATAGTCCAACTTCTCAAATGGGCTCTCCAGCACTCTGACCTTGTCCCAGTGAAATGGCTATTCTCCAGCACTTGCCTTTGCACAGGTCACTGCCCTCGAGAAAACCACTTAACCCTGGTAACTCCAGGAATGAAGCAACATGGTACTCAATCTATATCATGGACACTCACTTTTTTAGATTGAAATTTAACTATACATAAAAAATAAATTGAATAAAAAAATAAAAACATCTAAATCTCCGTTCTCCAATCTGGAATTCTTTGACTTATCTGCTGATTTGGATGTGTTTTTTTATGTTTTGAGTATAAATTAGCTTGATATTTCATTTCATCTTACAACGTTGTTCAACAACACTAGATTTTATATTATACTGGTCATCATTGATGTTTTCCTAAAGCTACTATAAATTCGTAAAAAGTTTCCGACTTATAGTAATTATTATTTTTCTAGTAAATTGGATTCTAACTTTATCATAAAATCTAACACAAATACAGCAACAAAGTAAACAGTAAATCATTTATTTATAACAGCAGTGGTGGCTTGGTGGTGCTTGGTGGAATACCCCGGTATTCAAGGTATCAGTTTAACACCTTAACCACTAAGCCACCACTTCCATTTCTAACAAATAAAGACTGAACACGATTCATGGCAAACGATACACACACACTGCATCTTTATCATCTTGTATAATTATGATGCATTGCTGAATTTTATATGCAGACACAATTTATCCTGGATATTTTGCCAATAATACTGATTTGATGTTAAATGCCATTCTTTAAAAATTGTTGTTATTATTATGGCCACCAACACGTCTAATAGAAACTTCACAGTACAGCGACTGACGACCTTCAGCGATAATATTTTAGTATGTGTGAATGTGTTTATAATTGAACTAGTTGGCAGTGTAAACACAGTTTTCGTAAACTAATCTTGTTCGAGGGTGAAGGTCATAACCCGCTACTATCAACCATATTATATTTACAAATGAGGTGTATTTTTATTCTAATTTTGAAATGATATGGCCCTAAGGGGTTTTTTTTATATATAAATTCTACCGCTTATGCCTATGGAAACAAAATTGCCTTTTAATTTTTGCTCATGCAGTTTTTGTTGTTGGTTTCACCCAACCAAAAAAAAATAACTACAATTTTCACAATATTTAAAACAATAAGTGTTATAGATATAATGTATATCTGATTAAAGGCACATTATCAGCTAGTGCCTGCTAATACTATGAACAGCAGCTACGCTAAGTTTTCGCCACCCTTTTTATACCATCCCAACGTATCAAGAGATTACTGGTAGACCCTCAGGGAGAAGATGCCAACCTTGGAAAGATCCTGAGTGACCCTTTCCCTTCCTGTCCCTTTCCTCGATTTCAAGGAGCTTCGAGGATGGACTGGGACTCACTCTGCTCCACCGGCCCAATGGTTCCTCTCAAGCTTTCTTCCTACTTCATCTCAGGGAGTTTTTCCTTTGCCACAGTCATTAGGGACAAACCTACACTTTTCACTGTTACTGCATTTTGTGTAAAGCTGCTTTGAGACAATGTCTGTTGTTAGACGCGCCATACAAATAAAACTGAATTGAATTAAATTGAAAAGTAATGTAATTGAATTCAAATAAATGTAATGAAACCACTGTAACTTTAAATAGGCAGGAACTGAGAATGCTGTGTTAAATTAGTTTGGTTTCAGTATGATTTGGTTGTCCCCTACTTTCATATTCATATTTATCTATATTTGCATGAAAATAAAAACATACCAGTTTCAGAAGATGGTATGGGAACCTTTCTGGAAAACTCGTTTTTTTTTTAGTGCCTCCTTTTTTATCTATACGAACACAGCATCTGTTTAGTTCAAATAATGCATTTTGTAATAAATAATGTTAAATGGAACAGGACACTTGCTGACAAAATGGACTTATACTGTACAACACATGGTGCATGGAGAGTTTTAGATACAATGCATGTCTTAAATAAACATGGATTTTTTTTGGCAAACCCTATGATGATCATAAACCACCCTATGATGATCAGGCGCTCCATAAACCACAAACCACTTCAGTACAGATTCAATTTACAAAACAATCTTTCAAATCACATCAATTTTAAGTTGATGTGATTTGAAAGACTGTCCTCAAGGCAATCCTCTCGAGGCAATCAACTCAAAATGAGATGTGTAATCAATTATTGTGACCTACAATTAACCTATGATTAATAGTAATGAAATAACATAAACAAAAAGTCCTTGATGATTTTTTTTAAGGTTCTTAAAAACAATTCAGGTTATATTCAATTATATTTAGGTGGACAGTTGACTGCGCGATTCCGGTGTGCACGATGAAAAGATGACGGAACGCAGGACCGGACTAAATTATGGTTTGCAATTTTTATTTGCTGCAGGTGGATTATTTATAAAGTTTGGCTTTATATTAAATAAATACGAGGATGACTGATCATCCCAGCGTTTTTCTGAAGTTCAAAATGTCTTTTGTTGCACAAAGACAAAATGTTTGCTGTAGAAGTTAATTCATTTTATAATTACAAAACACAATATGTTTTTTTATACATAGCCTAAAGGTAAAAAACAATATACGCAGTGTTATCTTTATTTCAGATGTTAAAAAGTCTTTGCGGCTCCCGATGTCCATTGAGGAAACTGCCTCATGCATGCATGAAAATAATAACGTTTTTATAAGTAAGTTACAGTAGATTTCTTTTCTTTACTGCTGTACTAGCCAACCTTGTATTCCTGGTTAGATGACTTAAGAGAATATTAACATTTTTCACTATCTATCATGAAGACGGCCTTGCAAAAATCAATGCTTTTTCCATCAGTGAAATTGCTTATTTTTTTATGGGAACATGAAATGTCTCCTAAACATTAAGGGCTGCAGGGAGAACATATCTCTTCCCATAAAATCTAAATCTGGCATGCATGCGTTTCGGTTGTTAATGGTCTGTCTCAGACGTGTTGTGCAATAACAACAATGTGTGGCATGTAAATGAGATAACTAAAACTCAAAGGTGAAAATCTATAAACCTTACAGCAGAGAGATTATGGGCAAGAGAAATCAACGATAACATTATTAACAAATGACATAACCCAATATCAAGAGATTTAAGAGTGTCAGAGGTAATAACTGGCTATGTATCAAAACATGGTAATGAGATCTAGAGCAGACGAGTGTGAAACTGAAGTCAAGCATAAATAATAGGTGATTTAAATAAAGAGAGTTAAATATACTATAATAAATATACAGGAAGTAAAAAAAAAAAAATCACACTACAGTACATGCGCTGTTAGAAGAGTTAAATCACCGCCGGTGTTAAAGTGATTGAGGTTATATTCAGGTGTCCTCAGTTACTTGGCTAGCACAACGGAAAGGTGTTAGAAACCTGATGACATGACATCGCTCTAGGCATTTTAGTGGTGTATGCGGATTGAGCTCAGGGCATTAAACATTTACCTTTTTTTACCATCTTAAAGAAAAGGAGAAAGGGGAAAAAAATTGGAGGTGTGCTGGCCACTGTAAAGCCGCCATCAATCAGACGCGGGGAAATAGCCGGAAACGCAGCTGCTCCAGCAGAGCAGAGCAAACTCCCTTCAATGAGTTGCATTTAAAAGCCACACAAACGGCTCTTCGACAACACACACAGGTTTAAAAGATTGCATTTTTAAACTGCAGACGAATAGGGTGCCGATGGAACTATTTCTACAAAATAGCAGGAAGGAAATCACGCACCAGGATTTACATTGCACATTCCAGCAGCATCGTCAGGCTCATTCAATCAGAAAGCTCATTTTCACTGGTATTATCACTGGAATGTGTATTTGATCTGTAGGCAGGGAAGAGCGTCGTTTCAAATCAAGAATCATATTCTGTGAAATAATAAGAGAACCCTTTGACTTACTTTTTAGAGGACTGATAAGAACAGAGTGTATTAAAAAAAAAAAAAAAACCCTAAATTGGCTCTTTCTCAGTCTTTCTCGGCCCTAGAGGTGCTTGAAGTTTTTACTGGATGACATGACTAAAATGATTTATTTAGTTAATTTTCTTAGTTTCTGCTGCTTCAAAAATGTTGGTTATTGAATTATTCGTTCAGTAAATCAGATATTTATTCGTCACATATTAGAATATCGTGTCTTATCCGATATAGAAATGTCATTATACCATGCATGATATCAGAATTGGTTTAATTCAATAAATTGGTGACAAATACATACTAGATTCATTTTTTAATTTACACATACATCATTTTTCAATAGACACATACATGATTTCATTGTAAGGTAGTGCTTTGCAGTGTTTGCAGTTTTCATGGTATTTATTGTTTGTTCTTGCATCAGCTAAGAAAGCAACATCTAGCAAAAGTCAGTTTCAGCAGTTTGGAACACTATGTGCCAGGGGCTGCTACTTTGTTCCTTTGAAAATCCAGCAATTTTCTAAACTTATTTGCAAGTATTATTTTTATTTATTTCACTGGATAAGAGCTTAAGGCAGGTTCCTTTATCTTATAGTGGCTTCTTTGGCACAAACTAAGTCTAAGTGTCATGCCAAAGTCAATCAAAATACATTTGGATGCTGCTGTCATCTTAAAAATTGTCATGATCTTGAATGAGGTAGACATCCAAAGAGAAAAGGTTCTGTAAAGCTCCATCTAAACCAGCAGGATGTTATGATAAACACTCTTATTCTGTTTTTTTTTCTCTGACGGATATTGCTAAGGGTCGTGCATTTGGTTTGTTTTTTTTTACTATTTTAGCTTCGCTATTCGTGCAAAAAATCCCCTTCTTCATGTTAACGAGACTAAGAATGTTGCAGAATAACAAATGATACACTTATAATAATACTATATAAATAATTCATGTTTTATGAGATATATACTGTATATAAATAAGAAAGTGGGGCAGGGATCAAGCAGTTTTAAAAGCTGTTTTTTTACATTGAATTATAAAATGGTCTAATCTATTATTTACTATTATATCTTTAGAATGATTGTTTCATGGTAAGCCATTCAACCGCATAAATCCAACACTATAAACACATAAAATTAAGCTTTGGGTCAAGCATGTCCTCACGGTCCTTTTTCATAATGACCTCTCATGAAATTTAGAGTTTAGCTTATATATAGCATTACTTCCTGGTCAATGGTCGTCACTCGCAAATGATGTAATGCTTTCTGATTGGACAGAATACATTCATGCTTTAGGACAAAAGTTATAAGGAGTTAGCGAGGCTTTTTGACGCAGCGTCTTGTTCTTTCGGGGAACATACGTAACCTTGAGATGTTTTCTTTTAGCACCCTTTTCTGGAGGGGTTTTTTGGTTTGTCATCTACTGTAGATGCTGTGTGGAAATGATACATGGAATTTTTCTCATACAAAATAATCAAATATAAAAACGTATGTAGGCATATAGTTAAAAATTACTTTAGGGATTAAAAAACATTAAAAAAATCCAGATGTTAATTTGATGCTTTAAGGTTTTGGTCACATTTTTACTACAAATAAAACAAAAATGAGTTCTGTGTACAAACATAAAACTTTTTTTACAAGTACCTACGAGTATAACTCGTTCTGTGATGTAACTCAAATTACTCGTATGTCAAATCAATTTTCCCCATTGAAATGGACTGAAATGCCATTTATCCGTTTCAGGTCCCCAAAATAACACTGCAATTTGTTTGTTAAATATTTTTAAATAAGAAAAATATACTTATAAATAACGAATAAGTGCTAATGTAACCGAGCGCTCGTCACAGGTTCACCTAAAAACTTGAGTATAATAAAATAAAAAGCAAAAGTTTTTGTGACTTTTTTCCTGTCTTACACTCTTGCCTGCATGCACTCTCACCAAACTACGGCAAGACCCGAGGGGAAAAACGCATTTACCCACACACACAGAATGGGTGCTGACACAAAACTACCATGTTCAAACCCCATATACAGTTTAGTCTGTTACACTAACACGCATATCTGACTAGCTATTGAGCTAACGGTGTTCACTGTGGCGTTCTCTACACCAACCAGCGTTTGGGTGTCTGAAGCTGGCTCGTAACCTGAATTTTAGCTCGCAACTCAAAGCAAATCGCCCGAGAGACGACATGTAACTTGAAAAACTCGTTAGTTGGGACACTCGTAAGTCAGGGTACCACTGTATTATTTCCAATTTTTTTAAGGTGAATATCAGTGTGGTTCAAAATTTTTACAGGCCTATATTTGGGCCAGTGTGTCTTAGTTATAGACGTCTTTCGACACCTACGGTCGGTAAGTGCACAGTGAGACCTATTGTATTTTTCAGAATTGCAGGCAAGACATTACATAAAGTAATACTGCTATAATTTATATATGAACATTCAGTTAGTTATTACAGTAAAAATGTAAATGTCTGTCGTATAAGTTCGGTGTAGCATCTGGGCAAACATTACCTTGTAACCTCCAGGGAATCCATCTTGAACATAAGTTTAGGTCTGTGGTCTTTCACTGGCAGTTAATCCTCTGACAGTGCTGTGTAGTATTCACTTACTCAAGATCCTTACCAACGTGCAGTTAATTAAATTATGGGCAATGGTGTGAATCATGTGTCTGGTAAGAGAAATGCTTCAGGTAGGAGGGCCTAAGGACACCGGTGAAAATTTCATTGGAGAGATAGAGAAATGTAATTATTTATAAATAATATTAAGTGAAAATAGTCAGACTACTTGTTAATCCAAAAAATATTTGTGGGCATTTTAATAAAACTGATTACGGGAAGATTTGCAAATATGTCCGAATCAATCAATTTCAGCTTGTATAACACAGGATTAATTGGGTATTCATTCTTTTGCCCACTGTGCCCATTTATGCTGTCGTTGCTATCTAATTTGTTTGCTGTATCCTACTACCTACCCAGTTAAAATGACTTTTGAATGGGTTGCCAACCTAAAACCCACCGTAAAACATTAAAAACGCTTGTTACAACAGCTTTGTCCAAGGAATGGATATGCACTATATAGACAAAACTGTGGTAATACCTGCACATCACCTGCACATGATTTTGATTATCCTATTCCAGATGTAGTTTTACTCCTTCTCTCATATTTACCTTCAGACTTTTCTCTATTGACTAGTAGTAGGAACAGACATTAATGTTGGCTGAGGCGGTCTGGGGTGCAGTCCGTGTTCCAGTTAATTCCAAAGATGTTCAGTGAGTTTGTGTAAGGGTCCGAGTTCTGTGTAGGACACCTGAGTTCTATAACACGTCATATATTTATGGAGCTCAGAGTGTTTGTGCACGGGGGCATTGTCATGTGGGAAGGGGGTTTGGGTCTCTTAGATCCAGGAAAGAAATAATAAAATGCAAAGGACAAAGTCATACAAATTCATGCTCCGACACTGCATGCTTTTTAATGTGTTTAGTCCAAATTCTCACATTGCTTCCTGTTTAATGTTTTGTTATGAAGGGAAAAGGGTTTGGAAGAGTTTCTCCAATGTGAAAGCAACCAATCCAAGTCTAACAAGGCACTTAGACTAAGGATAGTTTACTAGTAACACACTTGTCTTTATCATTTAACACTCAGTTTTTATATAACATATTTTTAATAGGATTTATCACACTACTTGTATAAATAAATAAACAAATAAATAAATGCACACAGCCAATTACATTCTTTCAGTATCCACATGAACAAACACAACATGTACAAATCTAAAAATACACCTGTAGCAGATCTAATCAGTGAGGTGAGCCAGTGTCATGTGAAATCTGGGTTAGGATAATAGGCTATATCATACGTCAAGCCGAAATGTAATTATTGTTTGAGTCAACTCAAGTAGCAGTGCAGATGGCTGCAGAAGTATTGTCTCAGCTTTTCTTTGCCTCAGAGAATAAAGCTGTTGTAAGAGGCATGCAGTTACAACATTGTAAGCACACACAGACGTACACACACTGTACAGACCGTACAGTAGTAATATGCAATCAATACTTTGCTTTACATTATATTTGTTATATTCCAACTGCCTCTTGTTAAACATGCAGTGATTTTGTCATACAATATTTTGCCGATATTTAACACAAAACATCATGTCCACTTTTTTTTTTTAATTGTCTTAACAGTTTTTGGTTTGTTAAACTTTATTTGCAGTACATACCAGTGCTGTAAATGTGTATATATACCGTATGTAATATAAAAGTAAATGTCCAACAAATGCATGTGCTTCTTCATTTAGTAAGAAGGTTGGTGGACTGGTGGTGGTGTATACTCGATTATTATAGGGGTAAATGTCATTTCCTGACACGTCATTCTAAAACAGATTGTAGGAAAAGGCATAGAAAGCACTGAATGTATTTCTTTAAACACAAAATAAGTCATACTTTAACCCTTAACATGTAGTGGATTGTTACTATTTAGAGTGACTCGACTGATAACTGCCATGAAGAATTTGTACTCTAATACTCTTTGTAATCTAATACAAACTTTTCCATAAATCAGGAAAAATCATCAATCACCTTCAAGGATCCAGATGGTTCTAAAGAAAAAATAGCTAGGGGTAAAACTACAGTAGGATGTTATAACCTAAATCTATTACTAAGAACACCACATAAAAGATGGGTTTTTTGCCCAATTAATGCTCCTAAGGCAAGTTTCTACCAATGCTTCACTAAATTAGTACATTATTACTGACTATCGGCAATAGCAAAAGCAAAAAACAAAAATCAAGATATTTAGTCTTCTACTGAGCCCTCAAAAAAAATTATACTTTATCACTTCTACCTGTACGGGTTATTTGGTTTGGATCTCTACAGAACTTAAAGAGAAGGTTTTCCTTTTACAAATGATTCCTAAATGATAATTTGCTAGATTTGCCTGGGAAAGCCCCGAAGCATGGGGTATCTAAGCTTATCCTTAAAGGGGGAGTGCTGATTTTTATTTTAACCAAGCAAAATCCATACCTGAATCTGTTTAAAGCCAAGGTGAACTGATTTAAAAGGTGCTTGACTGGAATAAAAACCTGCACATTCACAGGTAGTATGCAGCCATCGCTGCCATCTTTGCAAAAAATTGGTTCCTTTTAGAGTGCTTTTATTAATTACAGATGCACGAACGACAACACAACTATAAGGCAAATAATATATTTGTAAACAAATGTTTCCTTTCACAAGTCTAATTCATCACATGCCTGCTGACTGGCATTACCCTGATCCTCTCCCGAGATTCGTAATTCCTGGGTCTGGCCAGGGGTACCATTTAAGCTTATTGTAACTTTACTGTGGGTGTTTAGACACATTCTTTGTCTGACACTTTCCTTAAGATTTGTTTATTAAGGATGTCCATGCTAGAAAATTTGACATTTACTGATTAATTAAAGCAGCAGCAGTATTATACATTCATTCATCTTTTATACCCTAATTCAGGGTCACAGGGAAAGGGGTACACCCCGGGCAGGTCACCATTACAGGGCCACACGCTCAAACACAATCAACCTTACATACATGTTTTTGGACTGTGGGAGGAAACCCATGCAAACACAGGGAGAACATGCAAACTCCACTCACAAAGGCACCTGCCAGGGAATCGAATCTAGGCCTTCTTGCTGTGAGGCAACAGTGCTAGCCACTAAGCCACTGTGCTGCCCAGCAGCAATATCAAAAATAGATTATCAGTAGATCCCATCCTGACTTTCATATTCAGCCCCAGACAACCCCAGAATGGCTTACCTTTTCAACATTCTCCAACAAAGTTCTGTTTAAATTGCTGAAATATCTACCCCACTGATCAATCTACCAAAAACAAGGGGTCAAGATGATATTAGATTTGATAGTAGTTGCTAGTTAAAAGGCAATTTTTTTTGTTTTCTTATTAATTTTTGGGGTTTTTTTTATTTTTTATCCTTAGGGAGTCAAAAAATAGAAAAGCCGAAAAATACCTTGATCCCTTCAATGTGTTTGGTATATGGTTAGAACAGATGGACTTTTCCAGGAGGGTACATGGTTTAAAGCCCTACTCCAACTGTTCTCATAAATTATCCTTAAGTTAAAACAAGAACTTGCATTCATCTCTATGTTGTAGAACCTCAAGAACAGTAGTTATTATTCTGATTATAAGGTTCCTTTCCTAATTGAATCAGCTGTACTTACCATACAGTATATGGACAAAAGTATCCGGTCTCATTTTGAACATCTTATTCCAGATTTAATATCACTTTTACTTTCTTAATGACCTCTATATGGGGTGCACTAGGTGTTGGAGTGTGGCTGTGGGGATTTTTTCCATTTAGCCATAAAATGATTAGTGAGATAGTAAGGCACTAATGTCAGGTGAGGTAGTCCGGAGTGCAGACAGCGTTCCAGGTTATTTCAAAGGTTATTTCATTTGGGTTGAGGTCAGGACTTGAGTTTTCCACTCCAACCATTACACATCATGTTTTTATGAAGACAGGGGGCATTATCATCCTGGGGCAGTGTTTGGAACAGTGTAAAATTATATTAATCCTACAGCCTATAAAGCCATACCAAAAAACTGTTTGGGGAAGACATACTGCAAACTTTAGGCTATATATATATATATATATATATATATATATATATATATATATATATATATATATATATATATATATATATATATATATATAAAATGGAGGTTCCATGCCTAACTTGTACAGCTGTCTTGTTCTATTTCTGAAAAGCCAAGCATTTTCATGTAACTCCTGCATCAATATTTGCTCATGTCTCGGCTCTATATTTGGATTGTACTTACTTCACATAAAGATAGATAGTAAGAATGCAGGATATTTTGAGTGAATAAATAAATATAGAAAATAAATTTGTATTTAATGCAGATTGGCTCATGCCTGGCTCAAGCCCTGCAAAAAGGATTCACACCTTCACACCACAGCCCGTTTTTGATCATATATAAATATTTAATGAGGAAGTTGCTGAACACTGCCTGAGGGCTTATCTGCATTTGAGAGAAAGCAAACATCTCTCGTTTGCTGTTTCAATAAAGCCCTGGACAGCATCAATTTTGGCTCCCAGCTTTACCCTACAATCATCTTTGCAAATTTCAAATAATGTCACTTTTTCATCAACCGCAGTGTATATATATATATATATATATATATATATATATATATATATATATATATATATATATATATATACACATAGATAGGGAGCAGCCCCAAAAGCAGAGCTCCTCATATCACAGCATCATTACTTGCATCTCTCTCTGAAAATAGAGGTGTCAAGACAATTGGGGCTCTCAAGGAAGAGGAGGAGACTGAGGACTATCACTCTTCCTAAGAAGGCCTCCGGTAAAAAGCCCTGATGCCAATAAAGCTAGGCCTTCAGGGACAGTCGTTTTCCCCCAACGGTGCTGCTCCTGAGAGACAGGAAGGAGTAGGGAGCTTGCTAATAGCCCCATTTTGGCTAGTGCACCCACACCCAGAACTATGCTATGGCATGGTGTCTGAGTGGGTCTCTCAGTCAAGGACATGGAGTCCATGATTACGAGAAAATTCTATGGACTAAACTAGAACCTATTTGTCTCCTGGTGTAGGGAAAAACAACTGGACTGTTAACTGGGTGCAGTGCTGGAGTTCCTGCAAGAGAGGTTCTCTGCAGGTCTAACACCCTACAACCTGAAGGTATATGTGGCAGCTATATCTATTTTTCACACCACTTTGGGTGGAAAATCACCCTTGAGGTTCCTTTAAGGCGCTAGGAGGTTTCTTCGTGGCACTAGAAGGCTAAGACTTTTACAGCAACTGAGGTTTTTCTCATGGGACCAGGCTACGGTGGTAAGGCTCACCAAACCCACCTACAAACCATTGTAAAAGGTATTGGACAGACAACTAACTATGAAAACAATGTTTCTTTTTGCCATTTCCCCCAAAATAAGGATTGGAGATATTCAGGTACTGTCCACCCTGCCCTCGTGCTTGGATTTTTGAGGGACTCCACCCACAGCCAGGGTATGTAGCTAAAGTACCAACTGCGATACCGGTCCAATTGACCTGCAGGTCTTCTGCCTTCCTTCCTTCTGGGATTCAGACCAGGAAAGGCTGAACCTGTTGTTACCAGTGCAAGCACTGGGTGCATAAATCCACAGAGCTACCCTGTGGATAAGGTCAGACCAACTGTTCGTCTGCTTCGGTCCACTAGAGGAGCAGATTTTACAACCTGGATGCAGCCTTGACTCCAGGCTCCAGGATGCTTAAGTCACACGGTCCCCACGCATAACACTGAGGCAGTGACTTGGTGCTATGGCAGCGTGGGTATCTTGTTCCTAAAGCGATTTGATGCAGCTTCTCCGAGGGAACGAGACGCTGTGTAACAGGCAATAGCCTCAGCCTCATAAAACAAATATAGGACATGGTAAAATGTTCTATATTAAATAAAACAAATATTGTTTAGCGCTCCATATATTAATTATAACAATATATATAAGTATATTCAATTCATTGTGCAAGGTACACGTACAGAGCCAATGAAATGCATTTTTTGCATATCCCATCTTAGTAAGTTGGGGTCAGAGCGCAGGGTCAGCTATGATACAGCGCCCCTGGAGCAGGAGGGGTTAAGGGTCTTGCTCAAGGACCCAACAATGGTTGGCTTGCTGGAGGTGGGGCTTGATCCCAGGTGTTTCTGGTCTTCAGATTAACAACTCAGCACCTTAACCATTTGAGCCCACCCTGCCCCCTAATATATATACATATATACAAACATACATATACATATATAAACTCCGAAGCGCTATTTGTTCCCTAGCAGTATTTAGTTTTGGGGTTTTTCATGAAGTCACAGGATGTCTCTATAGGAGGTCTTTTTTTTGTTCTTCTACACCAACCAGAAAATCCAACACCAACTAAAATCGACATGTTCCTGCTTGAGAATTGATAAGACTGTCTCACAAGTGACTCCCTCAATACTGAATGTCAGAAAAGACATGATGTACATAAGAGATTTGTCCAGCTTTGTTTTCCTTCTGATTTTGTGAGATTTAAATTTGAATACATCTGATTAACAATCTTCTAGAATGCCTCTTGGCTATTTATATGGTGTTTTTTTTGGTGTATTTAAAAACTAAATAAGAAATATATGAGTTTATATATAAGCTCTCAGCTCATTTCCCCCCCCCCCACACCGAACTACAAACTACTGCTAATTGGAAGATCAGGGTTCAAATTCCCAGCACCACCAAAGTTGCCAGTGTTGGGCCCCTAAGCAAGGCCCTTAACCCCCTGATTGCTCAGTTGTACAAAAGAGACTAATGTAAGTCGCTCTGAATAAGGAAGTCAGCTAAATGCTGTAAATGTAAATGTAATTTAGAGAGACAAGATTATAACAAACCACCCTTTTTTGTTAAACATTTTAATTGTTAAAAACGATAATTTTCTTCTTTTCACATCTAATCATTTCATTTGCTGTGTAATGCACATTAGAGTTCAGCCCCACTAACCACCCCACCCCAACCCCAACCCCAACCCCAAGATCAAAATGAGGCAATTGAAAATGCTTAGAGATTAGAAAAAGTGCCAGAATTTCACATATTCCCAGAATCAGTGCAATCCTTTCATTTGATCACTAAGAGTAAAAAAAACCCAGCAACTGTAAGCTTTCATGCACACACGCTCATCACGTGATAACATCTTTCCTGTATTGTAAGAAAAAAAAAAAAGTGAGACTTCCACCTACATCTGGGATTGAAACAATTAGAGCTATTTTAAGAGAGCGTTTTTGTTACAGTACAGCTTAACAAACACTACATTGCTTGTCTTGAATACAAAACAGAGATTTCTACCCGCCCCTGTGCCAGTGTGTCATGTTCTTTTTCAGGATCACAGGTTGCTTTTCAGAGCAGATTTATAATTTGTGTTTTCTCACATACAGTATGAACTGTGGACTAGATCATTGCCATGTTAACAAAATGTCAGCAGCTAAAATCAGAGGAAAAGGCTGCTATGTTGTAAGTGCGGTATATGTGTGATACAGAAGTCCAGGATTGTTCATTTGGTGTGTTATTATGCGACTGTGTAAGCTATTTGACGTGTCCTATTTTCCTGCCCCAGTTGGGGGACTGTTTTCATTTGATCTGATTTTTTTTTTTTTTGACTGACATCTCAATTGACCTCTGCTGTGTCACTTTTAGCTTTGTCACTCTCACATTAGCTTCTTAAATTAACTGGCATGATTTTCTAGTGTGTTTAAGCTGGTTAACTGCTTTTACTACAGGTGCTTATCATAGTTGTAAGTGAGAGCAAGAAAAGAAGAACTGCACGTAAGAGCTGAATTATAACTAATTAGAACTGAGAGTTAAAATGAAAAGGAAGAATTAATGAGCAGTTAAATTACACTGCCCTTTTTACAAAACCATTTCCCCTGTGATCTTTAAATTAACAAGCAACAATCTTCTGCCATTTTAATGCAAAGCAACGCTAAGGGATGTTATAGTGACAGAACCTTCCAGAAACTTTAGACTCACTGAAGTGAAAATGGGAGTAAAGTGCCAGGAGTGGTTTTTGCAGCGCTTGAACATCTGGTTATGGTAGTATAGTAATTAGTTAATCTATCAGTCAGTCAGTCAGTCTGTTGTCTGTCTGTCTGTCTGTCTATCTATCCATCCATCTCTCTCTGTCCGTCTGTCTGTCTGTCTGCCTGTCTATTTGCACTGTACATGAACATTTGCAAGACCTTAAGCTAGTATAAATGGATTATGTAAATGTATGTGTTTTTTACTAATATTATTGTTGTGTGGCCCAATTGACCCTCTAACAAATTAGATTAGATTAGATTAGATTCAACTTTATTGTCATTGTGCAGGGTACATATACAGAGCCAATGAAATGCAGTTAGCATCTAACCAGAAGTGCATAAGTGGCTTATTTACAGTAAATATCAGTGTAATAAATAGGGTATGGGGTTGGTAGTTACAGAGGTGGGGGTAAATAATGTACAGAGGTATATGGATAGAATATAGAGGTGTAACAATAGATAGTTATGGATGGTGCAAAGATGCATGAGGATAAAGTAGTGCAAAGTACAGAAAGTGGCAGTGCAGTAGTAATTAATACTGTATATCAGCTGTTCAGTGCAGAAACAGCCACAGGAAAGAAGCTGTTTTTCAGTCTGTTTGTGCAGCTCTGAGGCATCGGTAGCGTCTGCCTGATGGGAAAAGAGTGAACAGTCCGTGGTTGGGTGAGGGGATCTTTGATTTTGCCTTTCGCCCTTTGCAGGCAGCGTTTTTTGTGTTTATTCTCTAGGGTGGGTAGCTGAGTGCCGATGATTCGTTGGGCGGTTTTCACCCTCGGGCGGTTTTTTCACCACCCTCTGAAGGGTGGTGAAAAAATTATTTTAGTTAACTTCATATATATAATCATATATTTCTCCAGTTAAAAGTCTTTTGCTTTTGTCCCTGTCTCTTTTTATCTATTCAGAATGTTCCTTGGAATATTAGTCAAGGCTGCAAGCTGACATTCAAACCCAAAAGGGGAAATGATGTAAAGCCGGGACAGTCAAATACACAGTCAAGAGGTGTTTTGTAAAATCACATTTTAGCTAGGGCTGTGTAAAATCATCCATACAGATAACTATCATATTTTTTTTTACAATAGTGCATCGATATTCTAGCCTCTAATATCGATACATATTTTAATTATATGTTAAACAGATTTGTGTTAATGTTGATATTTGGTTAAAACCCTGTGTGTGTCAAACTACGTCATCCTTCACTCCTGTAGTTTTCGCTGACACATACGGCTATAGCAGTAGCTAGTTTAAAATCATTTCTCGGTAGCATGGTGGTAGCGTCGATGTTTTCCAAATAAAATAGCTGTTCACTAGCAAGTAGTGCAGTAGTGGCCACACAAGCGACGCCACCACCATTCACAGATCTGTGTTAGCTGTTCGTTCTGTATTATTTATTTTGTTGAAGTATTGCAATGTATTGTGATATATTGCATCGTGACCCATGTAGCATGATTTGTATTGCATTGTGAGGCCCTTGCCAACACACAGCTCTAATTTTAGCTAAAAGAAATCTCCAAAAACAAACCCATCTATTAAATAACTGCAAAGCATTACAGACATGTGATCTGTGATGCAACAGAACTTGTAATTTTAGGGTGAAAAATCTTTAAAAAATTAAATATAAGAACAGAGATTGGTTTATTTTTTAAAATGGCATTGTGCTAATTCTTTTATTTTCCTTATAAGTTAATAAGCTGATCTTGTATGATAACAAGAGCTTAACATGTGCACACAGCTTATTACGCTTTTATCTATTTACAGTTATGTTTGATGTTGCAGAGAACCGCATAATAACTTTCTATTCTTGTTATAACAACTTTAAATACTCTTTTCCTCTGTTACTCTGGAAAAATAAACTCATTTAAAGTACATTTAAATCATTTTTTACATTTTCATGTGGTGGAAAACGTACAATAAGCCAGGCGTCCCCAACCCCCCATCCGCGCACCGGTACCGGTCCATGAATCATTTGGTACTGGAACGCCAAAAAAAAATAGTTGTTTTATTCATGTCTCATTAGTCTTTCCATCTTATTTAAAAAATACCGCACTTGACTCTGGCATGCTATTTTGAGATAAGCTAACCTTTGAAAAAAAGCGTAACTTTTGTAGGAAGGAACAAGCAAACGATGGCAGACAGCAGAAGGGTCACGGACTGCCAGCTAAAAGAAAGCTGCATTAAAAAAAAAAAAAATACCAAGATTCCTACCTGTTTTTGTAATTGCCTGATATAAAGTGTAATTATTGTGTTCGGATTACATACTAAAAAATGAGAAATGTTTTGGTTATTGGAACCTCGGCGCCTCTACCCGAAAAATTTCATGCATAAAATTGGTCCCTGGTACAAAAAAGGCTGCAGTAATGCATTGATACTGGACACCCCTTTGATTGTAAATAGCAAATAAAAGCCTTCCTACAAAAATTGCCGCTATTGTCATAGTTATATTTTATTCTATGAAAACCAATGATTCCAATACGATAATTTGTTACAGTAAAATCAATTGGATATAAGCAAACACTTGTTTAATACGTCTACTCTGTGTAGCACACATACGTCGTATACACTTAACACGCCAAAGCATAAACACACTACAACTAATAAATACGGAAAAATGTTAGAATTTTAGTTAGCATGTCATTTCCCCAACGTTAAAAAAAACCTCATGTGAGATACATTTCTGTTGCCCCGGCTAGGGCTGCGTTAAACAAGCCTTGTAGTGGCTCCATTAAATCAAGTGGCCAGTCGGTGCATGCCAGACAGGAGTGGCTGAGAGAGTCCTGATGTAGCATGGAAATAAAAAGAATCTCTCACTCCCACTAGCACTTTCCCCGGCCGCAGTGACAGGCGTGACAACACACCATGATGATCACAGAAATTGCCTATTATAGGTGACAGTTCCGCTACTTCCCCCACGTTTTTTAATGCAGTGTACAGGTGACATCAACACGTTTTAGAAGCTTTAGACATAAGCCCTCACATGTGCACTGTTTATTAATTGTTTCTTTTTGGCATTGTTGATGGTTGTCAGTTTTTAAAATAATGTTGATATCTCACCAGTTGTCCTTTAGCTAGTTACCGAAGCAATAAAACATGAAAATAAAATCAAAAAATGTGCTCTTGTTTAAAATCCTACATAGAGGGTATGTACAAATTAGCCATTTCGGAAGCGTTCTGTAACATTTGCCACGATGTTATCAACGGGGTGGAGGGTTTAACATTTTGCATTATGTAAAAAGAGTGTGGAAAAAAAATCATTTTCTGCCAAACTGGTTCGCAGCATCTGTCACAGAGGCGTAAATTTCTGAAGGGTGGTGTTTAGCTGTCTGCATATCATCACGCCCATCATTATTATAGCATGTGCGCATTACGTTGCTCTAAATCATGTTTAATGGTGTTGCGCAGTGGAGATTGGGACGCTTTACAGTGATTAAATTGATTCACTGCGCTTCCTTTGAGCAGCCAGTAATGACCACTCATCCACTATAACACACCTCAATCTCTATTTCACGCACGTTTAGGATGAAAAGGACAGCCTTGACACCCTCCTGGAGAACGTTTGCTTGCGTACTCTTCTCCGATGTAACGAGGTCAGCTGCAGCACATCCTCAGGAAGATCAGCATGGAAGAGCGAAGTATTGTTACGAACCTGTGCATGTCAGCGTATAAAAGAACATTTATATTGACTTCACAAAACTTTAATGACTGTCTACAGAAAATATAACGATCTCATTTTCTGGGCTGGTCAAAAGCATTAATTAATGTTCAAATTTCATTGAGCTCCCATTGTAAGCACAGAACTATAGGTGAGCCTGGGAGAGCCATTAAAAGATTCATTGATCGATTTGACTTTTGATCTGTAGCACGCAGACAAAGACACATCTGGGAACGGAGGAAAAATCAAGCCTAGACGCAGGTGAACATTTAATAGACTGGTTTCTGAAGGCAGAAAAAATTAGGAAGGATTTGTTCCATGTGAGATGTAAGATATGGACAAAAAAAATACTCAATGTTGCATACTGTAAACACCTTCTGAATAATAAAGCATACTGTATGTAATAGAGCTTAGCGAATCCAGATTAATCCAGGATTTACAAATCCTTCTGTTCATTAACTCAAATCGGCCGAGCCCTAAGTTATCTTGTCGCTAACACCAACACAGATAAATAAGTGAAAATTACACCCAAAGGCGTAATAATAGGGATAGAAAGGCAGGAAGTTGCTTGGGGCTCCACATTTTTGACTATTTGAACAATCGGAAATTAAATTAAATATTATTAATAATATTATATAAGAATATATCAGCATCCCTATAGCCACACACACACACACCCCATTACGCTGGATGCGCTTGTTTTTCCTCAACATGCATCAGCTTCGGATTTAAACACAAATAGCACTCTACCGTCTGGCAGCCTGAAGCCGAAAAGAGGAAACATGACAGCGGTAAATAATGGACTTATGATCAAATTAAAGTTAGAACAAACAAATGTTTGTCATAACAATTAATTATCTGCAAGATGAATTACTGGTAATGGTGCAATTACTAATAAGGTTACTGGAAAACAGGTTAGCGGGGTATTATAATAGGGTTTAGCAGGTGACAATCTGGTACAATGTTGTATCTTTGAAAATACAAATAAAGAATTAACATTTTATTAAAGAATAAGCACTTTGTTTTTGAAAAAACAAAACAAATTATGTTCTATTATATGTGTTTTGACTAGTTTTTGTATGTTGTATATCTATATTTTGCTAATGATGATATATTACCAAAATAATGTTTTAGAAGGGGGCAGCATGGTGGCCTAGTGGTTAACACTGTTGCCTCATAGTAAGAAGGTCCCAGGTTTGATTCCTGGGCTTGGGCTTTCTGTGTTGGATTTGCATGTTGTCCCTGTGTTTGTGTGGGTTTACTCCAGGTTCCTCCCACAGTCCCAAAAACATGTATTTTAGGTTGACTAGTGATTCTAAATTGCCCATAGGAGTGAGTGTGACTGTATGTGTGTGGCCCTGTGATAGACAGGTGACCTGTCCAGGGTGTACCCCTCCTGTCTTTTGCCCTTTCAGAGACGGCTAAGATAGGCTCTAGCAGATCCCTGTGACCCCAAATTAGGGAATAAGTGTGTATATAAGATGAACGAATGAATGAATCTTTTAGAAAGGCCTTATTTGTTTATTTTGACTGGGGCTCCCACTACATTTTGTTTCCTCTCTGATCACATTATTCAGTTAGGAACGAGTAGCAGTTCACATACAGGAGCAAGCAGCTGACTGAATTGTTTTAAAATTATAAGTACTTATTCATCTGATTGATTTGAACTGTGGAATACTTTTGTTTTGTAGCGCATAGCCAGGGATTTGGTGAGTTCTAGTGATTCGGTGAGTGTCCTTTTATGAAAGGACCATGGCAAAAGCAGTCAGAATCCCTAGTGACTCAAGTGATTCAAATGACTAATCATTGGTCATTGAGTTATTTCAAAGGATTTGAATCTGTAAATGGAATCAGATTTCTCATCTCTTGTATGTAAAGACACCAAAAAATTAAACAATAAATTACAAAAAATGTTTTATCTAATTGAATTATTTTACTGACTGATTTTAACTATCAAATCATCACTCTTTACAGCCAGAGTTGGCAGAAATGCATCCCAGAATGCACAACATGTCCAAAATTTAAAATGGATAGGCTACAGTAATGAATCTGAGACCACAGACACACACACAGAATCAGAGAAACCAGCAGCTGAAGGCTGGATAAAGACTAGTAGACATAATTATAATAAAACGTATTAGGGGTCAGCCATAATACTTGAATTGGCCCTACTTAAGAGTGGGCACATTTCTTCTAGCACTTACCACCAGCCACTTCAGCTGTGTCTGACCAATGTCCTTTCCCAAACGGTTTTTATTGCCGTTTTAGAGTACTTTTCTTATCTCACTAGAAATTCTCACAATGTGTTTTGACTAAAGGAAAGCAGACAGGTTCAAAATTTCTGTCTAATATCCACCTGCAGCAAAGTGAGGCACTTATCTTTTTAAAATTGCAAAATGGAGAGGTACAACACCGACAAGAAAGCTGTATTTATCCGATGACGATGACATGTCATATGCAGAAGCATTTCTTTCATCCAACGTGCAGTCAGTTTATTTCCGCCTCTTTCTTTCTGCCCATCTGTTGATGAAACTACACGTCACATTAGCCTCAAAAAAGCAAACTGTCTACAGCTTGCTATGTTCTATGTGTACTCTAGCAGCAGCTGACACTAAGCCACTCTCAAGAAATGCTTTGGTTAACCAGTGGGCGAAAAATAGCCTGAGGCTTGTTTGCTGTTCTGTAGTGGAGAGCTGGCTAACCTAGCAGTGATATGATGCTAAAAGGCTGGTTAGGACAATGAAAACACTCTTACAGTATTTGACCTGAGCAGAACAAAAAGTTCAACCACACACACACACACACACACACACACCCTTTACCCAGAATTACTTATGTTTTGCAATTGAAGTTTGCATTTTTATATTTGCAGGACTACTAAAAAACCAAGCAAAGCAAACCTCAACCCAACAAACACTTTTTTTTAATTGGCCAACCAATATTTCTGTGCCAAAAATGCTAAAAAAGTTCACATTTACATCTGTCACATTTGCCAGTCGATCTTATCCAGAACGATATACATTTATCTTATTTCTGATCCAACTAAGCAGCTTAGGGTGAAGGGTCTTGTTCAGGGGCCCAGCAGTGGCAGGTTGGTGGTGCTGGAAACGGAGCTTCTTATCCGCCTTAACCTTAAATCATATGAGCATTTACAACATTATTGGTGTACGATAACTTTTAGCTGGCTGGACATAACGATCAAAAAAAGCAAAATGTTATGTATTATTTTTAATATATACAATTTAAATGATAAGACATTCATTACTATATACTAAAACTATTTTAGAAGGATTGATAGGCTAATACATTAAAATGTAAAATGTCATAATTAAAAGAAATGTTTATAAGGTCTTACAGCTCTTCTCCGAACAGAATTTTAGAATGATGGTATTTGTAACTCGCGACCCACTGATTCAGAATCAAAGTATTAATTAACAGACACTCTTAAAGCACAGTGATTATTATTGCCCACTTTAATTTTTCTAAAAAAAAATGAAATATTGCCCTAGTGGTTAAAATTTGGGTTACTGATTGGTTTCCCAACATTAACATGTCTCTCAGCTGTTTCCGGTCCTAATTGTACAGTGCTTTATAAACCTCTCAGCATCAGTCAATTTAAATAATCATAAGCAAGACATGCTTGTTAGCTACAATAGGCTTGTAGATCTAGTCCACAAGTAAACTTCAAACAACAAACATGCCTCGGCTGATCAAGGCCGTTTCAGAATCTGCATTTCAATCCTGAACTGTTGGTTTAATATTTGGCCACTACATGTTTGAGCTAGCATGCGCAGCTCAACTATACAAATCCAGAACCCTATTCTCTATCACTTTTCTATCCCATGGCTATAATGACACATTGCACAATGCACACTGCTCACACTATCCTGCACCACAAGCAAAAAAAAAAAACAAAAAACAAAAGTTGTGAGAAAATGATTGTCTTACTGGGTCAGGAGAAACATCACCTTCCACCCTGTAATATTAACATAGAGACGCAACATCTATTCATTGCTGCACAACCATCGTACAGTTCCAAATGTGCTCCGAGTCACTACCAGATCATTTCTGCTTCCACAGTTATTGGACAAAAAAGGCTCTGCTCTCTGAGACTGCAATATTACTTCAGGCTTCAGATATAATCTAGTCTTAGTTCAGCTAGCTATAAAGAAAACTCTCATGTCTCTTCATGACCACAATTTCAAAATCATGCAATGATCAAGGAATGAGATTGAATTAAAAGAAGAAACAGAGCCAAAGAATTGGATTCTAATTCAATCAAAACGGTGGCCCACACCAAGCCTAAAAGAAAGACGTAGCCTGAAGCTGCTTGAGGGAGAAAAATAATAATATACGACCCTGGTAATGGCAGAATGAATTATATGGAAAGCACTCCAGAAAAATGTCCCATATAGAAGGAAATCAGTGTAATATACTAAAGGGATTGTGCATTAAGCTAATTAGTCTGTGTTCTGTTTGATTTCTTTAAAACTTATTGCTTTAGGCTTCTTCTGCATCCTTGATGAACAGGAAATTGAGGACAAAAAATATGTCACCATGATGAAGTCCAGATTTAAATAGGGATTTTGTACATAAAGGTGATACAGCGAAAAGAGAGTACAACGGAACTATAAATCTCAATATATACATCAGATATATAAATAAAAACAAGAACTAGTTTTGGATCTAGTTTTACTAATAATGAGTTAACTAAAAAGAAAAAACAAATTATTGTCAATGCGCCAAACAGGTATCAAAATTAGAGTTTATACCCAGTTTATTTTGGACCGATCCTGACAACGTGTCCTACCTCTTAGAATGTGCTACAGACATGTGCTACCGTGCAAACGTATGGAAAGACCTCTCCATAATTTTGAGCTATCTTGCATTTACAATTTCGAATTTGGATGTAAAATCTAAATATAACCAATCTTTATTAAAATTAAATTAATAAAGGATCCTTATTTACAGTGGTGGTTTATTTTGATAGACATTTGGAACTGGTAGTGCAGTGGTAAAGATGTTGGCCTGCTAATTGGAAGATCATGGGTTCAATTTCCAGCACCACCAAGTTACCACTGCTTTCTACATCCTTATTTAAGGTGGTAGTTCTTTCTGATAGACATTTTAAAGGTGTCAAGATACGCTACCCCTGTTTCTACATTGTTTATTTATTAATTGCTAGTTTATATTAAGAAAAAAGCTTTTATTAGATAAGACATGACAGATTGAACTGCCGGTAGCACATCCTGAGCGGGTAGGATAGATCGTCAGAACACTAGCACTGCTTTAAGAGTGGCTGTTATAGCAAATAAATTGACACCACTTGACAAAATGTGGGAATATACCATTGCTAAGCTATCAAAAGTGTTTAAAACTAGAATATTTCATCCTAAGACAATCTTAGAGTACAGTAATCTATACTTTGCTATATAACCTATATTTTTAGACAAAATAAATTGCATAAAAACGGAGGAAAGGCATAAATGCTAGGATAAAAAACAAATGTTGACTCTTTTTCATGTAAGGAGCTTCCTAAGGATAATATTAGTGATCATATTGTCATTGGCAAGCATAGACACCTTTTTTTCTGTAGTCTTATGACTCACATAAAGCTGCTATTATAATCAAACCAGGCACTCAGCACAAAAGAATTAAAGCAGCAGCACAATCATTAAAATGGCAGACGTTAGACAGCAGCCATGTTTGAATGGCAGATAAATCAATCGTACATAAAGCTGCATGCAAGCCTGCAGCGATTTAATTGCTATCTGGGGGTCTTACCAGGAAAAAAAAAACACTGCCACACACCCTGTGTACATGCTGTGATTATCTTTGGCACCTAAGAATAGGCTGTGATCAAACCCCAGTCGCCAAAAACAGGACACAGAGAGTCTGCGACAGGCACAAATCGGCTTCATACAGCCTCGGATAATGACTGCCTAAGACCTCCAGCTGATGCGAGTTGAAAAAACAGGACAAGTAGGTCTATTATTGGAGTGAAGGGATGCTGAAAAGGCTCTATATTAACGTCACAGAATAAACGCCTCCTTTATGGCTCTTCAACCTTGTCGATCATGAAGAAGTGCAATATAATGAGGCTTTCGGTTTTAAACACAAAGAAGGAGCTTATACGCTGGAAATTGTACAGGCGTGCGTCATAACTTGTAAAACTCTGATAAGTGCAAAAATAAATTTAAAGAAAATAAAATAAAATAACTGAAAAAAAAAACAACAGACGAAGGCTTTTCCAGTAAAAGCCAAGCAACGACTGAAAAGTTGCTCACTATTAAAATGTCGTTCTCTAGATTTTATTATTTTACTATTGTCAATAGTGAGCAGTTTTAACGATGACGTTGCAATTACCTTCAACAGAAACATCTCAACAAGTGACCTCACGCTCCAAGGCTCATATTAAGATCTGGCTACTCAACCTAAAAAGATACACGTGTATATAGATTCACAGGGGCTTCTCTCTGTCCTCAGATTTCTTCAGAGCAGGTGCTTAAATTCATTTTTATTATTTTAGATTATTTTCTTATAGTTCGCACTTTCGAGGTTGGTATTTTTTATTGGGTAGCACATTTGGGACATCATTTTTTGTTTTTTATTAAGCTCAGCCTCAGCTAGCGTATAGCCACTATGCCCTTATCTGTCTATAAGCTTCGGGATCTTGAATTGTTAATCTGATTGGTTGTCTGCGAACACTTCTGTTTATGTGCACTTGTGTCTACTTGTTTTTGATAAGAAAATAACTTTTGAACACTTACGGCCCTGTGAGCTTTTCAGTCACATGGTATCTTGTAAGAAGTTTAGCTATTCCAAAGTTTTCTTTGAAGTACTTGTGAGTGAACAAGATGTGTAAACTAATAAACTCAGGGAGAAGTTTAGCAGTCGGTCTTTCGTAGTGTATGCGGAAAGACCGTACTTCAGTTGTTTTTGGGTTACAATAAGTGACGAAAAACAACTCTCCAGTTTAGCTATATTAGACTATTCTCATATATCCTGTCCATTTTAGAACAAAAGGCTATTGTTATGGCTGAAAATGATGATTTGGTGATTTAAATGTAAATAAGAAAGAAGCTGTGACATATGACATCTGTTAATGTCATATGCATATGTCTCAGTTTACCCTCGTATTACCCTCGTTTACCCTCGTATTCCTCTCATGTACATGTAAAACACCCTATTTTATGCAGGTGTTATTCAGAGTAAAAACATGCTGGCACTCGCAGCCGCAAAGAGACCAGAGATTGTTCATTTTCAGTGAGTCCTGGCAACTTAGACTGACAGTTGGCAACAAGATAAGGGCATGTCCACTGATGAGAAACACAAATAGGAAGCAATTTGGTGAATATACTGGTAAATTTTACACAATAGATGAATCCTTTTTTTTCCAGAATGTTTTTTTTTAGCAACATTTTAAATGCCAGTTATGCCATCTACTGATTTGTTATTGCCAGGGAAATCCTTAAAATATATTCTATTGTCTACTGGTGATTTGTAGTGCCTTTAGAAATAACAAATATCGGGTTATCAGTCTGCGTTAAAGGAGGCAGGTTTTACGAATCTTTACCACCTAAGAGCTTTAGTCTTTTCTGCTTACTAACTTCTTCTCTGTATGATTTAAAGAGAAGCGTTGGCATGCTTTCCTGTGATTTAAACAGTAGATAAATAGTAGAACGTCGATATATAATGTCGATATATAATACATTAACCTTCAGTCCATGCTGGTGTTTACATGTGAGAATCTCCAATACGGCTAACTGACCAAAACTCTTAGGTGGTAAAGATTCTTAAAACCTGCCTCCTTTAACACAGACTGATAACCCGATATTTTATTCTTCTATTTTTTTTATAAACTACCTTGTTCTATCGCCGAGCAGGTGCACAGCTGAAGTCCTTACATGTTACAAAGTTTTGGAGATTTATAACCAGATGGTGTGTGGATGGGTGAAAAAGGGCAACAGCATCAGCTCAAGAGGCTTTTTATTTTCATTTCGACCATGTTTCTCCAGAACTATGGTGCCAGCTGAAACAACCGAGAACTACACAAAATAATATAAAGATACAATAAACCAAAAAAATATCATAGAACTATAAAAGACTAGAGAATAAATTGTCTCTGTTCTATGTGCATAAAGTGCATAGTGTGCAACCTGGCGCAAACAGTACAATACTCTGCAATACTCTGTATGTTTGCAAATAGAGTACAAATTGTGCAAATAAAGTTATACAATCAATTACAATCGTAAATTATAAGAACAAACATGAATCATCTTTATTCCAAAAATTTTTGCTCTTTTCTCCTTGATTTGTTCCCAGACTGGACTTTTAATGGATGGGGGGTTAAGGTGCTGAGTTGTTAATCTGAAGACCAGAAACACCTGGGTTCAAGCCCCACCTCTGGCAAGTCAACCACTGTTGGGTCCCTGAGCAAGACCCTCAACCCCTCCTGCTCCAGGGGCGCTGTATCATAGCCGACCCTGCACCCTGACCCCCAACTTACTAAGATGGGATATGCGAAAAATGCATTTCATTGGCTCTGTACACGTACCATGCACAATGACAATGAATTGAATATACTTATACTTAATATAGCCCAAAACACAACAATAACTGATCGTTTTCAGTGGCATTAATCAGCCAAACCCGCCAGCATATGTTCATACTTAGATTGGAGGTTTTACATTATCACTATTATTTTTTATTTTTATTCTTAATACTTATATTATTGTACCTCCTAAACTTGCTCGAGTGGTTGGGTTTAGTGATTTGTAACGATTTAATAGCAAATACGGAATTTTCTACTTGTAAGTATAATTACTCACAGATACAAAGTTATACACACTCTGTACACAAATACCACCTACAATTTCCCTTATAGATCCACCTGTACGCTATATGAGCATATAGTATCTGTGCATCTAGAATTGGCACACGGTAACTTAGTGTTAGACTCCTGACTGGAAAATTGTGAGGTCAAATTTATTTGTGGTTCCTCACGTTTAAGATGCAACAGAATTTATTCTAGCGTATCCTCTGTCTTACACATTTAAGTTTTTTTTCCCCTACAACACAATTAATTCACCTTATCAGCTAATAAACAGACTTTAATAAAGTAAGGTAAAAACAATATAATGTATAGAACAGTCTAGAATCTAGGAGCAGCATGTTTGCAACATGTGCTCTGACATTTATTCAAAACAAAATTCTGGTACCAGACTTAATAAAACACAACAAATCCATAAATAATTCCTGAAGTCTGCATAATGCCAGAGTCGTTTTTATATCAAGCCTCATAACCCAGAAGCCATTTATAAAAGCTTTGGGTGAAAGCTGTGATATTAACATAAGGTCTAAAGTAAACTTATGGAAAGTGGGAGAGAAGCATCTGCTGTCACCAAACCAGGCCACATGACTACATAATGTCATAACCAAGCCTGAATATTGCACACGGCAATATGGGAGAACATTTCGCATCTTTTAAATGCTAAGACAATATGGAAGGAGAACTCTTGGGTAAGTTTGATTTCAGGACTCTATTTTAAATGAAAGATAACCTTTGTCTTTCTTATAAGCCATTAAAATATGCTTGCTGTTTAGAACCCTTTTAATGTCATTCATTTCAATAAAAAAAAAACAATAAAACAACCGAGTTCCTCTTACCTTTCATTCCGTACTTGTTGCGCCGGCCATACTTGTTGATCAGCACAAACATCACAATAAGAAACACGCAGCCAAAAGCAGCCAATCCGACAGCTATAGACATCTTTGGGAACAGAGGGAGCAGTGAAGCGGGTAATTAAGAACAGCATGGCGTTAACACGGATCAGAATATAGAAAATGCTCAGGGTGTGAGTAGGAAAGATCACTTAACAGCACTGAGCTGTAAATAAATATAACACACAAATGTAACACATGGCTCACCCCGAATGAGTCCTCATCTGGCCTGTTCACGTCGTTTCCAGGCGTAGGATCTCCTGAGAAAAACAGAAAAAAAAACAGTTTTAAATGGTGTCAAGAAACAAACTTTAGGTGATACCAGCTTTGTCCTATGTTAAAACCTTTATTATTAAACAGAGGAAAATGTCACAGGAAGTGAATATTGAAAAGTTCGTCATTTTTTGAAGAGAAGGAAGTACAATGGTACCAAGTTCAATTTGGGCTGGAGAGAAGTGCATTTTGCAGTCTGGCGAGTTCGGCACTCGAGATCAAAGGGTAATTCCGAGCTAATTAATTGTCCAATAATTGAATAGGTGCCATGGGTTAAAGTGATATCAAAGCAGCTTTTAACAGGAAGCACAGACCTTTCCCTTCCTGGCTTACACTATTTGTTCAGTTTCACTGTCCTTAGTGCTGTGCCAGTCTATACAGATTTTGATAAGCAGGGATGCAGTAGATTAAAGACAAATGTTTGTGGACATCTTACCAGCACAACCAATTTGTGTGTTCTTCTTAGACGTTGTCTGACATATTGGAAGCAAACGAATGCCTGGGATGTCTTTATATGCAGTATTATATACATGGTGCTATTTTGGAGTGGGCGGTATTACAAAGTTCAATTTCACAGTACGAGTAATTTTTATTAACAATATATTTCACAATATGGTTATTTAATACCCAATTACACAGAATGCAAAAGCATTGAAATATATTTTTTCTCCCGACTGAAAAACACAACAGCCTCGGCCACGGCCACTCATTTACATGTCATGGTATACACAAAAGAAAAAAAATCTGTTACCGTCATACCGCCAGGACACTTAGACTTAGAGTCTAAGTGTCCTGACTTCAATCCCAATGAACTCCTTTGTGATAAACTGGAAAACACACTGCACTCCAGATCTCATCACCATGGCTGACTGAGGTATAACCTCTGCATCCATGCTCCAAAATGATAAAATATTTTCACTAGTTTGGAAGTTATTACAGCAGTTTGAGAGAAACGAAATTTGAATTAGGGTTAAATCCAAAGAACATGTAGATGTGATGGAAAGATGTCCGAAAACTTTTGACCATATGAGTGAACTTTATTCTTACAAAATCTGAAATAGAAGATAAAAACTATGGTGACGCATGAACGAGTACTAAATAGTAAGTTGATGAGTGTAAAAAAGCATCACGAAGGTCAAGCAAAGTTAACTTCTTAAATTGCTGTGACACACAAAACTCTGAAAGAATACTCAGTGCGGAAGAACACTCACCATACTCAATTATTCCTTCCATGGCAGAGAAGAAGAAAGAGAGAAAATGGTAAATGAGATAAAGGATAACAATCTCACATTACAAAGATTTCTTCAAGAATTAATTTGTTAATTCACACAGCATCTGAACAACTTACCACTGCCATTGTGGTTAGCAGTGAGACTATTTTTTAAAATCACAAGCCTACCATCCATGTCAGGAAATGGCGGCGCCTCCAGGAAATGTCCGAAGACGGTTTTGGTGACTGAGCCGAGAGTGTTGGTGGCCACCAATGTGTAGTTTCCGTTATCGTGGTGTGTAGGGTTTTCAAAAGTCAGGCAGCCTTCCAGGTAGTCCTGGTAGAGCTCCATTTCAGTGTGGATATATGTGGACTGAATCTCGCGGCCTTTGTGGAACCACTGTAGTGTAGGATGAGGAAAACCTCGTACGGTGAACTCGATGCACGTGTGGTGTCTGCGTTCAGGTTCCTCCAACTTTAGGATCACTGGGGGAACTGACAGAGGGTGAGGAATGGGATTTATAGGTTAATACAGGTGATTCTTTAAAATCAAAGGGCATTTAACTGAAAATTGAGAAGATCCTGATACACTAAATACACAGAATAAATAAATACATTATAAAATCGTCGTTCAACAATTGACCATTAGTGATTTACCAAAACATTATTTTAATTGGTCTAATTTGGTTAATGTTGCTTTACATTATCAACTCAAAGTAATGCCACAGACTCGAAACATAATGAGACACTGTAAGGAGAATAATCACATTTTTCTGTTAAAACAAGTTAAACAAGTTAAATAAGTATCTGTAAAACGCGGTCCTATCTTAGTTCTGTTAAATAATGACACTACAGAATTACTTTTACATTTACAGCATTAGGCAGACGACCTTATCCAGAGCGACTTACATTTATCACTTTTATACAATTGAGCAATTAGGGGTTAAGAGCCTTGCTCAGGGGCCCAGCAGTGGTAGCTTGGTGGAGCTGGGAATCGAACCGATTACTTCATATACTGTACTTTACTGGTTCCACGTCTAAAATACAATCTAAAATAATATACAAATGTATCACTTATCTATTAGACAAAAACCCCAACACCAATGAGGATAAGAAATTGTGTAAAAGATAAATAGAAACAATACAATAAAAACACCAAAAAGAGCTGGGACAGGGGCAACAAAAGTCTGCCCATAGGGGTGGTATGGGGGTGTGTAAAGGCAGCATTGATGCTGAAACATACATACAGGATTTGGAGCAAAATAAGCAACGTCTTTTTTAGCGATGTCCTTACTTATTTCAGCAAGACAATGCCAAGCCCATTCTGTAAATTTTACAACAGCTTAGCTTTGTAGTAAAAAGATGCAGGTACTAGACTGACCTGTCCAGACCCATTGAAAATGTGTGGTGCGTTATAAAGCGCAAAATACGGCAACTTAGATCCCGGACTGTTGACTGAAGTCATACTTTAAAGTTGGAATTCTTTCCCATTCTGGCTTAAAGTGAAGCCTATAGTAAAGCAGGAGACACCCTGGATGGGAATACCATCATACACACAAGTCTACTATTCACACACTACATACAATTAGGAGATGCCAGTCAGCCTACAACTTCTGTCTTGGGACCGAGTGAGAAACCCAGAGTACCAGGAAAAAAAGACTACAGCATTGATGCTGAAACTCCAGTGTACGAATCACTAAACAGAATGGACCTGTTGCGTATTGGATATATTTTAAGATAGTGTCCTAACTGTCTCTCTTTCTCATTACCGTCCGCTGTTTCCCAACAATATCTAATCAAGCAACATAACAATGCGACAAATGCGAGTGAAAAACTGTCTAATCTTTTAAGCCTTCTGAAATAGTAGAAAGAATATTAATGCTCCAACTATTTTAATTATTATTTCTTATTGCATTTTTTATAATGTTGCAAATTCAGAATTTGGAATTGTTGCCGTACGAATATTTGCATTGTGTTTCTGTGTATCGTGTACTTTTAAGTATGCAAGTTCTTAGCTTCGAAAGAGGAAATGAGACAAATCCAAGGTGATAGCCAGTACTGAATTATGGAAAAAGCTATTAAATCAAGCCTCAAAAGAGTAATAACATTTACTTTGTATTAAAACCTTTAACATTTTATTAGTCTAGCAAAGAAAAGACTATTTGGCTGAATATGAGCCACTGAACAATAATAAGTTAGGTATCCGATTGGAAACTGGTTGATAAATCTACGAATGTAATGCTGCTTTCACAAAATATACATTAGTGCTCATTTTTTCCGATTAAGGCAGTGTGTGATCTGGCATCAAAATAAGAGAATCATCATAACTGCCGGTCGATCGCTCTTTCCAACAATCGAATTGATTTGATGTTTTCTTTTTCAAAGGCTTAAACTGACGATTGACGACTGATCTATGCCTCCCTTTTTTGCTGGGAGCTGCCCAGCTTCAAGCAATTGATGCTCAGTTTAGGGATTTGAAATCAGCATGCTGCAGTATCCTTCGCTCACTTTGCACGCCCTCTCCACTATATAGGGTGTTATTTACAGAGTCCTGCTGAAGCTCCCAAACACACACAGAGAGAGAAAGAGAGAGAGAGAAAGAGGGATCCATTTACCTCCTCCAAATCTACAATAGCTGCAGTATCCTTTTATGGATTTTTATAGCACAGCTCATCTTAGCTAAGAAGAAAATGTCTGGTTGTTGAGTTGTAGTAAGTAAAGATAGATTTACAGTCCAGTGTTTAAGGTGAACTAAAGTGGCCTCTTAGGAAAGAAAGAAAAATGGTAGAATGTATAATAGGTAAGGTTTTCCGGAATGGAATATGGGTTGGGACAAAAAAATATAATATACAGGTGCCAACAAAGCCGCAGAACCCAAATTAGATTAATAAAAACGCTGAAGAAATGTAAAGCATTTGGCAGACAACCTTATATTCATCCCTTTTTTATACAACTGATCAAGTGGGGTTAGAGGCCTTGCTCAGGGGCGCAACAGTCATGGCTTGGTGGAGCTGGGAATTGAACCAACAATCAACCAGTCTAACCATAAGCCACAACTTCCCCAACAAGAAAAAAACAAACGAACAAAAGTGTGGTCAAGCAGTGTTTTAACTATTAGTCCTAAAGACAAAGACATTAATTTACCCAAAGGTTTGAACAGTGTAATTTAAGATGTTTCTATTCCAAAGACAAAAATTAGACATAGTCTATACAAATGGATTAAGTTTGCTTCTGCAGTGTGATTTTCCCACAGCTTAAAAGTCTCTTTATAAAGACAAATCTTTTCTAAAATGATGTCTCAGTATATCAAAATTAGATTATTCTACCGCATCAAAGTTTTATATTTCATATTAGATATTTGCCATATGTTTCAATCTAAAATGCCAACAGCCATACACACCATGCATATTGCCTGGACCTGGCACAAACCATTTAAACATGTACCCTCAGGAGACAAACACACACACCTTGTAAACAGCTGTAACCCATAATCAAAAAGTAGTGATATTCACTACTGCTTACACAGAGTCATCCCTATTTTTTCCTTCTGATTTATCTGATTTATCTGACGTCTTAGCAAGCTTGCACGAATAAAAAGAACTAATATCTAGAGATACACTTAAAATAAAAAAAAAAAAGAAGAAAATAATAAATATTTAAAAGCTCTAAATTTAAGCAACGTTCCGAACCTTAGCAGGTTATAAAACAAAAAAAGAAATATTCCGAAGCTATAGATCATTATACCCAATGGATATACGGTTTGGGGCACCAGATTATCAAATTGATATGGTTTTTTAAACACCCTATTTCAGATTCGTTCTTAGTTGTGCTACTATAAATAAAAAAATGCTTTCCACCAGATTTTAGAACGTGTCTTTGAGCGTTCAGGCACTGATCTTGGGTGTCTGGGGTTAAGGTCAAAAACTATAGAGATATTATATGTTTGTAAATTGTCTACAAACATTGGATTATATAGTCCAGATTGATGCAATAAGCGCAATTCTAATTTGCATAATTTGCTCTGGATTACTTCACCCCTCCTCAGCCCTAATGTAGACAGCTTTTCTGCTTGTCCGACCATGATGACAGGGCTGCCAAGAACATTTGAAGGAAGGGTTTCTTTACACGGCCCTTTTGAACAGAACTCACTCTTGTCAGCACTGTGTTATTGTCTGTATTTCCTGTTTGCTGACATTCTGTCATTTTTGATTGACATTTAGAAATGAAAGTAATTATGAAAGAGTGGCAGATTTCAGTGTCTTTAAGAGCAGAATTGAGCATCGCTATTAACATCCATTAGCACAAGCAAAAACTTAAAGTCCATATGGCATCATTTACAGTTAATAACTGTAAAGCAGCTAGAACATGCCCACACAGTACTTTAGCAATATATAGGATTATTTATACAAATTACTAACACTGGGCTAGGTAGCGTAGACGTTAGCACATGTGCCTGGCAGAAAGACTGGGTTTAACTTCCACCTTGCGCCTATGTGCAAGAAGGTAGCATGTGTTCCAGCAGGATTGCATACCTAAGGGTTTCCTCTGGGTTTTGCAGTATTTTTCCCCGAAGAATGATATGTGAAATGTGAACTAATGTGTGTAATATGGACTCATTAAAACAGTTCCATCTTTCCAGCTTGTGTTCTATACACTTAAAACAGTTAAAAATGACCCTCCAGATAACCCAATAGTGGGTTGATAAAGCACCTACCTATTGTTGGGTTATTTTAACCCATTTCTTTTGGTAGTAAGTTTTACCCAATAAATACCCAAATAATCGGGTTATAAAATAACTAATTTGTTGAATTATTTTTTATTATTTATAAATTTTTTGCCTAGGATGCCCTCAGGCTACATTGATACAACTTTTATCTTTAAAACTTAGATAGATATAGATAAAATTTTTACTTTTGTATTTCGTGGCTTTAAAACAAACGTCGGTGTCGATAGTCACAGATATAAAATGGACAAAAAGCAGACAACAGGAGGAAAGTTAAAAATCTACATATTTATAGAGAAAATGCAACAATAATAAAATTTAAGGCCTTATTGTCTTTTTGTAAAGAAAAAAAAATAGCACATACTGTATATGGATAAACTGTATTACTCGTGTATCTTCTGTGACAGTTGTGCCGATCTTAGCTAAAAAATTTTATTTTAACCCAACTGGTTGTGTTGGCATACAAGCAATCTAATGAAAGTTCGAAATAAACCAACATAATAACCCAATAAAATTTAACCCTGATATTGGGTACAGTAAATAACCCAATGTTTTTAGATTGTAGCTGCAAACGACTTTACAGGTTTCACTTAGACTGTGTGCAGGATAAGCACTACAGACTATTAATAGATGGATTAACAGTTTTTATTCGGGATCCGCTTGTGATCCGGCATGTATTCCGATGTCACGCTTTCTCCAATAAGCTTCCTTGCAGCCCTGATCAGAATATAGCCAGTTTTACTGATACATTCTGTTTAAAATCACAGTATTCTAGGACCTATTGATTTGCCATCAGTCAGAAACCTTTTTAGCAATTCTGAATTCTATCTGATGTGAATCCTAGTGATGCTCCAGAGGAGAATAATGAGCCTTGATATATAAATTAGTTATTAGTACAAGATTATGTTGAGAGTAAGATACAGTAGTTGGTTAGGTGCCGCAGTGTGGAATGCCCCTGAGGATAAATCTCTATTAGCTAACGCTTTTTCAACCTTCTATTACACATCCATCAGCGATTAAAAACACTTATGAGAAAATACAGGCAACTTTTCAATCAAATAAGACGTAACAATAACGAAACTTTGAGTTTATTGATTTTGGCTTGAACGAGAAGAATACAGCTTTTGTGAGAAGTCATGGTTCAGTGGTTAAGGTGTTGGATTGCTGATTGAACAATTGTGGGTTTAATTCCCAGGATCACTAAGCTGCCATCGCTGGGCCCCTAAAAGAGGCCCTTGAACCCCAATTGCTTAATAGGAACATTGGCCAAATGCCAGAAATGTAGACGTGTTAGAAAATAAAGCACAGCATGGAGCTTGTGGACCATTACAGTTAAAATGATTAGTGATAACTTGTCTGTAATTGTGTGCAGTAGTTTGTCCTGCATCATTCATACTATGCCAGTTGAAAGACCTCGGGATATAATGCATACTAATAGTTTATAATGCTTAGTAATAGTTTGACTGTCACGCTATTGATATATACATAAGTGCCTAAGATCATTTCTAATTACAAGAATACCTTCGAGGGTTGAAGCTACTGCGTGTCATGTAATCATACACTTTATTCACTCATATCCTGCACTGTCATTTTACCGTCATTTCTTAACTAGGACAGCAATAGCACTCCACATTTTGTTGTCACAGCTAAACATCCCGAGCGTCTCCTTGGGTTGGAGCTGTCATTTCATTTTAGCGTCAACCTCCTTCATCTGGGTGCTGCTTAAACTAAATGGACTCCTCTATGCAGCAGATTAAATTCATCTGCTATTTATTAAACAGAATGTCTCCTGAGCAACAAACTCTCCTTTCAGAGCCCGAAATGTGTTTGGTGCTTAGAGATACTGGATCTTATAGAAACTGCCAGATAGGACACTCCAGGTGTTACATCCTGGGCTCAGCTCTCTAGCACAACGTGTACTGTGTGCTAATAAAAAAAAAAAAACAGTACTAATAATAAACCATTTCTCAAAATGGAACATCTATTTCGGTAATTAAATTCCGACTGGTGTCTTTCTTTTCACCTTTCCTGCCTACTAAGTGTTTCTGATTACACTTACATAAAAGCTTTAGGGTGCTTTCTTGTTAATTGGCTTTTCTGTTCATTTGCCATCTTGTCTGTATTGGAAACTTCTCGAGGAAGAAAAGTGAGATTTTATCTTTTTTTATATTTTTATTTATATATATATATATATACACTGCATGTCCTTCGTCTGGTACATTAACTTGTCTTGTCCAAGCTCTGTGTTTACAGTCCTCAACATTGCCTGTTTCTTTGTGCTTCTTTAAAATAGCTTAAACAGCAGATGTTAAATCTCCAGTCATGCCTGGGAGAGACTTTGCTAATGCTGAGTTCAGCTGCTGACAGTTTTTGCAAAATCACACATGTGACATTCACGCATTGTGATTTATCAGGTGATCTGAGAGAAAAACTGTTGCACTGCAGAGGCTTGTGAAATATTTGGCATGCCAAATATCTGAATGATGTGGTAGCACACTGGTTAAGGTGTTGGACTGTTACCTGGATGTTCGGGGGTTTGTTTGGCCACTGAGCAAGGCCCTTAATAGCTCCAATTGCTTAGTTGTATGTAAGACATAAATGTAAGTCACTCTGGATAAGGATGTCTACCAAATTCCAGGATGGCGCTGCAGGACTGCTCCTACAGGCCAAACATCGGGGTGGATGACGCTGTCATCTACCTGCTGCACCGGGCGCTGACTCACCTGGAGGCCGCCGGAACTGCTGTGAGGGTCATGTTCTTTGACTTCTCCAGTGCCTTTAACACCATCCAGCCGGCTCTTCTGAGAGAGAAGCTGGAAGGGGCAGGAGTGGACTGAAGACTGGCTTCATGGACATCGGACTATCTCACCAGCAGGCCACAGTATGTGAGGCTACGAAACTGTGTGTCTAAGGTAGTTGTTTCCAGCACTGGGGCCCCTCAGGGGACGGTGCTCTCACCATTCCTCTTCACCCTTTACACCTCTGACTTTACATACAACACCAACAGTTGTCACCTCCAGAAGTTCTCTGACGACTCAGCCATTGTTGGCGGTGTGTCTGGGGGGAACGAGCTGAGTACAGGTCAGTCATCATGGACTTTGTGGACTGGTGTGAGCGCACTCACTTGTGCTTAAACACCAGTAAGACGAAGGAGATGGTGATCAACTTTCGGAGGAGGACACCACATTACACTCCGGTGACCATCCAGGGCTCAGACACTGAGGTCGTCGACAGTTTTAAGTACCAGGGAGTTCACCTTAACAATAAACTGGACTGGACTCATAACACTGATGCCCTGTACAAGAAGGGCCAAAGTCGCCTCCACCTTCTGAGGGGACTGAGGTCCTTTGGAGTGGGCAGGCCTCTCTTAAGGACTTTTTATGACTCTGTGGTAGCCTCTGCTATCCACTACGCTGTGGTCTGCTGGGGAGAAGGCAGCACAGACCGGGACAGAAAGAGACTCAACAAACTGGTCAGGAGGGCCAGTTCTGTCCTGGGCTGTCCACTGGACTTTGTGGAGGAGGTGGGTAAGACCTGCATAAGACCGTGGAGGCTATGAGCAGCTCCTTCAGTAGCAGACTATTACACCCTCCGTGTAGGAAAGAGCGGTTCCGCAGGTCTTTCATACCCACCGCTGTTAGACTGTACAACTCAACAGTCTAACTACAGATGCACATAACTAACTGTAAATACTTTTAGATTTTTAAAAATGTTTATCGTAAATTGTTTTTATTTCTCACAATTTGCACTTTTCTATTGCACATTTTTTTCTATTTTCCTACTTTGCACGTAATTGTTTCTGTATCTGAGCCACCGTAACAATTTAATTTCCGCACTGTGGGATCAATAAAGATTATCTTATCTTATCTTATCAAATGCTGTAAATGTAATGTAATGTAAATCTGAAACTGAGCATTCAATAAATACCTCAGAGATGGCCTGCAGTCAATAAGAGAGCAAAATCCAGGGCAGCGGGAAGTTCAGGAAGGAGTCATAGACCATCAACAAGCATAGCTTTGGTTCTGATCGTTTTGTTTTTTTTAAAGCTTTTTTTTTCTTTCCTGCGCTTCAAACCAGCATGCAGACCATTTGCAGGCTCTATTTTAATAACATTTCCAGTCTCGCGCAGGAACTCTGATCTTGCATTATTTTTTATCACCTCTGGCGTGTGTTTGGTTGTAAAATTTAGTTTGCGGACAAGTTCTCAGTGATTCTTTTTATTGTAAAGTCATGCAGTGTGTTACCACCTGTTGCCGATCTCTCGTGCATGTAAGCAGTAACAGAATGTTACCCCGGGTAGTCGCACAGTGTGAAAACTACATTGATTGAACGACTTTGAAAATCATGCAGTGTGAATTCACCCAGGTTTAAGCTTATACACAGCTTATTTAGTTACAGTTACAAATATCAATTTATGAATATCAATAAATTAGTTCATTGATGTGTTTTAACCTACATATCGAATTGATGATCATTAATTATTAGAATAAGAATTGTTATGTCTCTCTTTTGGCAGACTCTCTTATCCAGAGCGACTTACATTTATCTCATTTTATACAACTGAGCAATTCGGGGTTAAGGGCCTTGCTCAGGGGCCGATATATACATATAAGAGAGAGACATTAGACATGCATGCTGCTCGTATGAATCATGCATGCTGCTCTTTGATTGGCTGGTGTTACAGTCGGCGTGGGGAAGGTGGTAGATCAGTGTTTAAGGATTGCTAACCGGTTTGTTGGACCAAGTTACCACTGTTGGGCCCCTGAGCGAGGCTCTTAACCTCCAGTTGCTCAGTTGTATAAATGAAATAAATGTAAGTCACTTTGGATAATGGCGTTTGCCAGATGCTGGAAACGTAACATAATTGTATTTACAGTATTTACAGAATAGACTCATTTCCCACACCAGGGTAAAGTAGTTCTTATTAAATAAATGTGTTTAGATATAAACAGCAGAACAGACATGATTCTACTTTGCTTTCCAGTTAATGGTTGAATCAAGTAGCCAATATATTAAAATATTTTTTCGACTCGTATTAAATGTCCTGTCTTACTTGCACTTGGAATCCCAATAATTAATCAGTATGTTTCAATTAAAGGCACTTAAACCAATCGATTCCTCACAAAAGCTCAAGAAAAGCCATTAAGACAGAGGAACAGAGAGCAGACGCTGAATATAGATATTATAAAGATGATGTTATCAGCATAGTTGCAGTTGGAGATGGAGTATAGCACAATTTATCTAATCTTGATTTCCTTATTATGGAGCGATACTGAAAAATGATCTAAAGTCATCTGTGTTTTTCATTTGCATATTGGTTCACTTCCAACACCAAATAGCATAAAATCGGAAAACTGTTGATGGTGATGCTTTGGGGAACAGTCATTTTTTTGCTATTACCTTAATTTAAGCAATTTACATGAGAACCATTACAAAAAAAAGATGTAGGTTTCACGCAGGTTAAAATAAAATAGCAAAAGCTGGCAAACTGAGTAGCAGCAAATGTTTTAGTGGGTCTAAAGCCAATTTCAAGTGTGAGACAGGAACGCCGTAGACACCATGCATACACACATTTACAACATGAAGCAATATCCAATATTCAGTCCACCTGCTGGAATATGTTTGAGGTGAGAGGAAATCAGAGATCCAAGAAGAATGGCGAGATTTTAAGGTCAAACTAGGGACTCTGGAGCTGGTACAATTTTTTACTCGCAAATACTGTAACATACCAGATGCTTCACCGTTGGTGGCAAAAAATGAAAGTCTGGGGGAAGAATTTTTACAAACTATACCAATGAACACATTTAAAATAAACAGGAATGCAGACTGCATTTTAGACCTAATTTAGTGACAGAATTTTGTGTATAAATGGGCAAATCTCCACAACGATGCTCTACAACGTAGAGTATTCAGGTATTAGAATAAGTTTAAATCCGGAATGTTCAAAAAAACAAAAACAAAAACCTTTGTACTTACAATACAAGCTTTTTCTAAATATTATTTTTTTACAATTTATAAACCGACAGTTTTACATCCATTAAAACAAATCCCACCGGAGCTGTAAAAGTTCTTATTTCACTAGCTTATAATAATAATATACGGTGGCTTAGTGGTTAGCACTGTTGCCTCACAGCAACAAGGCCTGGTTGGATCCCTGGGAAGGGGTCTTTCTGTGTGGAGTTTGCATGTTCTCCCTGTTTTTATGTGGGTTTACTTCGGGTTCTCCGGTTTCCTCCCACAGTGATAGACTCCAGCAGATCCCTGTGACCCCGAATTAGGGAACAGGCGAGTATAGAGGATGAATGAATGAATTTTTTATGCTTCTATTAAGAAGTTACACAAAATTATTCCTAAACTAAGAAAGATACAGCAGTTAGTAGACATGTTTACGTCTGTTCTGTTCCATTTCATCACTTCCTATTGAAAAAACTTATTATAATAGTAGTATATTTGGCAAAAGCCAATAATGTATTAAATTACTCTGTTATAAACAAAACCTGGAAGTTAGACAATTTTCTTTTAGCTTTTTAATCCAGTGTAACTACTTACATTCTAGTGTAGAATTTGTTGGAAACGGTAGCGCATTGGTTAAGGGACTGCTAATTGGAAGATCACCAAGCTGCCACTTTTGGGCCCCTGAGCAAGGACCTTAACTACCAATTTCTCAGTTGTAAAAAAAAAAGCGATTTACATTTACAGCATTTGGCAGATGCCCTTATTCAGAGCAACTTACATTTATCTCATTGTTGCGGGTTAAGGGCCTTGATCCGGGGTCCAGCAGTGGTGGCTTGGTGAAACTGGAAATCGAACCCACAACCTTAACCATGAGCCACCAAATCCCCATAAATGTAAGAGATAAATGTAAGTCGCTCTGAATAAGGGGTGTCCACCAAATGCTGTGAATGTAAATGTCATCACTGCACCAGTGTTGATGCTTAGGTTACCTGTGCTAAGCTGGGATTGCAGTTACAGAACATTTACTAAAGATTTTTCTCTCACCTCAGCTCGCATGATTTTTGCTACACTGCAGACTGAGAAAAAAGTCAAAGACAACTGTGTACATGGAAGATTGGAAAAGCGCATTTAGGCGTATTATGTTTTAGGAGCTTCACTGTATTTGCTTTGAGTAGACATTTATTGCAGGCAACATTTTAGAGTTGGTGTTTTTATGTAGCAGATTATACACTGTAATTTCATACTGTCTTTTCTTGTTATGATGAACGTTGGAAACTGTTATGTTATGTCTTTGGATATTACGTAAATGCAAAACAGAATTTTTTTTTTATAAATTCCTCAAACAATGTTTGGCAAAAAAAAAAAAAAAAAAAAAAAAAAAAGTAGAGCATTTTTAAAAACAGAGAAAAAAGGGACGACACTGGAAGTCTGAATTAATATTATATAATAATTACAGCCTCTCAAGAATGTTTAAATATTATAATACTTTAAAAGCTTTTAACATTTTGACATCTTCAATTAAATATTATGGTTTCACGGAAAGGATTTTCCTCAGCTCAGAAATGCTCAATTTATTATGATTGCACTAAAAGCATAAGAGCCACTTACAATGCACAGCCAGCTGAAGAGACATATTGATCATTCCAACCACGTTCGCAGAGATGCAGGTGAGGACAAAGCCGTTGTCGTCCCGGCTTACATTGACGAGAGTCAGGTTGATGGAGTGAATGTTTGGCCAATAGACGTTTGACTAGAGGGCAGAGAAACAAATGCCAGATAGTGTTATGGGATGTCGGTATATGTGTATGAGTGCATCTATGAGCTCTCTGAGCATGCAGCAAGTGAGTGGCCGTCACCTGGTGTGTGTTGATAGAGTGAAGTCCTTTCACGGTCCAGTCCACATCAGGTAATGGAGAACCTGAACCGTTACAGCTAACTGTAATGTTGTCTCCCTCCATCACTGTTAGGTTGCTGTGAGTTACGCTGATATCAGGGAGGTCTGCATTAAAAAGAAGAAGGCAAGATCAAGTTCAGTGTTGGGATTCTTGTAAAAATAATCTATAGGCACCTGAGGGGGGTTGATGGGGAAATGAGAGATGTAGCGTATTCTCAGCAGGTTGTAGTGTTACTCTACAGGATATTAAATTTGGCTTGTACCAATTAGACCAGAAAAGCATTTATTTTATTGAGACTGAATAGAAAGAAAATCAAATGCGGAACTGTTTTAAAGGTAAATGCTTCTGTTTAAAAAGAATATAAAAACAATCTAATAGACAAAATTACTTAGATATTCACGTAATTATTATTTCATTATTACATATTTTTTTCCCTGCATGTGATTTTTTAGGCAAATTGGCAAAGCATCACCGGCCGTGCTGCTTAGTCTCATGTGCCCTGAAGCCATTTTTTGCATTTTGATTTGTTTGATTATGGTCAGTGTGAAATTAGTCCAAACCAGAAAACAAAACAAAACAGACTCATTTTACTCTGATTCACACTCTGATTCAGGTCTGGCACATAAATTGAAATATGAAAAAAGAACTTTGAAATATTAGCCAGTGCTTTACAAAGGATCCCATGTATATTAGGAGTAGGATTTTAGACATGGTATCTTTACTATCAATTAAAGATGTAAAAAAAAGTTTTGAATAGTTTGCTTAAGAAGCACATGTGCCAATATAATACTGTTATGATGACTGAGAGTATATTTTTTGAAAGCATTACATTTTATAATGGAATTCATAAATTATAACAGTTCTCTTTTCCCCTTGGCCCTCGGTATTTATATATAGTATTTGTGAGTCACTTATGGCCAATATATCTATAGAAAGGTTCCGGAATCTTCAACAGAGATCTTAAACTCATGACTGTTTGTACTTAAGCATCTAAAATTTGTTATATTAAACAATGAAACTCTGCATTTATACAGTGCTTTGGCTCGTTGTACTACTGACTCCGACGGGTTCATTTGTTTATTCTGATTGAAAGTGGTTTTAAAACCCTCTTAACATTTAGCTGGGTCTCCCTCCGAGACAGTGAGTGCATTGTGGGTAAACCTTTGGATCTACCCGGATGCTAAGACATTAAGTAAATTAAACATACTCTTGGTTATTATGACATTGCTTTATATTGTATTGTATTGTGTCATATTGAAATATCGTTCAACCTGAGGTCCTCTAACTTCTCAGATTAACACTGTATAAGTATAGACTTTTCACTGATAACTATTTGTAAGACTGGTTACTGACTTTAATCCATACCTCAGCTCTGAGATATGGAAAGTGAGACGGATTAGGAACCCTGTGTACATAAGGACTGACCTGTTTTCGCTGTACTGTATTTGTTTGCCTTGATATCACAGCAACCAAAGCAACAGCTCTCTGACTAATAGAGGTAATCAGTAGGGGTTTATACCACAGTGAGCGATGTTCATTGCACGCAGGCGGATCTTGTTGGCACCGGTCTTGCAGTAAAGCTGCTGGGTGTGTAAACCTGCCTCCCCTCTCTGCTGCCACAGCTGGATCCAGCGAATCTCACAGCCACAGCTGAACACAATCCCCTCCAGTCGCCTGTGCACGGTCAGGTCAAGCAGAGCACAAATAGGACACATAGTTATTTGTTAGGTTACTGTGCTATATAAAAGTGGAATATGTTGCATAGGTAAGGACTAAAATAAACTTCAAGGGGTGCCGTTATGGGAAAGTATTCAACAACTTGGTATGTGCTGTAAGTGTCATACCATAAAAAAAGTTTAGTTAAATAACCACATATTTATTAAATTTATTTAATGGTCATCATACAAGTACCCATGAATGGACTATTGAAATGTAAATGATGTTATATTGGAATGAGTGCATTAATGTAAAACTGTCATTTAACTGTCGTGTGCCAGCATGATTGTCAGAGCATCCAGGCTTTCGGATAACTCGATAATGTGTTATTCCAAAACTACTTGAACCTTTAGAGACCTTGAAATAGTTTGATTTTACCATTTCATCTTTGGCAAAGAGCTCACAAAAAGAAACAGAGGAAAGAACCATTCAGAAAGGCTCTACCCATTAATTTCGTTTTCTATTATGATGATATCACATTGATGAGCATAATTTTCTTTCTGGGTTGTATTAATCCAGCGAAAAATCAGGTCACTTGATGATTTGCAACATTCTATTATCATCATTTCTTCTAAAATCCAATGATGAGAGTCATTTGCACTAAGTATCTTTTTAAAAAAAATATTTGGATAGTCACCGCTGTATACGGTAATTATTGGCCTGAAAATGATTATTATTATTATCACAATAGCAGAATCAAACACTCTAACTAGGAAAACCTGAGTGATAAGATTTTACAAACCGCACTGTATATCATTATACGTTGGCTTTTATCTCAGCATGATGCCCTACCAATATTCTCTATGTTTGGGACTGAAAACAGTACGTCACAGTATGTTTTCAAACACTTGATCATTTCGCATCCCCTTTCATGCAGTCTGAATGAATCTGTAGTGTTCCATTTGCTTGATATAGTCTGCAGCCATGGTCCAAAGAACTCAGTCTTCTATGCCTTTTTCTTTTTCTGCACCCACCAGAGCAACTCCTGAGTAACAGCGCTGCATTCGCGCGATCGGATTACAAAAAAAAAAATGTAACTGAGTTTTGCTCTGGTAATAACAAAATCAGGCATCAATTGAAATAAAAGAGAAGTAAAGCATAAAAAGAAATGACTGGACTAGAGGGGGAAAACTGTAAAATTACAAAAATCAATCATGTTTCTGTGCAATAAATACATTTTATCGAAGAATAGCAGAGTAAATCTTTGTGTGCTGGACGAATTCTTGAGCGGACGTGACTTACAAAACAGGTGTGCAAAATGTTTTATTCGATTTCTTTGTTTTAATACAAGAACCAATGAAAATCTTCTACTTTTAAAAACAGATGAGAGAGCCAGGTACCATAAGCTTCTCTGCCCAAGGACCCAAAAATAAATAACCGCTCTGAATGACATGTTGTACCGAAAGGTCATATTTTACCAGTGACCACTTTTGGAGACATGCGCAAAAGTATAACAGGAGTAATACTGAGAAATGATTTTTCTGGCAGTGTTCCATGCATCAGGCTGATGGTGCAGGCCAGGACAATGGCACTATGGTGATATATATTCAGCACATTGTGTACATTACATTTGCTCGCTGACCACACCTGTACATCTGCACAGTCATGCAATTATACAAGTGGCTCGCCATGTGGCTGCAACGCAATGCATAAAATCTTGCAGATGCAGGACAGTTCATTTTTAAACCGCAGAAAAAGAGACAGATCATAAAGGGACCTTTATATTTTAATTTTCAGTATTCATATCCGTTAAAGGATTGTTAGACTGCAATATTCAGGTCAACTGGAGCCGGGAAACACCACCGATATATTTGTATCAAGTTGAATAGGATCTTCACTAACATACGATTGTTTCTTTGTTATTCCGAGCTCACCGCCAGCCCAGTTGGTGGAGCAGCACATGGAGACAATAAGGCAGTTCTTCAGTGACAGTCTTGTCTTCTAGACAGCCAGGACCACGGAAACCTTACTGCAGTATGGTTAACCTACTGGTTTGTCTGGTCAGAGGAGAACTGTCTGGTGGACCTGCCATATATTTGGGTTTTAAGTCAACACAACTATAACAATTTAAGGAAAACACTGGCAAACAATTTGGACATCATTTATGGTTAATATTTTCCATTTACCCTGTTAGATCAAAAGGGAAAAATATAATGTTTTGGAAAATATGTTCTATTTTATGTTCTACATGGAAAAGTCCAATTAGACTGGGAAAATAAAAAAAAGAATTAATAGCATAAGTTCTCGTTAAGGACAATAAAAACACCACACAAGGGTTGAAAACATATTTAATTGTATGGGTGAAAATTAAGAAAGGCTAAAGGACGCTGGAAGACAAGTTTGTTTTTGCCTGGTATTTCTTGTATTTATAGATGTCTATTAGACCTAATATTTTTCTAGAATATTTTTCTAGAAAGGCTAAAGGACACTGGAAGACGAGTTCATTGTTGCTTGGTATTTCTTGTATTTATAGATGTCTATTAGACCGAATATTTTTCTAGAATATTTTTCTAGAAAGGCTAAAGGACACTGGAAGACGAGTTTATTGTTGCTTGGTAGTCCTTCAATTAATAGATTTCTATAACACCTAATATTTTTCTAGAATATTTTTTTCAAGAAAGGCTAAAGGACACTGGAAGACGAGTTTATTGTTGCTTGGTATTTCTTCTATTATTAGATGTTTTAATATTTTTCTAGAATATTTCCAGATACAAACTTACAAATACTAAACACCAGATACCCATTTATGTGGCATTTGGGCTTGGCTACTAACCCTAGAATGAGCTGATGTATTCTGATGGCAGTTTTAGTCATTGGGTGCATCATCAAATTCCTGCAGATGTGAATGTGCATACAGTGCCTAAGAGCTTAGAGTACTGACAGGGCCTCTTCTGTCAGGCAAGATAAAGTGGACTGTGCTGAATTCAGGCGAGTCTAAGAGTGCAGGTGGGCAATTTATCAGTGATTCTCATGCTGAGCTTCACTGAAATAATTACAAACAAACTGCAACACCCACCTGGTAAATAAGCCTAATTTACTGTGACTGATGGCGGCTTCAGTTTGGGGGAAAAAAAACCCTCTTTTGAAAAATTTACAGAGAATGCCAAATGCAGCTTTCGCACATATTTTCCTCTTATATTTTTTTTTATTTAAATACGTTTTTTACAAAGAATTTTTTTTCAGAAATATGTATTTTAGTTCAACGTGACGAAATTAAATTGCATATCTTTTAAATATCCATGCACACGGCCACAAAACTGACCATGAACACAGACAAAACGCTTTCAATGTAACTCATCAGCCATAAACTATGGGTGTAATTAGCTATGAGGACACTCAGGCTTCTGTCTACTGCTAAATATGCTATGCATTGTGTGCACAAAAAGGCATTCGCTAGCATACAAAGTCTGCGATGAGTGAGAGCACTTTACATTTGAGAACACTGAGCACTGTGAAATAAAGCATAAAAATACTTAAAAAGGGTTCGTAAAAAAAAAAAAAACACTGGGTATCTCTGTATAACCAAAATGTCAATTAAAATACAATATTTTTCTATTTTATCACCAATAATAATAATAATCATTTTTATTATTATTATTATTAGACTTAAATGTATATATTATGCCATAAAATTATTTCATCAATGGAATCAAAAGGTCCCAAAACAGTGTTCCAGCATGACAAAGCCCCCCATGTGCCAAGTCCCTGGGCACAATGAGCACATAACAATGGGCAGTGTTGGCGCGAATAGTTAAGGAGTTGTTAATTAGAAGACCAGGAGGACCTGGGTTCAACCCCATCAACACCAGCCAGCCACTGTTGGGTTCTTCTGCAAAACCCTTAACCCTTTCTAAGCAAAACCCTTAACGCTTTCTGCTCCAGGGGCGCTGTATCATATCTGATCCTGCACTCTGAACCCAATTTTCTAAGAAACAACTTTTACTGTGCTGTATACGTGAGTATATGTAACAAGATATTTACATTTACACTAAACACCTTTGGGATGAACTGGAATACTGACTACATTGGAATACCGACTACTTTTGTGGCCGAATAAGCAAATCCTCACAGCCAGAAGGATTATATAGATATAATGGTCAGGTGTCCCATACTTTCGTACATCTAGCGCATGTAAGAGCATAAAAAAATGAAACATTAAACAAATCATGGGTACTTTTTTTTGCATTTAGTCACTTTTATAAACTCTCTTCCATAAGTGTCACCCTGATAAGATTCTGTTACCAGCACAGGCCTAAATGGAAGTGTGACGCCTAATTAGAAACTAGTAATTGGCGTCATACACGTCTGGCACTGCAGTACGATAAACATGAAGTATGTCACGTTTTTGCATTGTGGATCTTGCTAAAATTCCGATTCTTGTTATGAACCTGATTACTAATAAGAGCTTTGGTAATCATCATGTTGTGAGTGGCTGGCATGGGAATGTTAATTCACTAGGAGCCGTATTGTCTTACTAATTCCGGCATGGCACAATGACAGCGCCTCCCTCAATGATCAACGAACAAACTGCACGCTTTATTTAACCACAGAGTGCACAAATATTCATGACAAACAAGCAAATGAGGTCAGGCTCTCAGAAGACAAAACCAATACATTTCACTGTCATGTCTTAATTAAGTAGTTCAAATGCTTTGCGTGCTAACGGCTGTGTGGTGAAGTTCCAAGATTTGACACAAATACACATTTATATGTGTGGGTTATAGTGCTGATGGTGCTTGTACAACCAGCAAATTATCTCTGTGTTGTAATGATTCGGCTTCAATTGTCCTTAATTAACAAGTAAAATGGCCACTGCTATATGACAAAAGAAAATAATCCAAAATTAATGACAGACTGAAGCAACGTCTGCTTTGGCAAAAAAAAAAAGCTGTGGGGTAAATTTGCAGTAAAAAATAATGCAATTCTGCCCAGTGCCATTAGTTAATGGATGACTTTTATTGAGACATATGGACGCTGCTGTCTGATCAAGCAACTTTAATTAGTAAAAGTACCATTAATCAAACCCTAAACAATCACAGTGATATGCGAGACATGGCCTGCTGAGCATCCTGACCTCTGATATCTGTCTCAAATGTGCTGCAAAAGATATGACACATCACAGGTTCACACATCCTGACCAAATCGCAGAATTTTTCAGGGACTTCATGGTGACTGTGAAGTCAAACTTGTTAATCGCTGCAAACCCTGCCAACTGTTTTATAATAAAATGTTTTATAGTAACATTCTTAAAAACAATATAATAATAATAAGTCTTAAAAAACTTACAGTTCCACCAGCTGAAGGTTCTTGAAAAGCTGCCAGGAGAGAGTGGTAAGTGGGTTCTTCGAAAGATTTCTGTAAGAAATGACAAGCAATGTTAGATTTCTGGTGTTCAGCAGACACTGTTATTTCCAGCTGAGCAGTCGCGGATTAAGGGTTTTACTCGGGGTGGTAGCTTGTGGTGCAGGGAATTCAACCCATGATCTTCCCATTAGCCTTTACCTTAGTTCAACTTGTGGTATGCCTTAGATCAATTTAACACTATAACCACTAAGCTACCACTTTCCCTTATGAATTGATTGAACTATTTCTAAAAACAAATTGAGGAGATGTTTATAACATTTACATTTGCAGTATTTGGCAGACGCCCTTATCCAGAGTGACTTACAATATTCCTTGTTATACAACTGGGGGTTAAGGGCCTTGCTCAGGGGTCCAGCAGTGGTGGCTTGCCGGAGCTGGGAATCAAACCCACAGCCTTCGGGTTGGTAATCCAACACCTTAACCGTGAGCCACCACTTCCCCACAACATTATAATGTATTTGAAATCTTCCTCTCTTCTCTCATACAACAGGTCCCAACCAGGGATTTTAAAGGCTAACATGGGCTTCAAAACACATAAAATAAACCAACTGCATCGTCTCAAACTGTGTCATATTCTGTGTTAGAGAATAAAGAAAAGCCTTTTACATACATGAGCTCACAGATGTCAGTACATGTGCAGTTGCATGGGTGAGCTTTTATCTATCTATCTATCTATCTATCTATCTGTCTGTCTGTCTGTCTGTCTGTCTGTCTGTCTTTCTTTCTGTCTGTCTGTCCGTCTGTCCACCCCGTCTGTCCGTCTTTCTATCTATCTGTCTGTCTGTCTATCTGTCTTTCCGTCCGTCTATCTATCTATCTATCTATCTATCTATCTATCTATCTATCTATCTATCTATCTATCTATCTATCTATCTATCTATCTATCTATCTATCTGTCTGTCTTTCTTTCTGTCTGTCCGTCTGTCCGTCTATCTATCTATCTATCTATCTATCTATCTATCTATCTATCTATCTGTCTTCTTTTCTGTCCTGTCTGTCCGTCTGTCCTTCTTCGTCTTTCTATCTATCTATCTATCTATCTATCTATCTATCTATCTATCTATCTATCTATCTGTCTGTCTTTCCATCCGTCTATCTATCTATCTATCTATCTATCTATCTATCTATCTATCTATCTATCTGTCTGTATAAATGTATGATTGTATGTATGTATATATAGCTGTCTCTTTCAACAACCCTGGTCCTGGTGCTACAAAAGGAGTTAAAAAAAGCCAGGCAGGCTTTATGCAACAGGAAGCCAGCGAGAGGCTCCATCACTGCCAAGAAGTACTGAGAGAAAAGGACCACAGCTGTGAGGGACGAAACTGCTTCACCAACTCAATATCGACAACTTGAGCATGTCGCAGTCTGCAAATTTAAGAGGCAATCAAAGGGTAGAGGTTATAAAAGCCAAAAAGCTGACCAGGGACTCATAAATGGCTTCTAACCAATGACACTGAGGTCATGCTTTGTGTAAAGAGGCATTAGCAAATGGATGAAAATAACAAAAGGTTATTTTCCTGGTTATCTATGCCTGATGGACCGTGGGACATTGTCTGGAAGGCTATGAATAACATTTCCAGTTTCTGCTTTATTTTTAGTCTTTTTATTCAATAATATAGATATATTGTAAAATGTGGAATACCCAGTACCCTGTAGCTTAAGCTCCAATGATGCTCTAATAATAATAATAATAACTTAGCAAGCAAATTCTTTACTGTATTATCAAATAAAATCACACATTCTCTTCTTTCAGGCTTTTATTTTATTAACTTCATGATCTTTATATTAATGAAATACTTTATATTAATTAAAACGAGACATTTCTATGCTTAAATTCAGTAAAAGCAATTATCAGTATCATAATAAATATATTACAAATACAAAATATGTTCATTTAAAGTTTTGAATCTTTCAGCTTAAAGTGAATTCATTTGGTTCACAATTCAGTGGGTCTCAGTTTCCATTTGTAAATCGTGGATTTTTTTTTTTTTTTTTTGTTCAATTGAGTCAAGGATTTTTTTTGAAAGTTTGTTTTTACAGTGTTGATAATTTGTTTAAGTTCTCTTAAAAGCCCTAAATACTTAAGGTCAGCTTGCTGTTGCATTTTTCCTTAATTCCTTGCTCGATATATATTTGGGTTCAATTTATTATTTTATTTTGTCATTTATTCATTCATTTCATTTTTCATTCATTCATCTTCTATATCGGCTTATTCCCTGATTTAAGGTCACAGGGATCTGCTGGAGTCTATCCCAGCTGTCGAATGGCAGGAGGGGTACACCCTGGACAGGTCACCAGTCCATCACAGGGCCACACACACACTTACACTGACTCCTATGGGCAATTTAGAATCACCAACCAACCTAACATACATGTTTTTTGAACCGTGGGAGGAAACAGGAGTACCCAAAGTAAACCCATGCAAGCACAGGGATAAGATGCACACTCCACACAGAAAAGCCCCTGCCTGGGATTCGAACCTGCCCTTTATAGGCAACTTTATTTTTTTATTTTATTATTACACAGTTAGCACTGTTGCCTCACAGCAAGTAGGGTTTCTATCCCTGGGAGGGTCTTTCTATGTGGCGTTTGCATGTTCTACCTGTGCTTGTGTGGGTCTCCTCCCACAGTCCAAAAACATGTATGTTAGGTGGATTGGTCTTTACATACATGTGCCTAAATGGCCCTGCAATAGACCTGTCCAGGGTGTACCTGTCCAGGGTGTACCCCTGCCTTTTATCCAGTGACAGCTCGGATAGACTACAGCAGATCCCCATGACCCCCGAGTAGAAAAAGGCAGATATAGACAATCGCGATATGGATGGATGGATGGATGGATGGATACAGCTGCAGAAACTGTGTTCAATATTAGTTCAACATATTAGTTTTGATATTAGGATAAAACAGCAAAAAAAAACTCAGCAACACAAAACAAGCAATTAACATCCCTGTATTTAATCACTGAATGAAACCTTTTTTTCCCCCCGTCAATACAATTACGTACATGTTCCTACCTAACAGACAGGTTTTGCCTGCAACATGCAATTATGCAATTAAATCTCATTCAGTCTAGCACATGAAGCTAATTGTTCTTTGTTATGTCGACCTGTGATTTAATCCAAACTTATTCTGGTTTGACTGCAAGGGCTTTTTGATGCTGACACTCAATCCAGAGGCGGTTGTTCGGGTTATGCAAATGTAGATATTAGCTCATCCTATCAGAAGTGATTCTGTTTAGAGGTTGAGGAGGGAGGAGGCGGTGAGGCTGCCTTTAGTGAGGCTATTTTGACTACATGACTGGCTCATTTTCAGGGTCGTTGCGAACTCTTATGAGTTTTATAACAAGCACAGCTCACTGCTGAGACACGTCACCATAGCAACAAGCTCAGCCGATGCAAGCTGATGCAGTGGGAGGAGTTTGTTTGGCTCTGCGCTGGTCTCTGGTGTCATCACCCTCACACACACACACACACACATAAACATGCACACACACACACTTTCCCTTTTCCCAGGAAGTATGGTTTGTACCTTGTTTGTATCCTGACACCTGTTATTAACCATGTTATGTAAATCCTAACATACAATGGTATATATATATTTTCTTTTTACTAGAACCTTCTGTGAAGAAAAAGTTCAAGCTGTGATTATCAAGTGATTAAGTGGTTGCTCATGGTAGTGGGATTATTCCAAGGCGAAAGGGATCCAATATAAACACATCTTGTCCCTTAAGATTTATTTACACATTCATGGCTACCACCGCAGCGCGATATAAAAACGCGTGGTATCTAGGTGCAGAGCTATCAGAAAGGCCATTTTTCTTTCTTCTCTGTCAACACATCACACCCTTGATCATGAGAGGGTATCTTTTTTGTAGGTTCATTAAATCTTTTCAAGATCAAGGGCAGTTTATAAAAGCAGAACAGGTGACTAAACAACGAGAATCATATCCACTGTATTCTTAAGCCTCAAGCTAGTAGCTCAGCCGAATAAAGGAAACCTTGACACTGTAATCAGAAAATTACCTGGTGATATGAATATTTTAATACACAGCTGAGAAAAGAAACACCCTTTCGACAGATGTAAGGCCTATGGTATTTACAGAATTTCCTACCGTATAAAGGTTTAAGTCACCCCTCGAGCGTTATTGTTGTCTTGTTTTGGTTTTATTTGTTAAACCACCTACATATTTAAGAAGATGCTTTTTAAAAGGTCATCTTTCAGCATTGTGAAGAAAATTGCAGCCGAAGGGGTAAAAAAAAAAAAAGAATAATTTGCTGGAAGGAAGTTAATGAATTAGGAAATAAATTAATTTAACAGTTGATTCATATTGAATTTAATATTTCTGGTTCCAAGGAATATTGGAATAAAAAATCTGACAGCATGGCCAAGGGATATTAGGATAATCAGGTCAGTGTTTTGTTTTGTTTTTTTCATTCAAAATGCTACCAACTTGTTTCTTTCGCTCAATTTTCTTGCTGTTTTACAAATGTCAAATATCCGTAATCATTTTGGAAAGATCGTTTCAGTCAGTGGATGGAAATTTGCAGCAGCTACTAGAACGCTCAAGACAACAGCTTTAATATAGAGCTTGAATAGGCACAAAAATATGCCTCATTCTTGTAATCATTGCCTCATTATGGACCATTGGTTTGGAGCAGAAGAGAGGGAGTCATTAATCCCCATGTGCTGCTATAAGAGAACTATAAGAAGTTAGAGTGAATGATTTTGTACAGCATCTGTTCTCACTTTACCTGACTCAAAGCAAGCAACACTTTGGAATTACTCTTCACTCACAGCTAAATGTGTCAGTTAGGGACGTCTGTTGATTTACTGCTAATTATAAGAAACAAATAACATGGCATATTAGCTTTACATATAAGAGATGCTTTATTTTTCAAATGCCCTGGATTTTTCAGCAACTTATCCTACGCAATTGTGAATATTCTTACATTCCCGTATCCCTTTGGGATATCAAAACAAGTCTCACTTTTGCTTTACAGTTGCTGCACTAATTATAACGACTGCCTGCTGTTCCTTAAAGAAATCGTATTCACAACATGCTTATCCTGAGCATCCATTTTAATACAATTAACACCATTTATCTAGATCTCAATAAGTAATAATTTGTCATTTAAATCTAGTGTCAGTCTGCACAAAAAAAAAAAAAAAAAAAAACAGTCTGGAGTATGTACTACTCAACATTTATAGAATTCACACCTGCCTGTATCTCTCCCAGTGCTGAAATTCTCGTTAAAATGGTTGCCTATCTGCTTACTCACATCCGAAACCCTTCAAAAACACGCCAAGCTTCGGCTTGAGTGTGAGTCAACAATTAACTTGAATTCCTGAAATGTTTCAGTCAGTGGGAAAAGCCAGCATGGAGAACCACAAATATATGTTCAAGAGAGTGCAAAAATAAGAATGAAACCTTAACAAGGTTAAGCCTGTTTAGATTTCAAAATATTAGCCATTTTCACTATCTTAAAACTGAATGTTAAATCTAAATAATTAGAAAAATAATATGGATTCTGAAGCCTTTATTCTTTCCTAAAATATCCTACTTTTAGATCCTACTGCTTTTAATGGACTGAATTAAAATATGTGAAAAATAAAATGGAATGGCATTAGATTATGGCTCATAAACATGTTGATGTGTTCCAGGTATCCACCCTAAACAGTCTGCAAACCCGCTGTTTCCGATATTGACCTTGTCAGGCTTACTGTAGGTACAGTTATATTCTCTGATAGCTGTCAGCAGAAATAACTTCTTCTCGCACGCCTTCTTATCATCTTTACTGAAAGGTTCTCCAACAACTGACAAGCCTGCCCTGGAGGGAGTAAAGATATTATCTGTAATAGTTATCAGTCTGGACACCATCCTTAATTCTAACACCGCTTCCGATACTCGCGTTATTGATGAGTTTGTCTAGCGTGTTAGCCTCTGTCATTTTTATTGTACAGCTCTGGCAGATCAAAGCATAGACAATGACGTTCCCGGCACCCTAAATTCAGGAGATTGCAAGTTTCAATCATTATAATGCTGTAGATGTGTCTTATTGGGAGTCTGGGAAAGCATAAACAATCTCTGTATGTATACAAGATTGTAAAATTAAGCAGGGTCAGACGAGGTGGAAATCTAATTTACTTGAAGGGGAAGGGACAGAAGAGGTAAAAAAAAATTATTATTTTTTTTTTTATATAAAGCCACAGTTTATTGAACAAAACAAGAGAACAGGAGTTTGTCTATTTAGATTTCCGTGTAAAAAAGGGAAAGTAGCTAAACCAAATCAAAAAAATCATTGAGTATTTACGTAACTCCTTAAAAATGCTCAGAGAAGACTTACATTTGCTTCTATGTTACTTTCACTGTATCTACGGTATAGACTGTAACTCGTATATTTCCTCTATCCTGAACTAATCTATTTACTTAAATAGAACATGAGCAATTCTACGTTCCAAAAAGTAGGAATAGATATATCTACAAATTATTTCAAATATTATAGAACAGAGACAAGATATTTCCACCACCAAGTTACCACTGCTGGGCTCCTAACCCCCAACTGCTCAGTTGTATAAATGATATAAATGTAAGTCACTCTGGATGGGAGCGTCTGCCAAATGCTGTAAATGTAAATTTGGTAATAACAAAATAACAAATTAACACAAATTGTTGATGGCATAACAGCTTCCAAACAATAATGACCTTTTTGCTGCATTATGGTTCAGCTTTTTAATATTCCAAAACTGCCAGTGTCTCTCTAATGGACTTGCAATTTTAAAATGCTTTATAAGTCAGGAGGTCGAGTCATGGAAGTTCTGCTCTAGTTCTTTTTGCTGTATGATTGGAGCCATTGTCTAGTTAAAACCTTTTTCCTCAAACTCTTGACCAGTAAAAAACAAATCTCCAATATGTCCTGCTTTATCTTTCTATTAAAGTTTCTTTGAATGACATGATGACCTTATAGTGCCATTCCATGATTCTGTAACTGCTGGATTGTGGATCTGTTGTTCTTTTCTTTTCCCAGATTTAATGAGCTGAGATATTAATACAATTTGCGCTCTAGATATATGAGGTGGTGGCTTGACTTTGCTTTAATTTGTTCCGTGACGGAGCCCATCGCTCAAATTACTTGTATGTCAACTCATTTTTTTTTTTCATCAAAATGAATTAAAATGCCATTAATCCATTCCGGTTCCCCAAAAAAACACTAACATTTTTTTCCTTTCACATGTTTTTAAATTAAAAAAAAAAACGAATATTGTATTAAAACAATACAATAGGATGTACTGCAATAAACTGGTATTATTAAGTATAATGTACAGCATTTACCTTGGGGATCAGACGACTCCACTTGCTAACGCGCATGTCTGACTAGATATCGAGTGAGACACGGGATGCTGGGTGGATGTTATGGCGTTTACTGTGGCGTTCGCTACGCCAACTAGCGGTGGGTGACTAAAATTGGCTTGTAAACCGAATTTTAGCTTGCAACTCAAAGCAAAAAATCGGCAGAGAGGCGACTCGTATCTCAAAAAACTTGTTAGCTGGGAAACTCGTAAGTACAGTTAAAACTTTTAGTATTTTGTTTTACATACTTCCAATGGTTTGCTAACTTTTTGGACTATATTTAACATGGTGACATAATCATTTCCTTCTGTTAATATTATTTCTTTTAAATATGTGTTTGCTTATAAACATCTAGTTTTTCCTTCATATTTCTTAGGGAAAGTTAACAGATATTGTGTGTAAATTTTAGATGGATATACAGAATGAAAATAACACAAACCAAATTGTCTGAATGCCTGTTTCTCCTTATTGCACTGTACGGTAGATTAATATAGTACATTAGTCATGCAACAGTAAACCATCATAAATGAATGCATGCATCATGAATGACACAGTGCTTCACCACGTGAAAATAGCCATTACTACAAAATTAATATTTAAGGACTGCTCTGAATGTACCATAGCAACCAAGACCAACTATTACTATTAGAACAAAAAGAAATAAAAAAATATATTTTAAAAGAAAAAATCTAAAATACAGGGAAGCTAATCATGTCAGATTGCACTCAGACTTAAGCGAAATCCCATGTCTTCATTATGAGCTGCATCATCGAACAGTTACTGCTCAGACAAATAGATGTTAGATATGCTGCAATCTATCAGTGCTTAATAGTTGTTTATTCTGCCATGCATACTAACAAGGTCTTAGAAGTATTAGAGAAGAGTCCTTTTGATCCATGCTAAGGACAATGACTAACCCTGCATTTGCATGCCAAATAGGGAGTATAAAGGACTGAGACCCTGCTCGGTGCCACAGTAAGAGTCTTGGTAGTTCCGCTGTGTATTTCAATAACCTGATGCAATAACCCTCATTGCACCATCTGTGCTGTCCCAGTTAAAATCAAAAATCCAGATTTCCAGCCTAATGTTAAGCTGTTAAATGGTTTTAAAACTGTGATTTGTAAAAAAAGTGATTTAGACGCAAGTTGTTCGAGCAGCTGAAGGTGGTATTGCTAAACAAGTAACCAACAGTAAATAAAACGAAGCAAGCATAATGCCATAAAGCAGAGACGGCCGACTGGTCACGTGGATTTTGCTACGTCATAAGTCAAAAACCAACTCAAGCGAGTGTAAAAGCTTTTTTTTTGCAAATAAAGGGATTTTTAGAAACGCGCATTTCACCTAATTCTAATATGTGCATCAGTTCTTTGTAATAAAATTTGTAACATTAATACAATTCGTTTCGTACATCCAACAAAATTTAATCGAATAATATTCAAGCACTGAATTAAATTATTTTGTAGAAAAGCATATGTTTTTACATAAATGTCAATGAAAAAGCATATATTTTCACACAAACTACACATCAACTTCATTCCTCAGTTCTGTTTGTTCCTTTTTTACTGACTTACTGCATTCTACTGTTTTAATAAGCTTAAAAAAACCTCGCTGGTGAGGATATATGATATGGTTGTTATTATATAATGTAATGTGAGATATTAGGAATTATTTTGTGTTGTTAATTGCCCGCAACATCAAACGCCCTGTATGTGCATTGTGGAACTACTAAACAGGACACTGAAAAAAAAGAGTCCAAGACATACTAATAGTGGTAGCCTAGTAGTTAAGGTGTTGGACTACTAATTGAAAGATTGTGGTTTGATTTCCCAGCACCATCAAGTAACCACTGCTGGGCCCCTGAACAAGTATAGTATAAGTATATTCAATTCATTGTGCAAGTTACGTGTACAGAGCCAATGAAATGCATTTTTCACATATCCCATCTTAGTAAGTTGGGGTCAGAGCGCAGGGTCAGCTATGATACAGCGCCCCTGGAGCAGGAGGGGTTAAGGGTCTTGCTCAAGGACCCAACAGTGGTTGACTTGCCGGAGGTGGGGCTTGAACCCAGGTGTTTCTGGTCTTCAGATTAACAACTCAGCACCTTAACCATTTGAGCCACCCTGCCCCCACCCAGGCTCTTAACCCCCAATTGCTTAGTTGTATATATGAGATGTATGTATAAATGTAAGTCGCTCTGGATAAGGGCGTCTGCCAATTGCTGGAAATGTAAATAATACTGGAAATGGATAAAAAGATTCCACAATAAGAAACTCAAACAGCAGGAACCATATGGACAAGCTAATCAAGTGCTTGACACAGAAAAGTAGACATTTAGTAACACACCAGCAAAAGGACAAGAGCAGAGACAAGACTGAAACACAAATGTGTCTCAGTAAACAAAAACGCATAACATAAAATGATATTTAAGCATTTTTTTATGGTTAGCAACTCCTACAGTATACAATAGATCAAATGGAACTTCTATATTATTCTGGTAGTCACTGCGCCATGCTCTTGATTGTTTTCCCTTGAAACATTTTCCACCATCTGATTTTTCATATAATAACTACTATAATAAAAGTCACATTGAGAAAAATAATCATGTCCTATCTGTACTTGCACAGATGTAGCAAAACTCATTAGAAAATCTGTTTACGGATTTCAAATGTTTACCGCCAGGTGACTTAGGCTTGCTACTACATTTGCTTGGCACAGGTTTATGTCAGGATGTACTCGGGCACTTAAAATCATTTTCGTCATGAATGAGAATTTCATCTGAAAAGAATCCTTTGAACTTAACCTTTGAATGAACCGTTTCAAATTGCAGTTCAGATTGCTTCGCCCATTGCTTTACAACGTGAGACGCAAATCCATCCTTTCGCCCATTCATACTTGATCAGGCAGTGAATTATGCATAAAGCCTCCTCAAACAGTCCTCCAAACTGAAACTGCCCACACTGAACTAAAATGTCGTCTTTCTGTCTTAAGAGAACTAATAAATTCTAACAGATAACCTTGAAAAAAAAAAAAAGAAAACACCAAGCTGAAGATTAACCACTTTATCTGTGGTTTAAAAGCTGAAATGATCTCTTAAATATGAGTGCAGCTAACTTTCAAAAAAGCTTTTTGCTGCAGGTGTGGCGCCTCCCATCCCACTCAATCTCCTTTACCCCTTGATGCACCCAGGCTGAGTCATACAGCTGTCTATTATTCATAGCTGCAGATCATTTGAAACTGTCACCGAAACTAAAAGGTCTTCCATCAGGGCCTGAAGAAAGGAGAAAAACAATATTTTGATGTTGAGCACGAGCTGATCTGCTCTGGAAGGTTATTAAGAGGTGGGACATAGTGCTCTTATGTTTGTTCGTTCTTTTTTCTTTTATTGTAGTTCTTGCAAACTTACCATATCTCTCTAAACCACAAGCACAAGCAGATTATCCACAAACTGGTCCCACCATCCTCTAAGACTCAAGGTAGGTCTGCTTTCATACTTTTCTCGGTTCTGGTGGAATGAACTTCCCATTACATTTACATTTACAGTATTTGGCAGACGCCCTTATCCAGAGCGACTTACATCTATCTCTTTTATACAACTGAACAATTGAGGGTTAAGGGCCTTACACAGTGGTGGCTTGGTGGAGCTGGGAATGTTTATCAGTCCAACATCTTAACCACTAAGCCACCACTTTGCCATTAATGTCAGAACAGCCGAGTAACTGGCTGTCTTCAAGAGACAATTGAAGACCCACTTCTTTCTCAAATACCTGGAACCTGACAATTGAAATCTTAATTAGAAAAAGGTGCTTTTTTTCTATGTCGCTCCTTTATAACAGTATTTGGGTGGTTACACTTTGTTTTGGGATCTAGTGTACCAGTATGGAGCTGTTTAATGACGAGACATTTTTTTGTATCTCTCCGGATACAAAAGGGCATCTGCTACAGTAAATGATGTAAACGTAAATATAAACATAAACCTTAGTACCTGCATTTAAACTGTAGCTCAAATAAACTATTAAATATTAGTACTGGTTATCCTTAATGTACTGCTTATACTACACAGGGTATCTGGAGTCCACTCTATAGAGGGTCACAAGGAACGGGAGAACCTGACACAATTCCATACAAACACATTTACCCATTACAGACAATTTAAAGATGCTAGTTAGCCTCCAAGAAATGCCCTTAGACTGGTAATGGAAAACCCCAAATCATGAGGAGGACTATTTAAATACTGGGTCCAAAAAAGTGCGGCAGATGACTGGGTTAGTATGTCCTTAAGTACAATCAATGTACAATCTCTCAAGTAAGTTTAAATTAAACTATGGGATAATAATAAACTGCTTTTAAAGATGTTTGAACAGTGCAGATGTTTAAGATTAGACAGCGTCTTATAACAAAATATATAGAATTACATAAAATATTTAAAAAAAACTCTTTCAATGTATCCCCCCAAAAAACTCAATTAATTCCCCTTCACTGATACACACAGTAAGTGGTTAAGGTATTGGACTGCTAATTGAAAGATCAGGGTTCGATTTCCAGCACCGCCAAATACCACTGCTGGGCCCCTGAGCAAGGCGCTTAAATTATTGAGCCCTAATTGCTCAGTCGTATAAAAGAGAATGTAAGTCCTTCTGGATGAGGGCGTCTGCCAGATGCTGTAAATGTAAATGTAGGTGGTTCCTAATACAGTCAACCACTGTTGCTTGAGAAGCATCTGCACGCTGAAACAGGATTGGATCTTTTGGATATGGGCTCTGTACAGCTAACCAGAAGGTATATATAACTGGCAGAAGGTCATTTTTTAAATTTAGGAATCATATAAATCCCTTCAAATAGATTTATTAATGAACAGAATTTTCTATGCTTTCAGTATATATAGACTATATGTGGATTTATTTTCTATGAAAGTTTTTAGATAAGGTATTGTGTTCATCATCTTCACTTCAGGTGATGGTTGTTTTTTGTTTGTTTTTTCTGTAACTGATTGACCATGCGCTTTATTACAGCAAATTATTTATTTTACAGGATGCACATAGGCTGTCTGTCTGAATATGTTTTTTCTTGTTTTTATCGCAGTCTGAGCAATTCATGATAAATAAAGTCACATATGGTAGATATAATTTCTGCTGGAAAATGTCAAGAAAGCATTTTCCAAAGGGCACGCCGACAAGCAAATCTCTATTCAAATGCTCAGTCTTCTGATTGCTGGGCATTGATGGAGCTGGCTTTCAATGATTGCAAAACGTCTGAAATAGATGAATTTAGGATGTCGAACATCACACTTTTAGATATCACCCTGGCAAAAGATGTTTAAAAAAGATACAAAGTGACAGTGCTGGTGGTGTGGTGGATAGTGCGGGAGGGCTAATGGAACCCTGGAGGAAACAAAGAATAAAAACCTTTTTTGGCATGAATGATCTGTTGCTTTTAGAGTCTCTGTAAAATGAAAGATCACCTAAGGTCCTGCTCCTTTAGCTGGTCTCTCCCAGTAGGTTGTCTCTTCACTGGCACCTCTATAATAAACTCACGGATCAATTCAAACGCACATATGTTAAAAAATTCCTGCACCAACTACAGAAGTCCTCAGCTCCTGGTCACATATGAATTGGTTCAACGTCTGAATTGGTTATTTCCCATTGCGTTTTTAGATGGCACCGTTAAAGGCGTTGATTGCAGGACCAAAGCTCAAAGAGATTGACACCATGCACAACAAAAGTGTGAGAGGGCAAAAAATGAACGAAGAGCTGTTACCGTGAGCTCAATCTGGCGGAGAGCCAACACCTCTCAGCAGCGACTTAAACCTGTCATCTGCCAAGCTGCTATGCTTTGGCACCTGGGCCTGGCATCTTGAGCTGTTCAGATGAACTGGAAGAGGAGGGCAGATGGCAGCAGGAACTGGCTGGGTTCTCTCATTGGCGAGAAAAGCAGCATGCCCATGTGAAATTCAAGCCAGCAGGTTATCTTGACCTTACAGTTCTCACTCAATGAAAAGCAACAGCCAAGAATCCAACAGAACCTGTGCATGGGTCAAGAGAAGCTACTCGTATTTTGCTACATAATCATGCTCTTATATCATGGTAACAAGAGACTAAGTTTAGTTCTCCAAACAAGGGGATGTTGTCGCAGATGTTTGTTCTATTTTTGAGGGGTAAAAGCACACACACAAAGAAAAGTTTCTATCACCACCCAATAGTTAAAAATTAATATATATTTTTTCTTTTAGACCTGAGAAGTTTGCAAATAATTGATATATTTTACATTAGAAATAATCGACATACTGTATACATTTTTATCCAGATACCCCAATGGACAATTACTTAAAACTATCAGACCAGTCAAATTTAAGAATTCAGTAGTGCGATGGTAACATTTACATAAAAACTTTTTTTTTTTATAAAATATACATATCTAGTGTTGCTAAAAGAAGTGTTGCTTGTGATAATGCCAAATGTAATAAGCATTTATCATTAAAATCCCTAATCAACACCAGCAGGAAACCTTTTAAGCAGATAACCTTGTTTTAATTTGGACCGGTCCCTAATAACCGGCACCTTGATTTGCCTTGCTTGGCTATATATAATATATATATATATATATATATATATATATATATATATATATATATATATATATATATATATATATATATATATATATATATATATATATATATATATATATATATATATATATATATAGTTTTTTGCCTGTACAATGAACCACCACTGATTACTGAGTAAACACTCATTGGAAGCAGTCATAAATGAAGCTACATTACTGAGGAAAAGGGTTTTTAAGGAGAAAAAGTTATGACATTCCATTCCAAAAGACATTCACTCAGTCAAGTACTTACACATTACTCCACATCCCTTACTTTTGTTGAATGTACTGTACGGTGTTCTGTTTTTTTTCTGTATTGTCTGTTTTTGCAGTGTCTGGTGTAATGTCGGGGAAGTGGTAGCGCAGTGGTTAAGTTGTTGGACTATTAACTTGAGGACCCAGGTTCGATTCCCAGCTCCACATGCCACCACTGCTGGGCCCCTGAGCAAGGCCCCTTAACCCCCAATTGCTCAGATGTATAACAAGGAATATTGTATGTCGCTCTGGATAAGGGCATCTGCCAAATACTGTAAATGTAATGTTTGTATTGTTGTTTGCACCAGGTTGCACACATGCACTTTATGTTGCGGAGACAACTTATAACTTAGTCTTTAGCTCTGTTGTTTGTGTAGTTCTGTGTTGTTTTGTGTAGCACCATGGGGTCCTGGAAAAACATTGTTTTATTTCACTGTGTACTGCATCTACTAAATATGGTTGAAATTGCAATAAAGCTTCTTGAACTTAAACCTAAATTACAAAGGGTAGCATACTGTATGATAGATAAACGTACACATACACAGGCCGGAATCCTGTGTATGCTCAAAAGCTAAAGTCTCTTACAGAAGCAACAATAGCAATTTCACTTATACTGCTTTAATAACTTCTTTTTGGATATGTATTATTGGCCTTGTGATTTGTTTAATGATAGTTGGTTCATGGGGAGAAATTAAGGACAAAAGACAGTGTGGTGCTGTGTGATGTATGATTGGGATCACAGTGCTTTAAATTGGAATAATGGATTGTATTTTGGGAAATAGGACCAGCTGAATTCATCAAATGATCAGGTAAATAAACATAATCACTCGAAAAATAAGATTAAATGAACAGTACTATACATATACACACTTACACAGCAATTATTCTAGAGAATTGACATAATGTAGGTAAGTAATTTTTGTGTTCTTTGTGTTACTATTGGCATATTGGTAGGGTTGTATTTGATTTAAAACCTGTTTTTAAAAGGTTAAGTTGCACCTTATTTAGCTTTAAACACAATACACAAATATTTACAGAATATTTGGACCATTACAAGAATAAAGAGTACAGTAGGGATGTGACGAGACACTGAATCTACGAGATCAGACAAGACGAGACACGAGACTGGATTTACGAGAATGAGACGAGACAAGATTCTTTAAAGAAATCCACAATGATAAAATACAGGGACAGATAGTATTTTATTTAAATAAAAAACACAAAATTTAATTGCAAAAAAAACATTTTAAAATCTATTTTAGGAAAATAGATTAAAATGTATTTTAGGAAATTCAATTTTAATGAATTATATGCTGTAATTAACAACATATAAACACTTTTTTTGCCACATCCGTTATTAATTTGTGTGCTGTTAATGCGAGTCGAACATCACTAACCAAGCAGCGACTGATGGTGCGTGACTCAGATTGACACCAACAGCGATATATAACTTACAACAACTGTGTATTTTGCTATTTATTAATTTTGTTTACTGTAACAAATGTTCAAGACCCTAATTAGAGGCAGAGGCAGCGTTAACAGTCCTTGAAGCTTTTTTCTGTACCGCACGCTGCGCACACACACACAGACACACACACTAGGCTCTCTCTCTCTCTCAGCGGTTTTCCACCTAAAGAAAGCGGTGTTTTGCCGACCTTTAAATATGATTCGAAAGCAACATATCGATTAATAATTACATTTTGGTCTATTGCATCCATTGATTTTCGCACCGTTTTTACTTCCTTTTTCGGTCAGTAGGTCAGGTTGTTTTGCTGTGTATAGTGTAAATTCACGAGATCTCATCACACCCCTAATACAGTTTATCATTCTTATGACAACACAAGCCATCCTGAATTCTGCCAGCACTGTGGACAGAAACAAAACAGCAGACACACTTCAATTTTAGGGTTTGTTGTAATTAAGCCTAACCAATCAGGTCTTTCTTTCTACAACAGAAGCTGCGGTATAGTCTAAGGAAACATTTCCACAAGCTAATGAGCTTTCTTTGATGAGTTTATGGAACATTTACGAATGCTGGTTCATCAGAAGATTTAATTTCCCCCATGAACAACAATCAAAACATTAGGGAGATGTTTATTCCAGTTCCTTGTGTTGCTGAAGTAAACCCCGTGATAGAATTGTGGGGGTTTATGGCTGTTTAAAGTTTCAGTTAATGTTCTGTATATCTGTGCAAAGTTAACTTAACTCCCAGCACCACCAGGCCACTTCCTCTGGGGCCCTTGAGCACGACTTATATAATTCATAATGGATGATTCTCTACCAAGATCTCAGCTCTGAAACTTAGTGAATAGATGGAGAAAACTAATTTATTTGCTATACTCTGAAGTCACATTTCATGTTAAATGTGCTTGTGTGGTTTGAATATACAAGCATTATTATAAATCCATTCATTAGCATTAGCTAATTTAAAAACATTTTCAGTGCCCCGAATATTACTTCCAGAGATTCCTACGATTTATTTACTTCAGACTGGTTTTATTAGTGCATGACTGTTTACATTATGCTATAGAAAACGAACAACATAGGAAACAAATGCTTGCATAAGACTAAATCAAGCTAATTACTTGAAGGTCGAGTTTCCCCTTAGGGTGCTGACAAAGTTCTTGTGCTTGAACCAAATAGGAAAGAGAGATGTCCAATATCGACAGGCAGAAGAAAAAGCACACAGGATGTAAGCGGAAGACGTGTCGCTGTCTGCGCCGCAAAAAAAAAAAAAAAAAAAAAAAATCGACTCTCAGCCAGAGTCTGATGAGCAGGTTGGAACAAAGCCCACCTCACTGGCTATCAGACAAGGTGTGAATGAAAGACATCTTTGCTAGTAACTCCCTAAGGTCTGAGAAAATCTTTCCAGTCTCAGTGTTGAGCTGCAGCATCGCCTTCTCCAAGCTATGTATATAAGAGCTCTAGCGGACGTGTGTCAACGGCAAACCACCTCGTCTTATCTAGACCTACAAACGATGCATTGTTATTTCAGCCGACGCCGCCACCAGCAGAAAAGGATCTGGAGGGATTGACTCATCTGTCAATTACAGCATGACTGTTGCTGTTCAGTCAGCAGTTAGGCATGTTGAAAGCTTTCAAATCGGAAAAAAGCAGGAATGCGTTGCTTCGCCATGACAAAGAGGGAGAAGCGAATTCACAATTGATTCCCTGTGTGTAGACATCTCTGATTTTATGAACTACAGGGAATAAGCATGTCCCCACAGGCTTGTGCACGGTTCAGCAATTGGGTGTAACACGTGTCAAAGCTGCTATTGATCGAAGCACAGTGTCACAGTAGGAAGACACGTCCTCCTGTGGGAAAGCGGTCACTGTATCCCACAAGTGCAGATGCAGCCATTAGCCCATTACCCTGCAGCAGCAGAACAAAGACTATATGTTTACACACTGAGTGCTTTTGATGTCAACCCAGAAACACACTTGCTTTTTGTCTGCAAAAGACTTGACATAGAACCAGTCCAGACAACAGCAATTTAAACAGACAGGAAGTCTGTAGTAACAATGTCTCAGATGCAAGTACAAAACTTATCACTTGAAGAAGATACAAATATAGTTGATCTTTTAGCCATTGCAACTACTAGACTGTCTGTATTTTCACAACTGTCAAGCCATTTGGCTCTTTTTTGGTACTCATTCCCAGAACATTGAACGTAGAATGATTTGTCAAATCTGCTTAAATATGCCTCAATGCATCAGTTACAGTATAAACTGGACACATATAAGCCCAAGCTATTATACTTCCGCTGTCACTGGATGATACACAGACCTTCCTGGGTTGGTGTCTGGAGTCTGTCAAAAACATTTAGGAACAAAAAATAAGGTCATCGAAACATTTTTCCCTGCAGATTTAGCACAGTCTGGAGTTAGGGATAAAATGAGAAAAGGTATTGTAGTTATATTCTGTCACATTCTTATTATTTCTCCTACTGATATGCAGATTGATTACAGCATTGCTATAAAAAATAACTCAATACCCAAGGCTGAGTGTGTTAGATTCTCTGTCCCTCTGACCACTGACCTGAAATGACCACACATTCTCTGACACATTCCAGATATTTGGATTAGTTTCAAGATGTACAATGCCATAAACTCTCATATTATAAGGTCTACTTTAATCTTAATATTTCCACATAGAAAAAAAAAGGAACATTCAGACACTATTAAGTTTAACGCAAAAGAAATAACTATACAGCCTTTGTTTGCATATGCTGTTTACAACAATGATACAAATATCAATATATTAGGAATCCAGACGAGAATTTACATAAACCTCTCTTTAATAAATGTTTATTAAATGAAATATTTTATATTTATGGTTTCATTTTTATGGATTTGCTCAAAATTACCATTATGTAACTCAGAATTAGGTTATAATTTTCTATTTCATGCTTAATAAACAGTTCATTTAGATGGACTAACAGTTAAACCAAGAGGACAAATCAAGTGTTTACTATTGTCCTTGTATTGATATATTATTCTACTGCCTGATTCTGTAAAGCTGCTTTGACACAATCTCTTTAATTAAAATCTTTATATAAATAAATGTCACTGGACAAATGTTGAATGGTTGATGGTAAGACAACACAAGGGTTTAATGTCGACCCCCCTTTTTGAAGCCATTTCTTTGTTGACTTGGAAAGAAGAGCTCTTTTGAGCTGTGGGTCAAAACTTTTTGTGGCAAAATCGCTAGCTTTATAAAGGTATTTTAAGGTATGCATGTTTCCCTTCGGAAACTCAAGCTGCGTCGTGATGCTTTGGGGAACGCCCTTTATAACCTTTGACCTGAAGCACGTATGTAATCCGGCGAATCGGAGAGCGTTGCGTCACAAACACAAGCAGCAGCGCGAGTTGGCAAGCTCTATTCCTTTAGCGTGTGTGTGTCTCTGTAAGAGCTTCTTGCAGAAAAGCCTTAAGAAAACCGAAGCTAGTGGAAGAAGTGGAAAGCAGAGCTAAGGCAGTGTGTTTATATTGATACATTTTAGGCACGAACACACACCTGCAATGTGTCAGTTGTCTGGGTGAGGAGCATGCACGGTTAGGGCTTGAGAGCGCTGACTGTGATCACTGTGGGAAGCTTCCCATCAGGGTGCTCTGCTCCCGTCTTTGAGATAGGGGGTCAGATGAGGAGTCCCAGGAGTTCAGGTCTGGCCGCAGCTGAGGATTGGTGTAGACGCAAGTCCTAGGGATCCCAGATGGATCTAGCGGATCAGGAAGGGGTTGAGTCTCCCACCACTGACACTAGGTCTGTGGATCTTGAATCGGTTGAGAAAGCCCACTCTGCAGACACCCTCTTGGGGGACACACCCCCCTGAAGGGGAGAACACCAGGCCGCTAAATTTGTTATTAGAACCCCTCCACTGTTCCCAGAGGAATTTCCTTCTTGCACAACCTCAAGAAGTGTGTCAGAAAGGACATGGTCCACTTACTATACCGGAAGTCAGCCTTGAGAGGCTGATCCCCTTAGGAGACTTCGGAGTGGGTCTATAGCTAGCACAGTGATACTAGCACAGTCACAGCAGCAGGCAGCTCGGAATTGAGTTGTCGTCCTTACCCATATTCAAAGTTTGGGGTTAAGGGTCAACGCAAAGAAGAGTGTTCTCTACTCAGCTTAGACGACCACCTACTTAAGGCAGCAGCATCCAACGTCATACTCTTGGGTTTATTGCATATAAAAACTAAAAAGGGAATCCTCTTTGCAGGAAAAAGGCCATGCGACAATGCCTTAGATCAATGAAGGGACCCTCGGTTCCTGGTGGAAGGTCTGGAATTGGGAGCATTCTGTCACATAGTTGCATTGACAACAGATGCCTCTCTCACAGGGTGGGAAGCTTTCATGTGCACCAGCCACATCCAAGGTCTGTGGAGCACGGCCCATCTCACGTGGCATATAAACTGCCTGGAGATGTTAGGAGTGTTCAAGGCACTTATGTTCTTCATGTCAGACTTAAGCGATCAGCACATGCTAGTATGCACAGACAACAAGTCAGTGATCGCCTACATCAACCACCAGGGAGGCCTGCGCACATATTGATTAAAACCCTCTCATCATAATATTGCCATCATGTTTTACTATAGGGGTGGCTGTATGGTATTCTTTGGATAATAAGTCATTTTTAATTTGCATCAAACCTTCCTTTAAGAATGATGTCCAAAATATTCCACCCTTGTCTCAGCAGATCATATCACATGATCTAAGGTGTTTAAAGTGGGCTTGAGTTTTTTCATTAGGAAAGGCAACCATCTAGCCAACCCACCTCATAGGCCAGATATGAGAGGTTGTTGTCTTGCCAGATATTCCTGCACCCCTTTAAACAGTGTCATCAGTCTCTGCGCAACCTTTTTGAAATACATTTTCTTCTTGTACTTTCATCCACTTTGGAAAGATAACCTGTTGTTAGTAAATGTTACTGTGGTGTCCCATTTTCTCCAATGGTCAGCTGACCTTTTATGTAGATTTCACCAGAATCTATTCACTTTAGTTCATTTGAAGAACAGTTTAGAATATCGATGTGTACATGTGTTACTTTGTGAAAAAGTATCCTTTGTAGAACTTGTTTGTAAATCGGCATGCGTATTTATTCAGGTGCTATAAAGATTTTACAGGTTTTAAGATAAGCAAATCTTTAGTAACTCAGGGCCTAGGCAAAGATTTTTAGAGCTACTGTTTGTGTTATGGCAGGTGTCATAGTATATTAAGCTCATTGCAACATGATACTGCCAGCGCAACAGCAACAACGGCAAAAAGGTTTTGCTTATGTTGATGTTAAACTTTAAAATCCTATCTATATTCAATTAAATTGCTTAGGAAATCTTTCTTATAAGAAACAAAGTCGTGCAGGAGAAGGGTGGTTGAGTCAGGTGGAGTAAACACTTTATAATTGGCCCTGACTGACTGAGGTGACATTGAAAGTAGTTTTGCTAAAGTGACATTTTCAGACAAAGCATTACAAAGGCTGAGACGGAGTTAATGAGGGACAGACTCTTCAGTCCCCCAGCAAGACCTGACCTTTCCTTTTCCCCTATGACAACAGGCCCTTCAGATTTGCACCTGCCTGAGTCTAAAGTGCAGGGATGGAGCTTAGAAGCTGACAGAAATATTTAAATATGAATTGCATTCTTTTTTTTAAAGTTTACACTATAAAGTATTCATTACATTCAATAAAAGGTCTTTTTTGCCTAATGTGTTTAATAAAGTTCAAATTTGGGAATGTGTATTTTCTTTATTGTAAAGTACAAAGTTAGAATATTAAAGAACAAAAACATTTATTATTTATTTATATAACATTTTAACTGAGGGTTTTTATGGTATTTTTAAAGAAATTTTGGTTCTTATACAGGTGATATAACCAGTCTTGGGGTAAGCTACCTGGAAAATGTAGAGAGTTAAGCTATCAGTTACTCTATGTTAAATGACTTTTCACTACACTGTAGCTATCCCTCTGCTTAGCCTTAGCCTTAGCAACATGGCATATATATATATATATATATATATATATATATATATATATATATATATATATATATATATATAACTGTTTCAGCCCAGTGTTTGGTTTATGATGTGACCCTCCGAAGCAAAAGGTGGCAGTAATGCACCAAAAAGATTGTTGCCACCACCAGAAAAAAAAAGTAGAATCACTGTCATACTAAAATACTTTTGTCAGCCACACAGAAATGTAGTTAAAGTAGTGGCTGCCCAACACTGAATATAACTATTTAGCAACCATTCTAGCTTGTGCTGTGCTAAAGACAGCTTCTTTGCAGATATCAATCACCGACAGTGAAATTAAGATAAAGAATGGGGGGAAAAAAGCTTTTAGCCTTTTTGACCTCGCTGTGAAATTCCTTGATTACATGATTTCTTTTTTGTGAACAAAAGAATATAAAGAATTTAAAAAGGACATAAAATAATTTTTAAAAAAGTGAGTGAGTTAAAAACATTTATAACAGAGCAGTGACTATCAGAGTGTTTGTACGGGCGAAATCCTGAGTGGACATGAAAGAAAATAAATGTTATTTTTGAAACACAATCGACTGCTCCACCGATCCATGAATTTGTGCGCCAGCACAGTTAAACCTGATGATTGTTGGATTGATTGAAAGTCTATTGCACTGCCATTGGGATCAATCATTACAGTTTAAAGCTAATTTAGCAGTGAGAACAAATGTTAAATAATATAACGTCCTTGTGGTCTAACATATAAAAGTTAATCTCACTGCAAACAGGAAAAGCATTGTGTCCTTTAGTACAGTAGGTTAACTTTGACTGTCGATGTTGTTTACTTTTAAGTGGGTAGCTAAATATTTTTTACATAATTCACAAAGAGCAATGTTCATGGCTTCATCTTTTTCGTCTGAATCAGTTCAACTGTGTAAAATCTCCAGTCCTGTTTTTTTTTGTGTCCCTTTAAATCTGCAGCGATGAAGCTCCTAACTTCATCCTTAACGACTCCACAATTAGCATGTCCATCTGCTCCATTTGTGACTCAAGTAAAGACATCCTCTAAGTGACTTTTATTCCATTCATTAAATGCTGATGAGCTACTCCAACTCAGGCTGTCTGATTGTTTATAATAGTGGCTGTTACCGCCCACTTGGCACCAAGGAACCAATTAAAAAGTGACTGACCAAATGGACTGCCAAGTCTGTTTCATTTCTGGTTGCTTTTATTTATCTTTATCCTTTAATTGTTAAGCTTCTCGACTCTTGACTCAAAGGCAATTGTATCCTGATGTCATGATCCTGGAAGTTAAGCTAGTAGTTCTTACCACTAAGCTGCCAGTGTTCTAAACGGATATACACAAATTTGTCATAATTCCATTTATCTAAGTATAGAAAACAAGAAATTTGAACGATACTTACATGTAACGGAGATGAGGATTTTGTGCAAATGCACGTGCTTGAATCGTTCGTAGATTGCAGTTGGTGATAGTCCTGGGGAATATAAACACAAGAACTTTACACGCATATCAAATAAGACGTGGAAACAGGTTCCAGTTCTATTACCAAACATAAAAAGAACAAAAATAGGTTAGTCATGTTTTTCATGCCCATCAACACAGCTGTCCGTTCGGTCGCTAGACCCTCTTATATTGATCTACTGCAGAGGGGACTAGGGGTTAACCATTCAGAAATGAGAATGCCACCAGTTCATTAGGAGTTGCCAGGCTGATTTTTAGAGAAGCATTAGAATAATGGTATCATCAGGGGCCACAATTTCACCTTGATGATTTTCTGCAGCAGCTGCAATGAATAGGGGCTCCTCTGGAGCAATAAATTCGCAGTCATGCCTCTGCTTTCATTACAGAAAGATCATGGTGAAATTGACTACACTTAACAAGTAATTGCTAGCTGTTACAGGATTACATTTTTTCCACGGCTGTAATGTGTTATTTGTTCACTTGTGTAGTACATGGTGTAGTATAGAAGATCCGGCACGTGCACACATAGACATCAAAAGAGGCTCGATATATAGTCATCTAAAAAAATTAGGACACCCTATGAAAGCCTGTGGTTTTATTTTTACATATTTGGATATATGAATATTTAATATCAACTTAAAGCAATACTGAGAGGTTCAAGGAAATAACTAAACAATTAAAACTAAAGAACAGACTTTCTGTAAAATTTACTTTGAAAAAAGAACTATTTCTGGTAAGGAATAAATTAGGACATTCCAACATTTATTTGCCATTAAAAATGTCTAAAATCACACACAGGTGTATCACATCAGGTACACATTTGAATGAGACTGGCCCTCAGACATTAAGTTTGGTGTGCTCTTGACTGTTGAAGTGATAGTGAACACCATGGTGAGATCGAAAAAGCTGTCTGAAACCTTCAGAAAGAAGATTGTAGCAGCTTATGATTTAAAAAAGATCTCAAAAGATTTTATAATCAGTCATTCCACTGTCCACAAAATAGTCTACAAGTAGAGGACATTCAAAACAGCATGCCCAGGTCTGGCCAAGTTCATCCTGAGAGAGCAGACTGCAAGATGCTAAAAGAAGTCATCAAAAATTATATATATATAAAGTCTCATCATGGGACCTGTTGCTACTGTTGATGTGAAAGTGCATGACTCTGCAATCAGAAAGAGACTACACAAGTTTAAGTTCGATGGGAGGTGTGCAAGGAGGAAACCTTTGCTCTCTAAAAAAACAGGAAGGCCAGAGTGAAGTTTGCCAAAGAGAATGTAGACAAATACCAGGACATCTGGAATAATGTTGGACAGATGAGTCTAGAATTTAATTATTTGAACACTGCAATATAGGACATTTTTGGCATAAACCAAATACAGCATTCCAGAAAAAGAACCTCATACCAACTGTGAAACATGGAGGTGGAAGTGTCCTGGTTTGGAGATGCAGCTTACTATCATAGAATCCATAATGAATTCTACCGTGTATCAGAGGGTGCCTAAGGAAAATCCACCCAGGGACTGGCTGAAAACTAAGAAATGGAGAATCCTGGAATGGTCGAGTCAAAGCCCGGATCTGAATCCTATTGAGATGCTGCGGAGCGACTTGAAACAGGCTGTACATGCAAGAAACCCCTCAAACATCTTACAGCTGAAGAAATTCTGCATTGATGAGTGGGACAAACTTTTCCCAGACCGATGTCAGAGAAAGGTAGATGGCTACAAAAAGCGTCTCATGGAAGTTATTTCAGCCAAAGGGGTAACACTTGCTATTAAGGGGTAGGGTGTCCTAACTTTTCTTTCAGCTATTTTTGTAGAAAGAATTTTGTTGACTTTACAGGTCCACTTCTATTCAGAGACTCTTGTCGAGGTCTTTTCATGACTCCGTGTCTTAGCAGTGTGGCACACATACTTCGGGACATGACATGACAGACAGGCAGAGAGCAGCAGAAGTAAGGCCAGTTGTTCTGATGTGGAGGTGAGTGGTGATAATCAGAACCACCTGTGCATTTTAAATTTACAGCTAATTATCCAAAAGACAAACAGCATGAAAAATAGTTAAGGTGTCATGCTAACATTCATGACTCATGTGCTTACATGTAATAATGTTCCACTCGAGCCTCGCCCCTCAAAATGTCTCTGCACTTCCTTGCGTAGGATACATTAGAAAACTTATGATGTCATCAATTATAAAAGCCTAGTATTTGAAAGTGCACATGGGGTCTTTTTGTTATTACCAAGGACTTGAAGGGTTTCTGAATATGAATTCTTAATACCCTGATTCTGATTTAGAACATGTTTCTTTTCTGTTTGTTTAATTTATTCAGAAATATGAGCATGGACAGTATAAACTAGGATGCAAGTGGTGCCAGTTGTCCTTTTGTGCCAATATGTGGAGGGTTATAAATGGCCTGAGACTAGAGTTATGGTTCTCTAATCTAATAGTCAGCATAAACTCAAAAAGGACAACTCTGAATCAGAGAACGTAGACAAGGAGAAATGGGATGTAATGCTCAACCACACAGAAATGTAGTTAAACTAGTAGCTTCGCTACTTGTAACCACGCCACTGCCCAACACGGCATATAACTATTTAGCAACCATTCTAGTTTATCGTGCGGTTAGCTTATTTGCAGATAATTATCACTGAAAGTGAAATTAAAATGATGAATTGAAAAAAAAATGTTTTTAGCTTCTTTTGATCCGCTTTTAATCTGTTGTAGTAAAATATAAAAGTTTTTTAGCTAAGCTTTTTACACAATTTCTTTAATTATAGGTTTTGAATATAGATGTGCATCCAAAACTATAGATTCAAACAATACAAAATACATTAAAGAAATATAATTGTACAACACGAGCTTTTCTTTTAAGCACCAAAGAAAAGAATATTAAAAAGTGAGTGAGACAAAAACATGTAAGAAAATAAAAGAAAAAAATGAACTATAGCAAATATCCAGTTTAAACTGGTTTAAAAAACCAAAGAGACTGATAAAACCCATATTACCCCTTAAATGGTTTTTAATTCGAATTCTCAATGTTCCCATTAAAGTACCTACATATTGAATAACAATGTCAAGGATCTTTTCTGTCACCGCAGATTATTCCTTTTTCAACTTTTAGTCTCCTATACAAATTTCCACCAATCTTTATCCAAATTCAAATTTACATCTACAATAAATCAATCAGACTGGTCAGTAACAGAAAACTATACTGTCACAGCCTGTCCCAATACAGGGATAATTACCTCTCTGGCTGCCTCTCTTAACTAATGAGAGTTTGGGGAATGTTTCCTTAAGGATTTAAACACAAAATGATGATACGTCGACCTCAAGTGGGTTTGGCGTTTGACTCAGATGCGGAAGTATGAGTCACCCCTAAGGCAAAGGGTGCACTTGGAGAGCAGGGGCAAGCGAAGAATGCAACGCTAATGAGAAAAATGCAAATCGGACCAGGGATCCATCACTTGTTCCTTCTTATGAGGGATTATCAAGAAAAAAAATGGACTGCACTGTTTTTTTGGGGGGTGAGGACAGTATATGAAAGTAAAAGGACGTGGGACGTGTTGATGGCCAGCATGACGTTGGTTGTGGGATTAGGGAAATTGGCAGGGGACCTATAGTAAATAGCTTTAATGTTTGTTCTAGTAAAGTTGTCATAATATGGGGGTTTATATATACCTATATGTTCTCAATCAGGAATTATTATTTGTGTAGTGGCCAAAAACTCTTTGTAAACCAGTGTTTGCACTACGAACCGTATTATTATTTATTGGCTGTGATTTCCAGTATGGCATCATGACGGTTCAGAGGCCTCACTTTCAGAGCAGTTGTTCTAAATGGCCTGATTAATAAGATTTGCCATTTTTTAATTCAGCACATAACCCCTATAGGCTTAATCAGCTGTTAGTTTTTGTAACTGAGGGTGGATCAAATGAGTCCAATCAGTTTTTCCACAATTAAGCTATTTCTAGATGCCATGCCATTTGCGCTCTTGTTTGGGTATGCTTGGCTGAGTGTGAAAGCGGTTTTCAAACCTGGATGCTGTCCAGAATAGCAATCTCTCAAAAGCAGCCTGAGGTGCACTTTAAGAGAAAGAGCTAGAAGTCGAAAAAATGTGATTGGTTTACCCTGTCATATCATTTCCTGTTTCACAGTGGTGGGAATCTTAAGAGGAAATTGAATGACTTTTAGATATTCAGGGTGAAGTCTAGTATTCAAGAAAGACAAGGAATAGTGCTCAGTTTTCCGTAAAACCCAGCAGGCAGACCACAAAATGCTTGCAAAGATTATAAGCCTTTTTCAGATTCAGGTAAGACTATTGCTGTTGACTGATGCTGTTAAAGTGGATTGTTTCGGAAATATGTTCGACAGTACTGACAATGGCTGTATGAAAATCCACAGTGTGTTATGATAGAAGTGGTAGCTCATGGTTAAGGTGTTAAACTTCCAACATGACGATTGTGGGTTCGATTCCCAGCTCCACCAAGCCACCACTGCTGGGCCCCTAAGCAAGGCCCTTAACCCCCAATTGGTCAGTTGTATAAATGAAATAAATGTGAGTCGCTCTGGATAAGGGTGTCTTCCTAATGCTGTAAATGTAAATGTAAGCCGGGCTTATTTCTTTCTAGCAGAGACTGTATATTCATGCAGTCATTCATGTTCTTGAATGATTAAACACCACCTATATTTTTGGGTATCTGGGCTACAAAACACTTATCAACACCGTATTAACAGGGGCAAAGGAACATGCATTCATTTTTGTTTCCAAAAGGGGCAGAATGTAAAGTACAAACATCGTTGTGCGATTAAAGTACAAATTACAGGAAAAGATTGAAACGTAACAGACAGAAATGTTTCAGTCTTGGATGAGTTATGAATTATGCATACAAATTGATTTAGCTGTAATCACTGGGTATAAAAGTGTGAAAACAATCTAAGATTATATTCACAGAATATTAATATAAGGTACTAATGCATTAGTGTTATACTCACAGCCGCTGTAGTCCAGTGTACAGCTCCATGTCGACATCCTTCAGGATCTGCAGTCCTGTCCAGTTCTCTATGTGTCTGCAAAGAAAACAGAGGGGGGAAAAATCTGAATGCTATTGACACCAATTTATTCAGCAGAGGATGGAAATATTTGTGTCTCGATGCTGGGTGCATTTTTTCACTGGAGGGTCCCTGTGGTTTTGAATAATGCAAAAATAAAAGTCTCTGGTACACCTGTGAAATATATATATATACACAGCATAGGAACCAACAGCTGCAATTCTTTCTGGCTAAATGAGACAGCCTAAGGGAGCGATTGCTGGCAAACCACACAACCACACAAGTAATTAGAGCCAATCAATCAGTTTTCCAGACCCACTGAGGTCACAATCAAAGCAACAACACATGCTATACGTTATCCGCTGCAGTAAACTCTTTGTATTGATTAGTATTCTAAACACCATCTGAAAAAAATGTACTATGAGATCCAATGAATGTCAGAGGACATAAAATGCCTTGACGCTTCATTTCTTCTAAAACAAAGGCAACCTAGACAGAAGCGAGAAACAGCACAGAGAAATTCCATATTCTGCTGACAGACAAACTCCACATACCTAAAAAGACCCTTCTCAGTTGCATGCACGTTCACACTGCTGTGCTCATCCACACCCTGGCAGGCATATGAGCCCCTGAAAGCAGACTTCTGCGCAATGGATCTGGCAGATTTAATGTTTCTGTTTACAGCAGGGAAGAGGGTGACACTTTACAAATGAGTTGCACTGCGGTTAATGTAATACAGGAGAGGCCACCGTGCTTTACTGGCCCGTGGTTTCAGACAGCCTCCTTAGGCCTGTAATTTCCCCAAAGAGCCTTGATGGTGGGCTCACTCTAAAATGAGCTCAGCAGCACACTAAGCCGCCTGCCTTAAAACCAAATTGCAGTTGATTTTTAACAACACACAGTGGTATATGCAGCTTATCCTGGATGCGCAAGATATCTGAGTTTGGAAGAAAAGGTCAATTCATAAGAAAACAGCAATATCATGAAAAAATCTATCTATCTATCTATCTATCTATCTATCTATCTATCTATCTATCTATCTATCTATCTATCTATCTTTCTTTCTGTCTGTCTGTCTAATCATCCATCCATCTATCTAAGCTCCATGAAAACATGGCTTGCCAAGGTTGGTGTAAAAGTATTTGAGTGTCTTGCACCAAGCCCTGACTTCAACCATACTGAACACCTTTGGGTCCAACTGGGACACCAACTGTGCCCCAGACCTCACCTAACATTATCACACTAAACTCCATCCATCCACTGCCTAAACCTGCTTACTTTTAATCATGGAGTCTATCCTAGCTGTCATTGGGTAAAAGGCAGTAATACACCCTGGACAGGTCACCAGGGTCTCATACCACACACCAGAGTGCCCAGAATAAACCCAGGCAAGTCTGGGGAGAACATGCAAACTCCAAACAGAAAGGCCTCTGCCTGGGATACAAACCTGGGACATTCTTGCTGTGAGGCAACAATGCTAATCACTAAGCCATTGCTGCCCTACAATAAACTCTAATACTATTGTGGCTAAATGGAATAATAATCTAGAAGTTGTGCAATCATTGTTTGTTATAGGTCTAATATATTATTATAGCAGTGGTCAAAATGTGAGCTACAAGAAGTGCTAATGGGTCCACTGAGACGAGAATTACAGCCCATGTGCCGCACACAAAAATAAATATTTAGAGCTAAAGCAGTGTCAGGTTAACATATTTTGCACCAAATTAGGTCATGAAAAGAAAAGTGTATAGCCAAACTTGACGATTTATAAAAAACAATGTAAACATGCAGGTGGTAAGTGGCTTTAATGTATCTATGTATGATATACTGTAGTGCAAAGACAAAGAGATAAAATAAGAAGTATGGCATAGTCCATACAGATAAAATGTGCTTTTGGATATGAATTTTAACTAGAATCTGGCAACCCTGGTTTGGAATAATACATCTATAAACTGCTGGTTATGTGAAAATGTGTTTATGGTAATGCTGCGGGGTTATGCGGGGGGTTTGTGTGATAAATAAATGCATAAGTGTGATAAACGTTTGACCATTGTTAATGATGTTGTTAGCGATAGTGCTAACCACTATGCCTCCCTGTTGGCTTGCCGCAAAAACACTGCATGAAATCCAAGAGATAATAATAAAATCACCCCAATCCAATTAAAAGCATTATCTCATCTTTGATTGTGGTGAAGTTTGTCTTCTAGTTTACACTTTACATTGGTTTGTTCCTGGTTATTTATTCATGAAGATGATTAACGACTTTGTTTAATTAAAAATTTGTTTAATAATCTATGTTCTTTTCAATCTGAGGTCTGGCGTTGCACAAGCGCTTATCCAGGAAAAGTCCGGGATGCTTTAGGGACTAGATAAGTTCCGTACAAAAACTCCAGAACCACTTATCGAACAGATATTGTGAAGTGTTCTTTACATTCTTGTTTTTACTTTTGCGTCCATAACAGCCAAGGTTCTACAACAGTTAGAGTATAAAATATCCTTGCTTTGTGAAACTCTGTACCTGTTTCTAAGACAGTTTTTTTTTTTTTTCCTATTTGCTTAGTTCTGAAATGCTTTCCAGAGCAACGTACTTTTATGGCTTTTACCACTAAAACATTAATTTAAGCCATGACATTTTTGCATCTCTCTAAATAAGCCCAAATATTTGCTGATGTCTGAAGAGTTTTGTAGTCTAACTTTGCAGTCAAGGTTTTATATTGTGATTTTCTGTTTTAGTAGTAAATAGGAAATAAACCTTTAAAAAAAATTGAGCATTTAACAAATGCGCTGATGAACTAGAGTGCAACACAGAATTTCATTCACTTCTGATGTGAAGTTGGCATTTAATCGTTCGCAACAGTTCTTTGGTTGTTAAAGAAACAAAGTCAAGTAAAAAGCAATGCAAAAAAAGATTAAGTTTTTGGGTTTCCGATCTTAAGTCGGAAAATCAATACGGTTTGTGTACTGCAGCTACTTTTTTTTTCCTTTACTGGGATTGCTTTTTTATCTAAAAATCTTCTACATACAGAGTGTCTGATATCCAATCCTGTCAGAATTCTGGCTTATTTCTCCTCTGTGTCTATGCACTATAATAAGTTAATAACAAAAACATACTTAAATGAACCCTTTGACACCTTAAGCTTATTTTAATGTTTCTTCCATCACCGGACTGAAAACAAAAGGTTTTTCATTTACAATATTTATTCATAACGACTTCTGGTATTTAAACAACTAAGCAGTTGAGGGTTAATGGACTCGTTCAGGGGTCCAGCAGTGGTGCAACGGTGGTTTGTAGAATTCTATCATCAACACTTATTAAAGAGTTTTGTTTGAAGAAGTTAATAAGGAGCAAAAAAGCTAATCCGAAACATACCAGACCCTTTTGCACATGCTAAACATATGGCTGCCACTTTGAAACCAGAAATAAAAACTTTATTTTTTATAGAACAGAGTTGGGTTTCATTTATTTGTTTTGGTCCAAGCGTAACATCCAGAGAACAGGTGTTGCCCAATGCTTGAAGGCAGAATCAACATAATTCGGATGCTAATATGCAACATTTACAATTTCCTTCAAAACGAGCCGTGCTATTTTGTAATTCTACCTATCCTTATTATTTAATTTCTATTTTTAATGTACATACACCAAACCAAAAATCTTCCTGAAATTACAACTGACTTTCATCGGTCAGGATTTCAGAAACATTTTAGCTTTTTTCATTAAAGAAGTTATGTTTATGTACAACATCGATAATCTAATGTTTAAGATTTATAGATAAACTGTGAAATCTTAGTTTAATCCATGTCATAACTCGAACTAGGCAGTTACTATGGATAAATAAACCACCCCTTTATATTTATATTCATATTTTTGGTAGAAGTTTTTCAAAACTGTGACACATTTTTGGTCATTTGATGCAGTCATGTGGTCCTTCAACTGAAAACAAACAATTTTTTAGTTTTTGGTTTTCCCACAGCAACAAGTACCAGGCAGAGGGTTACAAAATTCTTACATCAATTTGAGAAGACTGAAAGTAAATAAATACCTGAATTTAGCCAGGTTTACAAAGTGTGATTTTTTAATAGCCTTTTTTTTTGTTGCCCGTCAGACTGTACGAACATGAACCCTGTGTCACACTGTGGGATCTCAGCTGTCATAATGTCAGACGGTAAGACAGTCTAGACGCATTAAGAACAAGTAGGAAAAAAAAAAACGTCTCATGCATATCTTTAGATGAGAACAATTCAAGTAAACGTGTGCAACTAAGGTTAAGGAAGTGTCTAGAACAAAAACTCACAGGCGTCTAGACTTTTCAATGTTTCTGAGTGGAGATTACAATCACAGCATATGGTAGATTCATTCATACAACTGAGCAGTTAAGGGTAAAGAGCCCTGCTAAGGGGCCCAGCAGGGGTAACTTGGCGGTGCTGGGAATTTGCAATCCAATCCTCCTATTCAAATACAGCTGCACTAAACAGACACATATTTAAAATGCGACATTTTAATGAGCACAATGCAGTTTTACATTTATTATGGACATTTACTGCCAGCTGCCATACCCCTCTCATATAATTCTAAACTTTCTACTCTGTTGCCCCACTTGGGTTTTTTTTTTTACTACAGGAGTGATGGCTTCGATGATTAGGGGTTGTTAGTGTACTGCTAAAGCTGACCATAAACAGCATCCCTGCTCCAGCATTACGAGTGACCCTGCGCTCTGAACTCAACCTTCTAAGCTGGGATATGTGAAGAAAAGTGTTTCACTGTGCTGTAAATGTATTTGGGGGGAAAAAAATAAAGCCTTCTATGTCATTTCCTGTGTTTGTCCACACCTGTCTTGTGTTCTGTCTTCAACTCTTTCAGTTCTTTTGTTAAGAATCTTTTTTTGTTCCTGATAGCCCTGATATAAATACCTTCCTGGGGTTTTTTTTGCTCAGACTCTTATCTTAGCCATATTTTTAGTGTTTCAGTTTGCTAAAAAAAAAAATCGGCACTCGTACCTACCCCCTTAAATTGTTATTCGCATATTTTAGCAGTTTATGTAACCAAATAATTAACACCCAGCACTGCCACTGCAGTGTTAGGATCACGCCCCGTGTTTTTTCATCATCACATCCACACTTACTGTCTACTTTAGAAGTACCTGTACGACTGCACATCGATTCAGCTATATAATCAGCTCTTCATGTGGAGGTGCACATTAAAATTATACCGATATAGGTCAAGAGCTTTACTTAATGTTTACATGAAACTAAAGAATTATCATGCATTATAGATATCACTCACAGTAGTGAAGTATCTGGTATGGTATCTGGTATGGCTTTTAAAGCAAATGCGAAATATATATATGAACCAGAATGTAGCTTTCCTCGTGCGGTTCCTGGTGTATAATAAAATACCATATTGGCTTGTTTAATTATGATACTGGGAATTTTTTTATACTTTTTTGACCTCTGTTCTCTATCACGTTGTTTCTGCATTTCTCCTTTAGATTCTGCGCTTGCCAAATCTTCTTCTTTAAAAAAAAAATAAAAAGTGCCAACAAAATAAAGAGACCGTGGCACGAAAAATAACAGAGAACAAGGATTTTCCATTATCTCCACTAGGTGCGTGTGATGATAAAAGGACAGCATGTCATTTTTTTTAGTATCTCACAGTCTCTATTTTACTGACTTCTATCTTGTCTATCAGAACTGCAAAAGGACTAACCAAGCAAATAATAAAAAAAACACAAGGAAACAAACTTGGATTGTGGGATTATAAAGTAAGTTTTACTGAAAATAATCGGTCCAGTGTTGTGTAGTTAGAGCTGAAATGGTTGATTATGGAACTGCAATAATAATGCATAAACATTTACTATAAAAGGTCCTATTTTATAAAGTGATTGTTTGCCATTAGCCTTACAATATTTATAGCCTATAATATTTCATGTAAAAGGATTTAGGGTTATATAAACAACAAGATGTACCAGAATGACAATTTTATCATGTATTTATTGTGTATTGTTTAGTAGGTATGGGAAGTGTCTATGTATAAGACACTAAAATTTAGTACAGTGGGAATAAAGAGATTCTTTACATATTGTGTTATTATTATTACTTAAGTAATTGAAACAAATCATTGTTAACACTGACAGGTTATTTAGTTTTATGTTTCTTCTATCTGTTGTTTGTTGCAACTCTGTTGTCTACACTTGAATCCAAGTGACTACGGTGGCCCAGTAGTGCACAACACAACGACGTTTAAAAAGCAGACACAAGTTCACAACACAAAGAATTTAAGTTGGAACACAGCGGAAACAAGCCGAAACACAACAGAAACAGGCCGAAAACAACAGAAACGAGTCGGAAACACAACAGAAACAAGCCGAAAACAACAGAAACAAGTCGGAAACACAACAGAAACAAGCCGAAACACAACAGAAACAAGCCGAAAACAACAGAAACAAGTCAAAAACACAACAGAAACAAGCCGAAAAAAAACGAAAACAGAAGAAACAGGCCGAAAACACAAACAGAACAAGCCGGAAAACACAACAGAAACAAGTAAAACAGACCAAAACACAACAGAAACAAGTCAAAAACAACAGAAAAAAGCCGAAAAACAACAGAAACAAGCCGAAAACACAACACAGAAACAAAGCCAGAAAACAACAGAAAACAAGTCAAAAAAACACAACAGAAACAAGTCAAAAACACCGCAACAAGAAACAAGCCGAAAACAACAGAAACAAGCCGAAAACACAACAGAGAAAACAGAAACAAGCCGAAAACAACAGAAACAAGTCAAAACACAACAGAAACAAGCCGAAAACAACAGAAACACAAAAGTCAAGTCGGAAAAACCCAACAGAAACGAGCCGGAACACAGCCAAAATAAGCCACAACACAATTGAAACAACCCGAAAACACAACAGAAACAAGCCGAAACACAACGGAATCAAGCCGAAAATACAACGGAATCAAGCCGAAAACACAATAGAAACAAGCCGAAAACACAACAGAAACAAGCCGAAAACACAACGGAATCAAGCCGAAAATACAACGGAATCAAGCCGAAAACACAATGGAAACAAGCCGAAAACAATAACAGAAACAACCTGAAAACAACAAAAACAAGCCGAAACACATTGGAAACAACTCGAAAACACAACAGAATCAAGCCGAAAGCACAACGGAAAAAACCTGAAAACAACAGAAACAAGCCGAAAACACAACGGAAACAAGCTACAATGTAGAATATTTTTAAAAAACAAAATTAAGTTCACAACACTACAAAATGCTGATTAGTGGAAACGGGCAATGGCGCACAGGTGTTTAAGCTGTCTGTAGGTACTGACTGTAGGTACAGGCTAAATATTAAAATATTTTTATTTTAAGTGTACTTTAACAGAAATATCCACAGTCTCTTTGTGTGTGATAGTAAAGCAGCCAGATTAAATGCTTGCACGCAATTACCCGTTTCCACAGACCGGCAGCCCCTATTGGTCCAGAGAAATCCCTCTATGTCGTGACTTATACTCTTATCCAGAGTGACTTAAGATTATATTTTTTTTATACAACTGAGCAGTTGAGGGTTAAGGGCCTTGCCTAGGGGTCGAGCAGTGGCAGTATGCTGGTGTTGGGAGATGAACCCACAATCATCTGATCAGCAGTTCAACACCTAAACCACTACACTAACAAGTGATTATCTGTAATAGTGCAAATATTTAGATTTAGAATCATCTTAATCATTCATGAAAAATTGCAAATTTGTAGGAAAACCTCTTTGCTTGCTAAAATCTTTGGAAGTCGTTGCAATAAGTAAGTAATAAATAGGTTAAATATTTTATTTCTTTTTGCAGGTACATATTCCACATTCTGCATCTTTCGCAGCCCTTTTATTACAAATATCTCAAGGGATTTTGACTCCGAAAGGCAGGTGGAAAGTTTTTTTTTTTGTCATGGTCAGCTTTCTGTTGAAAACAAATTTTAATTCTGAAAGCTTCTGTCACACAGATTATGTGTAAAAAAAAATAATAACGACTGCCAAGAAACACAGAATAACTCTTAACAGTCTGAAAATGTGCAATGTATAGTCTGTACCCAGCAGTCCAAGAGGCCTGCAGCTGGCCATGTTCCCAGTCTCACTCTTTGTGAAGGGAATGATTTAAATAGCTGTTTGATAGTTGATCTAAGATCTAGATCGTAGATCTGAAACCTTATAGAACTCATTGTGTATTTATTCCTCACACCCAGATCCTGATAGTACTGTCAGATGAGAATTACTGGTACAGGATAACGAGGCTTGGAAGCTGAAGACAACTACAAAACACAGCGTGACATCTTACTTGTAATTCACCTGTTTATGCCACAAGAGTGAGGATGAACAGTGTGTACAGAATCGTGATTTAATGATGCAACAGGTATCAGAGGTCAGAAATCTAAGACTACACCTCCAAGTGGAAGAACTGTCAATCAGGGCATTACTAGCCAATTATCTGTAAGCCCATAAATAGGTAAAAGGGCATTTTTCTTGTCATAAAAATGTTAGATATATTATTTTGTTTTTAGCCTGTAGCCATTTCTCAGTGTAAATGCCATGAAAATAAGATGATAAATCTAGATTAGCGGCTTTAACATGTTAGCAGGTGGGATTTGATCATAAGCCAGTGCAAGTCTATTGAGAGTTGCAGCAACACTGTGATAAAAATCTGCTAAAACTTGCTTGGGCTTAATTTTAAACTATTTGCGCTTTAGTTAAGACGTCATATTGTAGATTATGTAAATAAACGTAATTTTTTATATTACAGTAACAGCATATGGCAGACGCCCTTATGCAGAGCGATATACATTTATTTCTTTTTTAATACAACTGAGCTACTGGGGTCTAACTCTTGTAACATAGTGGTGCTGGGAATTAAACCCTGTTTTTTCATTACCAGTCCAACACCTTAACCACTTTTTATTTTACTACACATTCATTAAATGTTAAGTGTTACGTTGGCCTTGTAAAATTTGATCATTTCAATCAACTAATATGTGGTGAAGTGGGACTGTACAGTGGCTCAGTGGTTAAGGTGTTGGACTGATGATCAGGAGATCATGGGTTCAAGGCCCTTAACTCTTAACTGCTCAATTGATAAAAAAAAAAAAAAATGTAAATCACGCTGAATGAAGGCATCTGCTAAATGCCAGAAATTAGGGCTGTGTATTTGCAAGGGTCTTACGATGCAACATGTATTACAATACACGGGTCGCAGTACAATATATTGCAATGTAATACTTTAAAGTTAAACAAATGCAACAAATAAGAAGTCGGAGGCACCCTTATTTATTTATTTATTTTGTTATGCTTGCTTCTGAGACAATGGACGTATGCATCAGCAACAACTACATGAGCAGAGAAGCAAGTCGTTTGACACACACTGTTAGCTGTATTGATATTTTTACACAGCCAGTAATGTAAATGTGATGTAATAAATTACAAAAACAGGAATCACTGTTGTTAAACATTATTGTGAAGCGGGTCGGGAGTGATGTGTGACAGGAGAATATCAGCTAGAATCCACGGGAAGGTGTAGAAGACAGTGGTGAGACCAGCTATGATGTATGGTTTAGAGACAGTGGTGAGACCAGCTATGATGTATGGTTTAGAGACAGTGGTGAGACCAGCTATGATGTATGGTTTAGAGACAGTGATGAGACCAGCTATGATGTATGGTTTAGAGACAGTGGTGAGACCAGCTATGATGTATGGTTTAGAGACAGTGGTGAGACCAGCTATGATGTATGGTTTAGAGACAGTGGTGAGACCAGCTATGATGTATGGTTTAGTGCTTGAGACAGTGGTGAGACCAGCTATGATGTATGGTTTAGTGGTGAGACATGATGTGATGGTTTGAGACCAGCTATGATGTATGGTTTAGAGACAGTGGTGAGACCAGCTATGATGTATGGTTTAGAGACAGTGGTGAGACCAGCTATGATGTATGGTTTAGAGACAGTGGTGAGACCAGCTATGATGTATGGTTTAGAGACAGTGGTGAGACCAGCTATGATGTATGGTTTAGAGACAGTGGTGAGACAGCTATGATGTATGGTTTAGAGACAGTGGTGAGACCAGCTATGATGTATGGTTTAGAGACCAGTGGTGAGACCAGCTATGATGTATGACAGTTTAGTTTAGAGACAGTGGTGAGACAGTGGTGAGACCAGCTATGATGTATGGTTTAGAGACAGTGGTGAGACCAGCTATGATGTATGGTTTAGAGACAGTGGTGAGACAGCTATGATGTATGGTTTAGAAACAGTGGCACTGAGGGAGAGACAGGCGGCAGAGCTGGAATTAGCAGAGCTGAAGATGTTGAGGTTTTCTTTGGGAGTGACGAGGTTGGACAGGATTAGGAACGAGTTCATTAGGGGGACGGCTCATATTAGCTGTTTTAGGGAGAAAGTCAGGGAAGCCAGATTGAGGTGGTTTGGACATGTACAGAGGAGGGATAGTGAATATATTGGTACGAATGAAAAAACATTATTTAACCAAAAGTATTGGGAGATGTGGTGTAACCCAGATGAGGATGGGTTCCTTATTGAGTCTGGTTCCTCCCAAGGTTTCTTCCTACCTCCTACTTCATTTCAGGGAGTTTTTCGGCTTGCTAATTAGGGACAAACCTACACTTTTCTCTGTTACTGCATTCTGTGTAAAGCTGCTTTGAGACAATTTCTAGTGTTAAAAGTGGCATACAAATAAAATTGAATTGAAAAAACTGAATTGAACTTGTCTAGTACATCCATTTGTGTTTGTTAAACATTCTATTTCAGATTTTGTCTTTGTCTTACTTCTACACTTCTGTAAACGCTTTTTACAATGACAGTTCATCCCAAAATGTGAGGTTCAGGTCAGAACTCTCTGCAGGACATTCAAGGTTTAACAATTTAATTATAACACACCAAGGGGCTTTATGCACAGGGGCATTGTCATACTGGAAAAGTGTGTGAGCCTTTTATAGCATATAGATACATCCCACACAATCGGGTGCTTCAAACTCGGTGACGTTTTTGGAAAAGACACAGTTGTGGGTGTGCTAGTAAAGTGTCCACAACCTTTTGGCTATACAGTTTGCTATGTTAAATCTATACCGAGTTAGCAAGTACATAAATGTTGCATGTTCATAAATACTATAGACACAAACCTGAATCTACCTTTCTGATGTCTTGTTGTGTTTTTATAGGAACCCTTCACTTTCTGCTACATTGGTAAAATCAAATTATACAAGAAATAATTATTAAATAAAGTCATGCAGCATGACTGGTGTATTACAATACCTTGGCAGACAAATCAATCATCGCTAAGTGCTTTTTCCACTAGTATCCTACCAAAAATAGGATATGTACAGCATATAGAATAGAAATAAGGACAACATCAGATTTTCAGATTCCTGGGTTAAATCCGAGGCTAAATTTCTTATGTTTTCTATGTTTCTATGTTTCTTCCTCGTTTGAAACCAGACACAGCGAATAAATTATCGACTCTAGTACCAGGTTTAATGTGTGTATATGGTGTGCCCTAATAGGCTGCCATCACCTTCTGAATGAACTGCACCATGTGATAGCAGGATAGGCTAAGGTTAGTCTTTACAGTTTAATAGTTTACCAACAATGAAAGATCTTAATGCCCAATTCCGATTCGGTGACTATATTAGTTTTTTTTTTAAAGACCCGCTTACATCATTTTTTAAAACTGACCCGTGCCAAAAAAAAACCAAGGTCGTCGTACTGACCAAAAAAGGAAGGAAAAAACGATAATCCATGGACGCAATGGACCAAGACGAAATTTACATTTACGGCATTTTGGCAGATGCATTTATCCAGACCGACTTACATTTATCTTTTTTTTATTATTGAGGGTTAAGGGTCTTGCTCAGGAGCCCAACAGTGGCAACTTGGTGATACTTGGAAACAAACCCTGATCTTCCAGCAGTCCAACACCTTAACCACTGCGCTACCAAAATTATTGGAAACAAACCCTGACCTTCCAGGTAGCAGTCCAACACCTTAACCACTGCGCTACCAAATTATTATTCAGTATGTTATCTCCGTGTCATTTTTAAACAATACTCTTCTTTAGGTGAAAAAAAAATTGGGCAAGCCCTTGTTGCAGCCTGGGCAAATGTAGCATTGATCCATATCTACTAGCATTTTTTTTGATAGTTTGGTTTTTTATGTTTATAGACAAAACAGATTTTAAGTGAACAAAAATAATAAATACACAGTTATGCTAAGTTAAACATACTGTATATCTCCATTCAGTGTCCACCTGAGTTGATGTCACATGCCACCGTCGCTTATTGACAGGTAAAAATACGATCTGTCTGCTTAAAGTGGGGGCAGTGGTGGCTTAAATGGTTAAGGTGCTGAGTCACTGATCTGAAGACCAGAAACACCTGGGTTCAAGCCCCACCACCAGCAAGCCAACCACTGTTGGGTCCTTGAACAAGACCCTCAACCCCTCCTGCTCCAGGGGCACTGCATCATAGCTGACCCTGCAACCCGACCCCAACCTACTAAGATAGGATGTGCAAAAAATTTCAATGCATTTCATTGGCTCTGTACACATACCTTGCACAATGAAGTTGAATTTTTTTTTTTTTTTTTAAATGGCAGATGCTAACGCACATATCCGATTTATATCTGATCTATTTCCACATACAAATGAGTCCTGAATCCGATCTAAAAATATCAGAATCTATGTGATGTCATTCCTGTTCACACAATCGTCGGTCATATCCCATCTGTGCCAAAATCTGAATTGGGTCACTTGATACTTTAAGTGTAAATGCAGCCAAATACCATGGCGTTAGACCAAACATTAATAAGTCAGAGGTTAATGGTTTCCGACTAATAATAAATAAGCCAGCAATAATCAATTTAGGCAGCAAAAACATCACCTATGTGTTTGCTACGATTCAGAATGATCAAAATCCCACTGACGGGGGTGTCCTGGGACCTGCGCTAGTGTCCTGCACTAGCCAATGTTTTGGATATTAAGGACCAAGACCCTGTTTGTAAAAATACAAAAAGGACGCTAACTTTTTAATTTGTACTTTGCGACATGTTAAAACTTTAAGCTTCCTAATTAAATCAACCTTTGGCTGGCCTTCTTAAAAATGCTTCCTGTACTATCTGTGAAGGTGAGGCTGTCATCTAAAAGCTTAGGGATCATTTATAATTTCCTCTGGTAGGCGATAGAGAAAGAGAGTTATAACAAGTTTAGCTCAGATTGGTCAGATCTGTAGCAGAACGTTCTGATTGCCTTATATGTGAATACACCTGTACATACATGTGCTATTGAATTGTTCAATATAATCATAGATAATTGATCCAAATCAGTTGCTAAAAATAAGTCGAATCAGAATCCATCACAGACCTAGCTGTGCTATGAACAGTGATTTTTGCCCTGTGAATGAACTCCTCATTTCATAAAGGCAGCATTTCCATTTTAAGTACCCTGATGCTGCCTATTTACTGTTTCATTTCAATAATAGCTCTAGGTATGAGTAACTAGGTTTGCTGTAGGTGGCAAACCATTGCAATAACACTTCATGCCGCATGTATTTTGGCGGGGTATTGTGCCGCCTACGTATTAGGATCGGCATCATACATAGTAACAAATACCACACAGCCGAGCACGTACTTGGAGATTAAATGCATCGCTCAAAATGGCGGTGATGAGTAGTAAAAGTAGGCTATTAAGCAGAAAGCTAATGGATTAAAGATCAATGTACAAGAGTCCACTTTTTTCAAAGTAAAAAAAAATAAGCTTAAAAAAATCCTTCAGCATAGTAACGCTGTTACTTTTGCACTGCGGTTACCAACAGAAACAGGCTAATATATTTAATTAGTCAGATTCGCACCTGCAGCCAAAAGAAAACAAAGCAGAGCCAAATCTTTTGCAGTGAATTTGCTAAAACATAAAATGCTTGTTTTAGGCGTTTATTTTATGAGTCTAAGTAAATACTTGGTAAATATATGATAGACAGAGACTTGTGATGACACTTTTGTCAGAAATAGCTATTTGTAGACCAGGAGTGTTAATCTCAGATCCAGCAGTGCCACAGATCTACAGGGATTTGTGATTTGCCTCTTTTAGACACAGTATATTCAGCCTGCAGTAATTAGCTGATCAACTCAATTATATTTGGAATGGTGGCCCGGTCACTATTACCTTATATCAGGGGTCCCCAAACTTTTGGGGTTTTTTTTTAATGAGGGCTACATAGTTGTTTCTTTCTTTAATCAGAGGATGATACGGTCTTTACACAGGCTAAAGGGACTACCAGTATTATGTGAAGATTTTATCATGATTTTAAATGTCTTTATTTTGCCTCCTGATGCTAGATTAGGGAAAAGACAAATGTGCATTACTTTTTAACAGTTTATACAGTTTATTAAAAGATAAAAGATGACAGATGAGACAAACCGGTTTTTTTTTGTTTTGTTTTTTTTTGCACTAAACAAAAAAAGCATCATGTCCAGTTTTGGTTTAATTTCCTGCATTTTCTCTTTCCCAAGCGTTTGGTCATGCTGTTGAAGTTTCTGGCATGCGGTAGCATATGATCGTCACCATGGAATGCTATGTGGAATGTGGCATTTTGTTGGTGGATAATCTACCAAATAATGAATCTTTGTCAACTTTTATTATCAAAATAAAGATACGCTATTAGTAAAAAATATACTCGAACTCTAATCGCACACATTCTATTCAATACTAACCTACGCATTTCACTGTACTATAAATAACCCTGCTTTCCTTATGCTTGCTGTTTTGTTTTTTTAGCCTAGCCTATCATTACCGAGCATTCTCCCCCGTGTTTTTCTTTGTGTACTGAAGTTTTTGTCTTTTTATTCACCCTGCTTGATTGCTGCTGTCTGCACTGACCCTGTGCCTGTGGTTTTAGATTAAGAGATAAGCGTTTCACTGTACTGCATGCAACTGGAGATTACAGTTACTTTTGTAGCATTTGGCGGATGCCCTTATCCAGAGTGGCTTAACATTTATCTCTTTTATACAACTGAGCGATTAGGGGTTAAGGGCCTTGTTCAGGGGCCCCGCAGTGGCAACTAGCCGGTGCAGGAAATTCTAACTCAGATCTTCCAATTAACTGTCCAACACCTTAACCACTAGGCTACCAAAACAGCTGCATATGAATTCCAACCTGAAAGCCTCTGACTCTGGCATTATTCAGGGCCGGTCAAAATGTCGCATAGCGCCGTAGTTAAATGTAAATCGCAGAAGCTCTGGGAATGTTATAAAATGTGAAAAGGTGATGTCTATTCAGAATAGCAAAACACAATTTATACTTATATGGCCAGTCAGTAAAAATGGGGAAAAAATAAAATATATTTGTTTCCATCAAACATTGAATTTTTTGAGTAACTGACCTGAGTCAGTTTTTTGAGTAACTGCAGAAAAAGAAACCTCTAACTGTCAATTTATTTTTCCTTCCACTATAATGTATTTACAGACATTTTTTTTTATCAATTCCATAAACTAACAAGTTAAAATAATCCAACTTAAATGTAAAAATTACTTTGAATTTCTAAGGAAAATTGACATTAAAATCCGATTTTTAGAACCAATGCTATGGCAAGTGATAAATTTTGCAGTCCGACAGGAGAAAATGTCCTTTATCAAGTGTAAGTGTACTTTTCAGTCATAAAACTACTTTTGAGCACTATGAGCTACTCGGAAGCATTTCTAATATATGCCAAAGTCCTTTAATACAAAATCCAAGCTTGGAGTATTAAAACCCTCCTGGATTGACATATTCGCTGACTGTCTAAATTAGATGTCCTATCTGGTTCTCTGGATTACCTACACTTTTATTTTTTCTGACTTATAAAGAAAAATGTAGGTTTGTGAATACTCTATGCCAGAAAATTCTCTTTCCAGGAATTACAGTGAGTCACCTGTTATCGGGTGTGGAATCGACACAAGGACAGGAAGGTTACGACCCCTGCAGTTTTGCAAACACAGCCATCGACCCCTATATAGGGAAATTAGCCTGCTTGGCGCTATATGCTAACAAAACCTTTCCAAAACAAACATCACATTTACTGTAATTCAAGCCATACACCAAAGTTAAATCTTTAAACTTTTATTTTAGACATCTTTTAGTAACAAAAAGAAAATAAATTACGATTATGTTCGGTGTTCACCTACAATCATCTTTTTGTAATGGTGCGTCAGATAACAGTCCTAAACAGGAAAGAAAATTTAGTAGTTATACTTGTCTTAGCTGCAACACTGGTTTCTGGCACAATTCGAAAGAAAAAGCCAGTAAATCGCAGCCTATATAAAATAGCGTCATTTTTAGGTAATTTCTGATGATCATAAAGATGTTTTAGGTCAGGCTGAACTAGAAAGAAAGGATCAGCTTGACTTGTCCCTCTTTTTCTAGCGGTAATATGTGTGTTACATAAATTCACATCATTTCCTAGTTAACATGTCAAAGCTACTTTCCAGTTTTGAATCGTATTATATTTTTTATTTATCTAAATGCAGTTGAAATGTTTGAATTGTTCATTATATCACAGTTGAATGTAAAGGCAAAGCTAAAACTCCCTGCAGTTTAGTGTTAAGTATTTCAGTTATTACGATATTTTGATATGTTGAGCAATAACAAATGTCCTGCCACATTTTGTAATATGGCGCTATAACCAATATGTCTTAACTGTAAACCTATAGTGGAGAGTGCATGTTGATTGGGTAGCTTGATTGAAAGCATTACGGTATATCAGATGATTTAATACGCTGAATCGTTTGATCATGCCTGGGTCATAATTATACGGTAACCTGTGTTAACGCTTCTTCATTCAAAGCTACAGAACATAAAATCATCCCATGTAATTATTAACAATTAACAAATGATGTGAAATAACCGAATCAAAATTGATCAAAGAAGAATTGTGCAGGATTAAAAGTTGAAACATCCCAGATAAAAGGCTGGTCTACAGGGGACAGATTTGTAATTCTGCAGACATTTTGCTCATTTAATCATTCATATGCACTTCTTTTTTCACTTCCTTCATATTGTAATAATAATTAATATCATTCTATTAATGATCAGACTGCAGGCAAGTTTAATAGATGATGGTGGTCTGATGGTGAGCTTAAAGAGGTGGGCCGATATCTGGCAATCTGATTTAAATCTGATCTGGGCTTTTGGTTATAGTTTGCCCCCCTACACACACTTTGAAAACGTCTGCTGCGTCCCTGCCGGTTATGCTCTTTGTACTCTAGAAAGCTTTCATGCCTACATGAATAAGTCAAAGACTGCAGCTGTAATATCTCTGCTATTCCTGCTTCAGTCTGTTGACGCGTCAGCCTCAGTCTGTTAGTCTTCATTTGTTAAGCTTTTTATATAAACATGAATGTACTCCATTATAGGACAAGACTGCATAAATAATCACTTACCTCTGATTAAAAAAGTTTACATTTATTTATGCTATGCGACGTCACACCTAATTGCAACCCGATAATGAAAAACTGGCTTTGAACTTTTTTGTGTCTGTGTTTTGAGTAATGGGTAAAACGTCGTAGCTGACAGCATCATCATGTACCGTGTCATCTTAAATCAGGGCATATCATATCAAAGAATTACAAGCGTGGAAATCAAAGCTTACATCAAAAACTTTACTTCATTGGTTAGATGTTTGCTGCTTAGGTTTAGTTTTTGCGTTTCAAAGCCGCATTTACACTCTTTTTCTTTTCCTTTCGGCTGTTCCCTTTCAGGGGTCGCCACGGCGAATCATCTGTCTCCACCTAACCCTATTCTCTACATCTTCTTCACTTACACCCACTAACTTCATGTCCTCGTTTATCGCATCCATATACCTCTTCTCTGGTCTTCCTCTCCACCTTCTGCCTGGTAGCTTTATTTCTAACATCCTCCTAACAATATATTCACTATCCCTCCTCTGTACATGTCCAAACCACCTCAATCTGTCTTCCCTGACTTTCTCCCCATAACATCTAACATGAGCCGTCCCCTAATGAACTCGTTCCTAATCCTCTCCAACCTCGTCACTCTCAAAGAAAACCTCAACATCTTCAGCTCTGCTACTTTCAGCTCTGCCACCTGTCTCTTTCTCAGTGCCACTGTCTGGTCTCACCACTGTCTCTAAACCATACATCAGCTGGTCTCACCACTGTCTCTAACTGTCTCTAACCATACATCATAGCTGGTCTCACCACTGTCTCTAAACCATACATCATAGCTGGTCTCACCACTGTCTCTACCATACATCATAGCTGGTCTCACCACTGTCTCTAAATCATACATCATAGCTGGTCTCACCACTGTCTCTAAACCATACATCACCAGCTGTCTCTAAACCATACATCACTGTCTCTAAACCATACATCATAGCTGGTCTCACCACTGTCTCTAAACCATACATCATAGCTGTCTCACCACTGTCTCACCACTGTCTCTAAACCATACATCATAGCTGGTCTCACCACTGTCTCACCACTGTCTCTAAACCATACATCATAGCTGGTCTCACCACTGTCTCTAACCATACATCATATCTGGTCTCACCACTGTCTCTCTAAACCATATCATAGCTGGTCTCACCACTGTCTCTAAACCATACATCATAGCTGGGTCTCACCACTGTCTCTAACCTACACACTGGTCTCACCACTGTCTCTAAACCATACATCATAGCTGGTCTCACCACTGTCTCTAAACCATACATCATAGCTGGTCTCACCACTGTCTCACCACTGTCTCACCACTGTACACCTGGTCTTCCCGTTGTACACCTTCTAGATTCTATGATGATAAGGCTGCATTTACACTGCATGGATCAACTGACCCAATTCAGTTGCACAGGTGGGATATGACCGACGACAGTGTAAACAGTAAAAAAGCACATGGATTCTGATATTTTCAGATCGGATTCAGGCCTCATTTGTATGTGAAATCAAACCGGATATCAATCAGATCCATGCGAGTCGACAACATTAAATAAGCGCATAATGTCAACTCAGGTGGACAACGAACTAAAATTTACATAGCATATATATATATATATATATATATATATATATATATATATATATATATATATATATATATATATATATATATATATATATATATATATATACTGTTACTTAGCATAACTGTGTATTTTGTATTTTCATATTTATTATTTTTGTTTACTTAAAATCTGTTTTGTCTTAAACATTGAAAAATTACGCACTATCCCAAAAAAAAGGGGGGTATATGTAAATTACCTAAAGGAGAATTGTTTTGCCAACCCTCAAATACGAGGCAGAAGTTACATACTGAATAACCATTTTGTCTTAGTCCATTGCGTCCATAGATTATTGCACTGTTTTTCTGGTCAGTACGTCTACCTTGGGTTGTTTTGCTGTGTATAGTGTAAATGCAGCTATCAGATACAGGTTAGTTTTTAAAGATTATATAAGCGGGTCATCAAAAAAATCTATCACAAAATCCGATTTGGGCATCAAGACCTGCACTGTAAATGTAGCCTAAGAGAAAGCTGATAAAGAATACGTTTGCAAAACAGCAAAGCTTTACAGCTCTTTTTCTGTAATTTTTTTTTAAAAAAAAAAGAAAGGCTCTTACTGTGTAAATTAATTTTGCCCATGTTGTGGTCCAGTAAACACAGACTGAGGTTAAAGCTCTGTGATTCCCATAGAGAGTAATGACCGGGATATGATTACAGCTGGAGACTTATTCATGTAAACACGAACGCCTTCCAGAGCACAAAGAACATAACAGATGACCGCTGGGCCTCACTGTGCTCTCTGGAAAGAGCTTTTCGCTGCATGACGTATTCGCCATCCAAACTGCTGCTGGCATGGTCTTCAAAGCCAACAGATGCAGGCACTTTACCTTTCACGATCAAACTCTTCGAAAGACACATTCTGTCTTTTTTTTTTCCCTCTCATATATTAGCAATCAGCCATGTGAGGAATCAACTTAAGTCTCCCTGCGGTGCTTATGAGCACTCCGTGCTATACAGAAGAAGTTCTTATGACAACCTCCTTGTGTATAGCACGAATTGGCACTTTAAACAAAAGCAATTCTAAATCATATCTAAAATTTATTTCTCTTTCTGCCCAACCTTCTGTCCAAAAACACCAAAGAGTTAATGTGACAGCACATGCCAGAGGTAAAGGCTAGCATCTGTTTCGAAACCTGCTCCTGTAAGTAAAATATATATACTAGGTTTCGCTTATGGAGGCTGTAGAGGTGGTAAACAATATTGGGCATCTTACTTTAAAGTTATTATAGTTATAGTTACTAGAGGTGGGAATTCCTAAGGAACGTACAGTTCTATTTGGATTCTGAGGCCTGCGACTTGACTGTAAAACGATTATTGATGCAGCTTTTGTTTTAATACAGATTTTATTTTTTCTTACTGTTTGACTGTTAAAACATCTGGATCTGTAATGACCCACAATTTATTTCCAGTATCTTTTATTAATAAAACAAATGAACATTTACCTGTAGCCGAAAATTACCCAGTTCGGCAGCAACTGCCATATTGGATGTGTTATCAGTAACTAAATGCTTCAGTAGAAATCACATGCTACTTAAGTATGTACTACATTTAGACAAGTATGTACTTCCTGACCTTTAAACTTGTCCGTTCTGTATAGTACAGTTATGGGTAGTGTGAATGAATTTTGGATGTACTACACCCCCTATTTTGATATTGACTGGTGACATACGTCGTCACAGCAGCACAAATTTGAAGTTAGATTATGTCTGATGATGTTAAACGAGTGTAAATTAACTACAATGAACAGTGTGTTTTTTTCTTTAAGTAAAACACTTGAAAAGTGCAGCATCGTTGCTTTCTGCCACTTCTGAATATGACGAGTCGTCGTTTTCTCATAGGAGAGTATCCATACGGGAGTGGTAGGCCGTTTCTCAAGTGCTTTTAATAAATACTTACATTAAAAAATTTTCTTTATAGTAATATTGTGGCAGCATGTGATGATGTAAGGTGCTTCATTAGTTTATAATTACTTGACATGGAGAGACTCTTCCTGGTCATAGTTTTACACACTACATAAACATTCTTAACTTTCATAGCAACGAGGGGAGAATAGTGCTAAAACTTCCAGTTTGTGAAAGCTACCTCGTTGGACTTGCCATCGCTCCGACTCCTGTAGAACGTCTAAAATAACGCATAGGAAGTACTTACTCACTTAAATGTAGTACATAAAAAGGAGTATGCATTTTCGGACAAAGCCATTATCGATGTGTGTGTGACTCTGCCTCTACCTAAGTCAATCGTTATTAGTTATAAGGCTGTCTCCCACCCCCAAAACACACGACCACACACACACACACACCAATCATCATCAGTTATATGGGTGTCTCCCACCCCCAAACACACACTACCACACCAATCATCATCAGTTATGTGTCCCGTTCAACCCCAGATGCACCAAAGTAAAAAAACATTGCAGGTCTTATAGCTGCGTTTACTCAGATTTCAGTGAGCTCAATTATAGCAGCGACGCAGTAACGGTACCGACAACGGCGTTGTAACAATGGAATCTGTAATTTGTTCAAGTGCTTGATGGTAAATTTGTCACTAAAAAAAGAAGAAAGTGTAATTAGTGTTCCAATTAATCGTCTTTGTGTTTAATTTCATTTGTTTAGTTTAATTTGTCTTAAAAGCATAAAACTAAAGGTATAAGAAATTCACACTTTCTTCAACCTTTTTTTTTTTTTAGAAAATTAGAAAATCATTCCATTTTGACTATAAACCCTAGAAGAATTCTGAGATCAAACCACCACAGACTTCCTAAATGCAAAGTGTATGCAGCAGTAGTATCAATATTAGTAATGAGTATTATGTATCAGTAATGATCAGTATTTGTGGGTTCGATTTCCAGCTCCACCAAGCTACCACTGCTGGGCCCCCTGAGCAAGGCCCTTAACCCCCAATTGGTCAGTTGTATAAATGAGATAAATGTAAGTCGCTCTGGATAAGGGCGTCTGCCAAATGCTGTAAATGTGTAAATGTAAAATGTAAATTCAGTAACACTACCATTTATTATTAAAATGGCTGTAAATTGTTCTAAAGAAATTTAAGGTATCAGAGTGTCACAGGCAACGTGGAAATGACATCAGCACCAAGAGAGAGTTTAAATAACTCCAGAAGCGTGTGTAAGCAAGGAAATTGTTTGTTTTCTCAGGCTATTATAGTTATTGGAGTCTTGTCAACATTCATGAAGCTGAGCATCCCTGGCAAAAATCCCTTTTGATCTCTTGCAGCATGGTGCTATAACGCTGGCCCTGCCCGGTCTTTACTAGTGTGCAGATCAGCATTCCAGATCCGTGCAATGCAAACACTCTATTAAGCCTGCTTAGCTTGGACAGCTTAGAATAGCTACCGCGGTCAGGTGGATTCATGATCATATAAGACAGGTTAATAAAAAAAAAGGCCTTTAAACATAGGTTGCTATAGAAGCGTGTATCCCAGGCAGGACTGGAATGAATAAACAAGTTATACAAATCCTTTCCACTGTTGGGAGGAAAACAAGAGATAAAACAAACTACCTTTGAATTATTTGCTGTTTATATATAGTAGATGCCTTATTGTAGATGATTTTAATATAATTAGGATCAGGAACAGCACCACCAATGGTCATAACTAAAAATGCACAAAATAGATGCTTTGTTAAAGGCCAGAATGTCAATCATGTGAGCTAAGTACATAAAACGTAAGAACCAACATTGTCAAATAATTAAAATGCGGGAAACATTGTCATAATTAAAATGCGGGAAAAAAAGTGGTTAGCATAGCCAAAATATGAAATAACTACCAATAGTATTATAAGTGTTGTGTACAATTGTGGACAGTGCAATGCAATCTTTTGTGTTTAGTTTTCTTGTTCAGCAAAGACATGGCATTATTCAAGACTAAAATCACTATAATAAAAAATCTCACATACACTTGCTAGTACCCGCTTATTCCCTAATTCGGGGTCACAGGGATCTGCTGGAGTCTCTCCCAGCCGTCTCTGAAAGGATGAAAGGCAGGAGATCCCTACATATTTTTATAGCGTAGAAACATTTTTACAGAGTTTCGAGACACGTCAACAGTGTCACAGCCTTGCTGTGCTGCCATCTGCTGTTGTGTATTGAAACTTTTTGATAGCCCTTTATAACATAAATATGTTTCTATAATAAAAAATCTCACATACACTTGCTAGTGTAGCTTTGAATAAGCGTTTTTTTGGACACAATGACACAATGGTAAAAATGTTATAGATAAAGTATCATCACACACACATATTTTTAAGAGAGCTTCTTTCCAGCCACAATCCAAATGGCAAAAGACATCTGTAAGTACTATTTTATACTGTATGTCCGAATTACTCAATCAGTCATACAGAGACTTTTTACCTCAAGCTTCTAACCATCTATAAATACAAGGAAATAATAACTGTAAATATGCCATATGCACATATAATGTTTAGAAACTTGCTGTGTTTTATCGCAAGTTTGTGTAAATTAACAGTGTGTAAATTTATCATATAAAATTTACATTTACACGATTTGGCAGACGCCCTTAGTCAGGGCGACTTATATTTATCTCTTTTATACAACTGAGCAGTTGGGGGTTAAGGGCCTTACTCAGAGGCCCAGCAGCGGCAACTCTGTGGTGCTGGGAATCGAACCCTAATCTTCCAATTAGCAGTCTTACCCACTGAGCTGCCCCTTCCCACTTTAGTATTTCTACAACCCTTAAGCTCTTTTTAGACTATTTATTATTTATTTTTCTTTTTTTCTTACTAATAACTGTTCTCAAACATTTGCAAAGAATTCTATGCATCTGTACTACCTGTCCATGGACGAATGGCGAATAAATGGAAAACGTTACATCATTAATCATTAAAAAGTTTAACCACAAGTTATTGAGTTGTCTCGAAGTATTAAACTTCGAATTACATTTTCCTATGATTGAATCTATAAAAAAACCCTATTTTGTCTCCTGTGAAGCAATAAAAAAACAGACACAAGCTAGAGCTGAACGATTAATTGAAAAAATGTAGAACCTCAAACCGACAGAATTTTCCAATGTCGGGTATTTCGGGGTTTCTTTGGGGTTTTTTTTATAATTACCCCTTAAAAACAGATTACCGCAAGTTTTTAAGCGACATAAATTGAGTCAACTAAGCAACAGGAGGATCTTGTACCAAAGAAAAACACACTGAACTGTAAGGGCAAAATAAAAACACAACAATGGAGGAAATTCAACCATTAATCGTAATTACGATAAAATGTTCAATTAATCAAGGTTTTAATTTTAGGTCATATCGCTTATCCATAACACAGGGTGTGTACAGCGTTTTTGTACGACAATCACATTCAGCCTTGTTAATCATCCGTCTGTTATGCTGCACCTTTTCTTGTGCTGCCTTTGACGTTTTTAATTAAATAAATGGTCACACTGCACTGGCGAAAGTCCAAAACTTCTATATAGCATGTAAATCTGTGTAGGGTTAGGGAGTAGAATGTGGTTAAAGCACTTCCCATCTGGAAGCCTAATGCACACTAACAGCGCTCATCATATGCACACCGGTGACTACGTCGCAAGCTGATATACAGCGTGAAGGAGGAACTGCCTAAACACATGTGACTAAGAAAAATCTAGTAGCATCTGGTACTAACAGTATGAGGACAGCATTTATTATACACACCTACCAACTTGTAAAGAGGTCCATTAAAGGCCCACTTTAAAAATCTTGTCAACAACAAAGGAAGGCTACCATTCATTCATCTTTTATACCCGCTTATTCCCTAATTCGGGGTCACGGGGATCTGTTGGAGTTTCTTCCAGCCGTCTCTGAAAGGATGAAAGGCAGGAGGGGTAAATCCTGGACAGGTCATCAGGGCCATACACACACACATACACACACACTCACTACTATGGGCAACGTAGAACCACCAATCAATCTAACATGCATGTTTTTGGACTGTGGGAGGAAACCAGAGTACCCAGAGTAAACCCACGCAAGCACCAAGAGAACATGCAAACTCCACACAGGAAGGCTCCTGCCCGAGAATCTGGGACCTTCTTTTTGTGAGGCAACAATGCTAACCACTAAGCCACCGTGCTGCCCGGAGAGCTACCAGACCCCTCTTAATCGCCTTAGACGTGTTGAGATAGTGTTAGCCTTGCCTATGGGGGCTCCATGATCCCTACATATTTTTTATAGCGTAAAAACATTTTTACAGTTTTACAGAGTTTCAACACACGTCAACATTGTCACAAAAACGGAAACCCCTCAGAGCAGAATTTAACCCCGCCTGCACGGAAGTGACCAATGACTAGGAGATATTTTGACGTGTATCTTTTAAGAAGGTGAAAAAGAGCTCTAAGTCATTTTCTTCATTATAACATGGCCTCTGTTTAAATGTTGAAGCCCAGGGTCTATAAACAAACACTAAAAAGTGTTATTCACATATGCGGTGACATTCACGTTTCTGTGTGCGTGTGTATATATAGAGAGAGAGAGAAAAAACACAACCTGGCTTATCTGGCTAGAAAAAAATTTGCCTGAGGGAAATAAATGAAAGGTTGAAAAGAGTTCCAAATACACTCCAGTAGTACCTGAGTACATACGATTGGAGTAAAGGCGATAACAGATTAGCATATTTATATGATCTGTGAGAAAATTGAAGATGGTATTTTGAACAAGTAGTGCAGCTTATTCACCTTGAGTACGTGACAGGAAGCGAAACATATTTCTTCCAAGTATAACGTGTAAACCTACGTAAGCATGTCTAATAGTAATCCATTTTTATGTCCTGTTATTATTACTGTCGATCTTAACTAATACATTTCTACTCAAATGGTCTGACATTTCATTTTTATGGTCTCAGCGCCTACACACATGCCCACATGTGGGCTGCTACTGTAGTTGATTCATGCAAGAACATACTTCCCCAGAAGGAGGAGGAGTAGGAGGAGGTGGAAGAGAAGGAAGATGCTCAGGGAGCGTTTCATAATAGACTATCGACTGCATTTTTTAAATTACAACCCTTGAGTGATTAGCTTATAAAAAAAAAAAAAAAAAAAGATGTGTTGCCAGCAGTGTGAGCACAAATTAGAGAAAATATTAATTAAATTAAGCCTCTAATTAGAAATGTGTTGGCATAAGGAATTTACATCCGATTGTCTTTTACATGACCTAGAAAAGGAAGATCAAAGCAATTTTGTTCATGGTTCGAAACAGTTTAATATCTGTGTCTAAATTGGAGGAAAATTTGCTTGAAAAGATGCTACAGTGGCTTATCAAAACTATGCCGGTCCATATGTATGGAATGAAAAAATGCATGAATAACGAAAATACACATGACTATGACCTTTGGCTCAAAAATACACATAAGTCTCATATTACTGCATGTTTTTTCTTCTAATTTATTTTAGGTCCGAACTAATAAAAAAAAAAAGCCTGAGTGATCCTAACTGGTTCCAGCAATTACTAAGTAGCTTAATTAAAATTACATACTTTTTAAAAACACAGCATGAGAGTGAAGCAAAATTCGTCTAAGGTGGCAGCTGAAAAAAAATATCATTAAGATTTTGCAATCGGCTGGAACATTTATTAGATATGGCATTCGAAGTTTTTTTTTTTTATTATTATTAAACAGAATTAGTCCACATTTTTACCAGATAAAAGCTTACAGAATTGGTGACGTCTGGTCATGCTGACATGCACTGCAGCAGGCTTTTGCTTCCATTTATTTTATTTTTTTTCGGAATCTTTGTGTTGTTAAAAACAACGATAAACAATTAAATATACGGTAATACTTTTAACATTCGCGAGGTTAGGTTTCAGAACCCGTCACGGATCAGGAGGAATCGTGAATGTTTGGTACGAGTCACGTAAAATGCTAATAAATGCTTATTTCTAGAGTTTAAACCCTTAATATAACCCAAATTATGCTCCCAAAGCACTTTAATTTCATTTAAAAGTTAGCTAAAAACAACGAAATAAACGTAAAAATAGACTACAGTACCACCCAATGGGTATTTGCCACACGAGTGCAGTTACAGTATGTTATATTAATGTTACCTCTATACTAATTCATTGGCTGGTTTGTTGAAAATCATTAATCTGTGAAAAATGTGTGGATGCAAATTAGTTAGATTTCAATGAAAATTTCACGAATCTGTGAATTCGCGAATCAAGAAACGCGAATGCACGAGGTATCACTGTACAATGACTTTATCACTGTACATAAAAAAACATTTACAATTATTTTAAAGCATCAAAATCACTTCTTTCTATCTTTTGGCCGGAAGTCAAAATTCTCCATTTTCATTTCGAAACAGTATCTCGAACCTACACAATGCTGTCTTTTTGCAGGTCTTTCATTAAAAGTTTATTATTGTTCGGGTGAGAGTTAATCACATACATAGTACATGATATTTAATCCTGAAAAACAAGCCCAGATCTAAAAACCGCTTTAATATGGATCTCCTGATACTCTCTCTCTCTCTCTCTCTCTCTCTCTCTCTCTCTAGGCTACGCTTTCCCATTTACTCTATACATAAACAATTAACCGATGATTATTTCATGATGTGACCTTTTTTTATCAGATGTTTTGCACTGTCAAAAGCTGCCAGCAAAATACCTGTTTCCCTTTAATGCCTGTTCTTATATTGCCAGAATCACTCAAAACAGCGAGAGGACGAAAAAAATCAATACTAAAGGGTTAGGGTGCTGCTCATGCAACACACTGTTGCTGCTAATTGTGAATGCATGCTGCGTTGTGCATGCTGTTACATGCTATCAGTGCTAATAATGCACCTCCGTGTTCTGTTGAAACCTAGTTTGCTACTGTAGAGGTAGTTCGGTGGGGACGTCATTATTTACTTGTAATCTGGTAGACGGAGCTTTTTTTTTTTTTTAAAGAAAAAAAAACCTTTACATGTTATAGAGTATTCACATTTTTTACTCTCCTTAAATGTTGTGCTACTTTTTATAACCTGAATGAAACCTGAAATTGATCTTTGAATCATTACCACCAGTTGTTTTTACCGCAGTAGTAAAGAAGTCAAGCATTTATCTTTCTGCATCCATGTTAGTTTCTTTGGGTTGCTGCAATTGCCTCCTAGCTCACATAAGCAGGATAGTAGACTTGTGGGCTACTTTAAATTGTCTTTGGCTCTAAATGAGTATGGATGTGTGCATGGTTCCCTGCTATAGATTAGCGCTTCATCTAGTTGTGTTCCTTACAGTGTTTTCTACCATAAAGAATGAATAATTTCAGCATCTAACTGGCTTCCAGCAGTCCTGGTATTTATACCCACAGCCTTCCTATTATTAGCTGACATCAATACTTCAACTATATTTAAACAAGAGCTCATGGTTAAAGGCAATCTGTAATATTTAGCGGCTTATAAGGGAAATTTCAAAGTCAAGTTCTGTTATAGTTCTGAAAACATTTAAAGAAATGGAAAAAATTACCAATTGCACCTTCGCTATGGTCAGTCTTGTTCTTAAGTCGCTATAATTGGATATTTGATGCTGTTGACAGGAAGAAATTAGTGTTCAAGATGGAATAAACTCAGAAACTAAGATGATTTAAGGCTCCTGGTTACAATTCTGCTCAAAAAATATACAGTTACAGACAGAACTTTATCTAAAATTACACACTGATAAAAAAAAAAAGGTTTATCCCTTTAGGCCTGGTTCCCCTCAAGGTTACTTGGTAGTATTCTCTCTGGAAGTGTAATTTTTTGGTTTTATTTCTGTAAAATTGCTTCAGGATAATACCTATTGTAAAACGTGTTATACAAATCACATCTAATTGAATTAAATAAAATTTATCAATCGAACATGGTAAATCTACAATAAACCATGTGATGTCCCTTACCCTGCAAAGTGAGCATATACTAAGGCTGCACGAAGGATGCGCCATGCGATAGTATGCGATATAATATTATATACTATATTCAATACTATATTTTTTTTTTCAATTATATAACCAACATACATTTCTTTACACGCTTACACGTGAGTTTAAATATTTTTCTGCCAAGCAAAGCAAGTACAAACTGTGCTTGGTTTAGAGATGATTATCAAGATTTGTAGTGTTTTCCTTTTGTGTTAGCACTTAAGATTTACATGTTCCACATAGGACTTCAGTCAGCATGTGGCCTCTTTTAAAACCGATATACCGCTATATCTTTGATGTGCCTCTTCGTTTTGGCACTAAATCGTCGCCAGCAGCTGCGGGTGCCTCGGGCTTATCAAGATTAGCTTGCTAGGAAAGCTTCACGGCTTTTTGATTGTCTGGTGCCAAAGCACGCGCACGCATATCCCAACTAGCATCCGTGTGACAGATATTTTAATATCCGCATCGACCTAAAACTCTGAGCACAAATTACTCATTTATCGTAAACCATTGCAATATGCACATTTGCAATGTTTTGATATATTGTGCAGCCCTAGTACATCCTTAGATCCTTTTCTTTTAGTGGATTCGTGAAATAGGTATGACACTAAAACATTATTCTAAGCAAGAATATGTATCCTTTTTTTTTTTCTTTTTATGTTGACTAAATATTTTATCTTACCTGTTAAAATCATTTCGAAACTCTATAATTAATCCAATCTGATTGAAAACTGCAGTTTAAAGAAGACACGATGCTGGGTATATTTGAGGGACTTAACAAAAGGCACAGTGTGGTTAAAAATAAAGGCTTCACAGCTTATGTAACATTTCTCTAATTCATTTGGAACAGATTAATGTGGTTTCCTGTATACTGACAGCTTGTGCTTTTTTGTACACCCACCCGGTCTTGCAATAACCCTCACCAAGTGATTATTACTTAGGGAAGGCTTACAAGTGTCAAGGCAAATCTAACTAGACTGCTATAATTAAAAGGTGGCCTATCACATCTATTTGTAGTTCACAATATATCATTTATGCTACACGAAGGAATATTTTTAACTTCCTAAATAAAATGTTGCTAATACAGACTTTATTGGGTAGGATTTAGGGTGGCAGCTGCGCTTTTGAGATAAAGTGTCCACCGTTTTCAGATGTTGGAAAAAGTCAGGACCAGTGCAGAACTCACATGTACATTTATAGATCTTTCTTGAAATGATGCAATAAGATAAACTACGTCCGCAAACTACGTTTCACCATCAATCGCATGCAAAAAGTTAGAATGAAATAATGAAAGAGCAAATTACACATAAAATCTCATGAAGTTCTCGTGTGAAACTACTAATTCTTGGTATTAAAATGGTAGCCTGCTAGAAGTTCATGATACAAATAGTCTATGCGCTTATATGCAAAGAATAAACCAGAACCTACACCATACTTTGATATTGATATTATATATACTAAACTCTATAACAAACATCCTACAGTCCTGTTTCTTTTTCCTCTTCCTTTCTTTTTTACTGGCTGCAGGACATCATTGTGGTATTTTTCAGTCAGAATGCATTTCACACCGCACATGATTTTGAATCGCCGACAGGTCCAGATATTCAGCATGCCAAATCTTTCACTGTCCTCGGCGACGCTTCTGCGATTCTCTTAGACCAAGTCTTTGATAATTCACACGGCGTAATTTTTACTCGTGTGCACGGGCAGAGATTTTTATATCACATTTCTGCCATTTGACAGCAATTTCGGTAAAACTTGTGAACGAGTGAAAATCAGGGCTAAAATCACGCAGTGTGAACACGACATAATGAAAATAAAGCAGTTAGTGCAATGTGGGAAGATTTTTTTGGGGTTGGATTTACTTTGGGTAAAATGGTTCGTCCCAATCTGAATTCCTGTGTCGTTGGTTTATTGGCGACTCTGAGTTGTCTGTGATGTGTGTGTATAATGTGTGTAAGTGTGTCCTGTGGTGAATTGGCACAGTCTTGTGACCTGATATGCAAATATGCAATGAAAGCAATGTCTATAAACCCTGTTAAAACTGCAGGCTGTTTGTAATCATTTTTCACTCTTAATGTAATACAGTAATCAACAAAATTAGGGTAAAAATGACAGTAACCAGGTCATATAAGTGTGACTCTCCTTTTTTTTTTTGTTATAGCACTTTTCCTTTTAATACAGCACACTACCGTTTTGTTAGTGGTCTACCAACTCTGCACAATACAGCTTTAGCAATTTGATTTCTTTGATTTGATCTAAACCAATCAAATTGCAGGAATCCCCTGATACCCCAGCCTCCTTTATGTCATTCCACAGGTTTTCCTTATGATTTAAACTGAGCTATTCCGACACATTGAACTTCTTTTTCTGAGACCATTCCCTTTGTGAATTTGGATTCGGGTCATGGAAAGGTGAAGTTTTTAATCTTCAGCTATCTGACAAAAACCTGCAGAAGCCTTTTTGGTGAAACTATATTGATATTTGAAGCTTTCCAAGATTCCTACTATCGAAAGACTAGATCCAGCTGAAAACATAAAGTGCTGCCATCACCAGGCTTTGGCAGGGGACCTCATGAGATTAGCTGTCTTTGATTTGGCACCAAATCTATTATTATTTAGATTAACAAAATTTTGTTACACAAGGTCACAACTTTGGTTTTCTTCTTTGGTTTCTATTTTTTGAGAATTGCTTATCAGACACATTATTTTGATAAACGTTGAAGGTTACTTTCACATACAAGGAATAGGCTTGTAATTTTGTCAAATTTGCAGGAACATCTTGTTCTTACTAATGTCACGGTGGAGCCCTATTTTTCTCACTTGTTATTGATGGCCTTCATTGTGTTTTTGGTGCATTTTATATTTTTGAAAACCCTCCCATACTCGTCTCTTTTTAACAACATGAACCATGTGCTTTTAAGTTATTTGCAGAATTATAAAATTGGCTACTTTATAATATATCTTATATATATATATATATATATATATATATATATATATATATATATATATATATATATATATATATATATATATAATATTACACACAGCGTTATTACTTCCAAGCCTCCGGCCTTATTCTCTAACCGTAACCCCTTCCCTCTCAGACTGTGGTTGCTTCCCCTCCACACAGGTTATCAATGTGTCTTTTGATTGTTGCCTAAGAAGGTTCTTCATTTATATTCCTGAGTAAAAGTGGAGCCTCTGCAGATGGCTGATAGAAGGTCTTTCATTCTGACGTAAAAGCAGCTTCCACCAGCTATGCTGTTACTTCAGCCATTAAAACTGAAAATGGTGCAAGGCCGGGTTCATGAACATATCTTCTATCAGCACTTTTTAGATGTGTGTGTGTATGTGTATGTGTGCGTGTGTGTGTGTGTGTAAATGAGAGAGAGAGAGAGAAAGAAATTTTGCGGCAGCTCGGTTTGCTGGATAGTTGAGCCCAATGCTCCGCTTAATTCTCAGATGGCAGCCCCTGACCTAGTTAGCAAGATAACACAAAAATCAACTCCAACAAACTTTTACTTCTATAGGAAGAAGCAAAAGCATTAATTACTGCACTTAAGTCTGAATTTCTCTCTGAATTTGACTGGGCTTGTCTCCTAAATTAAATATGTGATTAAACACTTAAACTCTGGGCTAAAATAACAAAGTCTACACAATTCTCTTAAGTGGCTTTGTGTCAAGACTAATTCAAGACTTAATTAAATTGTTTAGCTATTCTAGTTAAGGGTATCATTTATTGATTATTACAAATGACTAACTATAAAAAATATACACAGCTTGGTAGCCTAAATCATGATTTAGGAGGTTTTATAATGTGTTTTTTTTTTTTTAAAACACACTATTTAGTCAATATTTAATCAAAATTAGATATTAATCTGAATTATGACATCTGCAATATTTAGACTGATGTCGGTAACGGAAATATTCCAAAATAAGAATACCTGATGATGTATCGTCTCTTTACACATGTATATGTCCAAAGAAGTGCATCATGAATGAACACAGATGGGTAAAAGTAGACATCTGGGTATAGTGATATACTTGCAGTTTTACAAATTGTTTTATAACTTGCAGCCTGTTGCGTACGATTGCACTCCACCATGCCAACATGCCAGACTCTATCATTCTAACACGTCGTTTCGTATTCTCAAATACAGCGTGGTAGTCCAAACAAAGTGTGTTCACTAGTCACACGTACATGAATTGTGTAATAAAATACTGTACAGCAAGACAGGATAGACAGACAGACAGACAGACAGACAGACAGATAGATAGATAGATAGATAGATAGATAGATAGATAGAAAGACAGAAAGACAGACAGATAGATAGATAGAATCGCTTCATGAGGGAGCTGTCCATGGTGTTGAAATTAAAATCAAGCTCTGACTGTAACCCGGCAGAATATGAACATTTATTAAATGATGATTAATTACAGACAGATTTTTAATGTTTCTTTGACATGTCCAAATTAAAAGGCCTAAATTACTTAGGACCCATTTCAATGATTTGTCATGACATTCATCAAACCACCAAGAGTATCAAAAGACACCCATACAGGGGAACAGCTTCAGAGTTGGTTTCTAACATTGCTGTAGATAAACTCTGTGTCTGTGCTAAAAGGTAAATTAGCAAAACTCCAATAGCATTTTGTCAGTCTTTTTAAATGCTTTGATGACAAATAGATTACTTAATTTGATAATAAGTTGCAATAATAAATCAATCATGCTAGTGGAAAAAACAGATTTTGCTGAATATTTTTAGGGATAACACACAACAGCACTAACATTGCATTTATATTTCATTATTTTTATGTTGCTGAAAAGCATAGACAGATTTTATTATTACAAATAAAAATCAGGGTAGTCTAATCCGGATTATATATTTATTGTATATGTTGACTCAGACCTCTTTCAATCTGGTGTTCCATTAACATTCAGTGTATGTCATGAGTTTAAGCATTTACATTTACACTTACATTTACGGCATTTGGCAGACACCCTAATCCAGAGTGATTTACGTTTCATTCATTCATCCTCTATACCCGCTTATTCCCTAATTCAGGGTCACAGGGATCTGATGGAGACTATCCCAGCCGTCTCTGTAAGGGCAAAAAGCAGGGGTGGTACATGTACACTCGCCAATCCATCTGAGTGTGGCTACACACACGCTCACACTCACTTTAATGGGCAATTTAAAATCACCAATCAATCTAACATACATGTTTTTGGACTGTGGGAGGAAACCGGAGAACCCGGAGTAAACCCATGCAAGCACGGGACAACATGCAAACTCCACACAGAAAGACTCCTGCCCCGGAATCAAACCTGGGCCTTCTTGCTGTGAGGCAACAATGTGTTTCTCTTTTATTTAACTAAGCAATTAGAGGTTAAGGACCATGCTGAGGGGCCCAGCTGTGGCAACTCGGTCGTGCTGGGAATCTTTCAATTCGCAGTTCAACACCTCAAACACTGTGCTACCACTTCACCTGAAACTAAACTGCAGACTCAGTTCTGTTCGATTATTGACGTCTATGCAAGTACAAAGCTATATATCTTAATAGAATACACTCGAGATTATGTGGTTTCATGTGATTGCACTGAAGCTACACATTTAACCAGAATCATCCTAATGTGCCATTTTGCAAACTAAGAACATATATATGATTGTGTTCCTGGTCTTCTAATGTTGCTTCCAATGTCCGAGACAGCATGCAAATTAAAATGCAGCTGAGAGCCCTGAACACATCAGCAGCATAAACTGCTGCTTTCTGCTCTCTTGCTGGAGATATAGTACTTGTTGCTGATTGGAACAGAAGCAGTGTCGATGTACGGACAATGAACATTATGTAATGCAGTGCAATTTTAACCATCTCCGAGCACACATTTTCAGCAGATGGTTCTGTTTTGTTAGAGTCATAAAACATATAAAAAAAAAAATGCTGCATAGAGGAATTACACACTACCATTAAAACAGGCAACACCGAATAAAAGAGGGGACGTTAGGCTATTTTGGCACATTGTAGAAATTTAGTTCTGATGTAATATTTCTACAGATGATTGTTGGCTGTGTGGATTAACATAAAAAAATACTTTAATTCATCTAATGGAGGTTGAACACTGGAGTTATACGAATAGAGAGAACATAACTGTTTGCTTATTTTTTGACATTTTTTGTCATTTACAAATATAATAATACAAATAATAATAATAATAACAACAATAATAATAACACAGCCCAGTGTTCAAAAAACAATACAAAGTAATACAAAACATACATATATATATATATATATATATATATATATATATATATATATATATATATATATATATATATATATATATATATATATATATATATAAAGAGAGAAAGAAAGAGAGAGTGAGAGAGTGAGAGAGAGAGAGAGAGAGAGAGAGAGAGAGAGAGAGAGAGAGAGAGAAAGTGAGAGAGTTAATATTCCTAATCGTGCTTTCTTCTAGCGACACTTTAAGAACCCGGATCACAAATAGCACCCATTTCTCTAGCGAAGTGCACTAAACAGGCCATAAAATAATGGTTTCTTTATTATACCTAGTGTGCAACACCGATGCATTTGGGATTCAGCCCGATTCGCTCGGGTTGCTTTAGATGAATATTTTTCTGCTTTAATGAAAAGAAATTAATAATAAAAATTAAAGGCAAAATCTGGGGTTTTTTTTGTCAAACTGTTCAGTTTGGATGCTCAATAATAAGATATTTTACATAAAAACGATGTTAGTATAAATTATAGAGTATTTAAGTGTCAAACAATTACTTTTTTATATAAAATGAATAAAATGTATGTTTTACCTTTGCGTAACCAGATGCTAGCGAATAACACGGCTGCTAATGAGATTCCCTTTAACACCGCCATATCGACCAAAAACTCGCTGACGGGTTAAGAACGTCTCTTTTTCAATAAACTACATTTTTGCTCAGATATCATTTCTTAAATATTATGAAAAACTACTTTATATAAGTCCTTTCTTTTGGTCTAGCTTACACAAGCAACGTTAATGTGTTGCTATAGTGACCAACCTGTCAGGAAAAAAAAGGACGGGGAAAAGAAGTTAGCACGCGCGGTCAGGGAAACCGTTAAAATCGCCAGTGGAGTAAGTTATAATAAAAAAAAACCCAGATGTTAAGAAATAATAAAAAAAGGAAAAGAAAAGAATACTTACATAGTGGTGATGTTTCTGAACAGGTCTTCGATGTCTCCGCCGCCGCTGCTGCCGTTGCTGCTGTCCTGCAGAGCGAGCAGAGGGAAGAAATTTCCCCCGTCCGATTTATTGCAGTAAATGTCGGTGGAGGAACAGGTGCAGGCCGGCGGACAGTCGAGCACCGACAACACACTGCCATGAAAGAGGCTGGAAAACAGCGAAATCCTCAAAAGCACCACGAAACACAGCCCAACATCCATGGTCCAAAAGCGAGTTAATGAATCCAGGGGGGAAAACCGGGGAAAATGTGCGACGTGTTTGAATGCGGTTCAGGCTACATAAGAGCGCCTATGTACATGATTAGACGGAGTGAGAAAGATTAATGAGGGAAAAATCCTTAATGTCTTTGTTGTTGTTGTTTTTTTTTTAAAAGTATTCCGTTATGGAGACAAGGTAAAAGAATAGCACCGGCTTTTCTTTCCACAGTCCATGACAGAAGGAGGCTGAGTGCAGTGATGCTGAGAGTACTGACAGCAAGCAGGAGCACAAAGACCCACCTCCCGGCCAGAGAGGGAGAGACAGAGAGAGAGAGAGAGAGAGGTGGAGAGAGAGAGAGAAAAGAGGAGAGAGAGAGAGATTGGTGAGAGATCGAGAGGAGAGAGAGAGAGAGAGAGAGAGACAGAGAGAGAGAGAGAGAGACAGAGAGAGAGACAGAGAGAGAGAGAGAGAGAGAGAGAGAGAGAGAGAGAGAGAGAGAGAGAGAGAGAGAGAGAGAGAGAGAGAGAGAGAGAGAGAGAGAGAGAGAGAGAGAGAGAGAGAGAGAGAGAGAGAGATGGAGAGAGAGAGAGAGAGAGAGAGAGAGAGAGAGAGAGAGAGAGAGAGAGAGAGAGAGAGAGAGAGAGAGAGAGAGAGAGAGAGAGAGAGAGAGAGAGAGAGAGAGAGAGAGAGAGAGAGAGAGAGAGAGAGAGAGAGGGATGGAGAGAAAGAGAGAGAGACAGGGACAGAGAGAAAGAGATGGAGAGAGAGGGATGGAGAAGGAGAGAGGGGGGATGGAGAAAGACAGAGAGAGAAAGCGACAGGAATGGAGAGAGAGAGAGAAAGAGAGAGCGACAGGGATGGAGAGGGGGTGGAGAGAGAGCGAGAGAGAGAGAGGGAGAGAGAGAGAGAGAGAGAGAGAGAGAGAGAGAGAGAGGGAGAGAGAGAGACAGAGATGGAGAGAGAGAGACAGAGAGACAGGGATAGAGAGAGAGAGAGAGAGAGAGGGATGTAGAGAGAGGGAGAGAAAGAGAGAGAGACAGAGCAGTGACGTGATAGAGGAATAAGGAAAACGAGAGAGATCATGACTAATGTTGTGAAGGTTTAAAGTCAACTTCAATCCAAAAAAACCTTTTCTCATATACAGGCTGTGTATATAAGTTATATCATCACCCAATAACACTTACCAGCAAGAATTACCAGAACAGAATTAAGAATTCAATAAAAATGTAAAGTTTATTTGTCACATAAAAAATCATACATAATTCATAGAAATGTAAAAACAAGATAGAAGTCAAGTGAAAGACGGGATAGATAAACAGAAAACCAGAGTTAATTGGAAAAATGGCTATATAAATGAATATAGGTGGTGTGTGATGGCACTGTATATAAGAGAGGATCCTGTAAGTCCTATAAGTTTACTGAGGAATTAGTATAGGACCAGCTAATATTTCCTTTCATTTTATTTTGCTTTGTTGCATCAGATTTAAACATGGCTTAGGATATCACTGATCATAAAATGAGAAAAAAAGCAAGCAGTGAATTAACCTAAGGTTCATAAAGATAAAAATTAAATATGATAATCGGTTCGATTGCATAAAAATGTGTACTAACACATGCCATAAAGGTACTCTGCTTTATGCATGCTTATTAACAGTAACTTCATTACCCTTGTGCACAGCTGTCGTCTATAGTCGATTTGTATGCAGCTTGATGTCCTGCCCTTCTCCTGTCCTATCTTCTATTCTATTACATGAACCAAAAAATGTGAATATTTCTAAAACACACTGTAAAGAACAGGATAAAAGTCCACCAAAATATTTTGTCTAATTTCAGCAAGAAACATTTTCTACAGATTATAAAAATTATTTATTACCAAGAAAAGTGCATGAGGTATGGCTTCACTTGGTTATTATCATAAATAATATGTTTTGGGAATAACTGTTTAATTATAAGACATTATTACATTTCAAACCTATTTTATCTATAGTTTTACTTATATAACCCCCACATTTCTTAAAATGCCTCATAGTGTAAACTATAACTAAAACTAAAAAAGCTGTAATTTTAATAGTAAAGCAGCAGCGACTCAGTTTGCAAATCAGTTTGTAACTCTATTTACAAACGGGTTAAATAAAGTAATTTTGCTGCAGTAACATTAAGTGTTCTTATTTTTTCCTAGGACTCTGCAAATACCCCCCCAAACACTGCATATCCTTTCCTAAAACACTGCACATCCTCTCCTAAAACACTATATCTGTTACTTGAACACTCCATATTCTCTTCTAAAACACTGCACATCCTCTCCTAATACACTGTATATCCTCTCCTAAAACACTGCACATCCTCTCCTAAAACACTGCACATCCTCTCCTAATACACTGTAAATACCTATCCTCCTCCTAAAACACTGTATATCCATATCCTCTCCTAAAACACTGCACATCCTCCCCTAATACACTGTATATCCTCTCCTAAAACACTGCACATCCTCTCCTAAAACACTGCACATCCTCTCCTAAAACACTGCACATCCTCTCCTAAAACACTGCACATCCTCTCCTAAAACACTGCATATCCTCTCCTAAAACACTGCACATCCTCTCCCTCCTAAAACTAATACACTGTAATACCACATCCTCTCCTAAAAACACTGCACATCCTGCACTCCTCTCCTAAACACTCCATATCCTCTGTATATCCTAAATACACTGCACATCCTCTCCTAAAACACTGCACATCCTCTCCTAAAACACTGTATATCTGTTACTTGAACACTCCATATCCTCTTCTAAAACACTGCACATCCTCTCCTAATACAAACACTGCACATCCTCTCCTAATACACTGCACATCCTCTCCTAAAACACTGCACATCCTCTCCTAATACACTGTATATCCTCTCCTAAAACACTGCACATCCTCTCCTAATACACTGTATATCCTCTCCTAATACACTGTATATCCTCTCCTAAAACACTGCACATCCTCTCCTAAAACACTTGCACATCCTCTCCTAAAACACTGCATATCCTCTCCTAAAACACTGCACATCCTCTCCTAAATACACTGTATATGCACATCCTCTCCTAACCTCCTCCTCCTAAAACACTGCACATCCTCTCCTAAAACACTGAACACCTCTCCTAAACATCCATCCTCTCCTAAAACACTGTATATCTGTTACTTGAACACTCCATATCCTCTTCTAAAAACAATGCACATCCTCTCCTAAAACACTGCATATCCTCTTCTAAAACACTGCACATCCTCTCCTAAAACACTGCACATCCTCTTCTAAAACACTGTATATCAGTCACTGGAACACTCCATATCCTCTTCTAAAATACTGTATATCCTCTTCTAAAACACTGCATATCCACTCTTACAACAATGCATATCCTCTCCTAAAACACCGCACATCCTCTCATAAAACACTGCATATCCTTTACTGGAACACTGCATATCCATCACTGGAACACTGCATATCCTCTTCTGAAACACCTGCACAACCTCTCAATAAAACACTGCATATCCTCTCCTAAAACACTGCATATCCTCTCCTAAAACACTGCATATCCTCTCCTAAAACACTGCATATCCTCTTCTAAAACACTGCATATCCTCTCCTAAAACACTGCATATCCTCTCCTAAAACACTGCATATCCTCTTTTAAAACACTGCACATCCTTTACTGGAACACTGCATATATCCTCTTCCATAAAACACTGCATATCCTTTACTGGAACACTGCATATCCTCTCCTAAAACACTGCATATCCTCTCAAAAAACACTGCATATCCTCTCTTACAACACTGCATATTCTCTCCTAAAACACTGCACATCCTCTCCTAAATCACTGCATATCATCTTCTAAAACACTGCATACCATCTTCCAGAACACTGCATATTCTCTTCTAAAACACTGCATATCCTCTCCTAAAACACTGCATATCCTCTCCTAAAACACTGCATATCCTCTTTTAAAACACTGCACATCCTTTACTGGAACACTGCATATACCTCCCCAAAACACTGCACATCCTCTACTAAAACACTGCACATTCTCTCCTAAAACACTACATATCCTCTTCCAAAACAATGCAAATACTTTGCCCTGGAAATATGCACATCCTGCCCTGGAACACTGCATATCCTGCTCTGGAACACTGCATATCCTTCCACTTGAACATTTATCCTGCCATGAAATTTTGCATATTCTGCCCTGGAACACTGCATATACTGTTCTTAAATTCTGCATTTCCTGTCCTGGAACAATTAATAACAAACCCTGTAAAGGTAATTTATGCTATGAAATAACTATAGACTAAACAATTGTCTAATGTTGAATAAATCAGTATATACAATTAATTAATAATGCCAAATGTCCCTGAACTGAATTCTGTAGGTGTGACATCATGTTTCTAATTGTTAATTTGCCATACAGGGAATAAAAGATTTTGTTGTGTAAGGCAAGAAAAAGAATAAGAGAAATCCAAGCGCTATATTAAAACGGGAGAATTTTCATTGTAGCTTGACAATAAAATTGCAGCCAGCATGGTGTCTTGCAGACTCCTACACACAGTAGGATATTTTTCCAGTCCTTTTCTCCAATCCACAAGTTGGGCCTGTCGGACTGACAACGAGGTTGTCTCTACAGCCTATAAATAAATCATCATGAATACATTTGCTGCTTTTAGGATATTCGAACTCTAACTTACAGTAGAGCTGCAAAATCTCTCCCGATGGAAATCCAGAGCTGTCAAAAGCTATCTGATGTATTTCAAAATTGATAACTGCGAACTATGTAATTCTTACATAGTATTAAGTCACTTTTGTAAAACTTTGGCAAATTATTGGACTTACATCTCTTATGTACTGTATAATTTAGGGTGGTGGTAGCTCAGTCACGGCTGGGCCTCTGTGCAGGGCCCTTAACCCTTTAACTGCTTATTTAAATTCAAAGAAATCAGATATATAATTTATGTAAATAAGGGATTGTGCCAAGTGCTGTAAATGTAAATAAAATGTATATATGTATACACATTTACAGCATTTGGCAGACGCCCTTATCCAGAGCGACTTATATTTGTATAATTTATACAACTGAGCAATAGGGGGTTGAGGGCCTTGCTCAGGGGCCCAACACCTTAACCAAGAGCCACCCCTAGCCCATTTATACAAAGATCAATTGTTATGATTATTATGAATGTTTACTATGGCAGAATAAAGCTACTCCATGAAAAAATCTATGACTTTAAAGCAAAATGGTTGTAGTTTCCTTTTAATAAAATGTCAAATACATTTCTTTCTTTTTTTTTTCATTTATATTCCACTTTGGCACAAAGCAGCTTTCCAGAAATACCTAACTATCCCTAATGAACAAGTCAAAGCCAACAGTGAGAAAGAATAAATTCCCTTAGATGGAATAAAGAAGTGCCCTTGAGAGAAACCAGACTCTAAAGCAAGCCCATTCTCCTCCGAGTGGTGCCAGATGGTAAGATTTTAATAACTTCTGCAAACAATCCCATCGTCAAAAGACAAGTACTAAATTTACTCAACAGAAAAAGTATGAAAAGCAATAAACTAATCCTTCCTAAGGAGGCGGAAATAAACAATTGGAAAACATAAAACAACAACAGAAACAACAATGTTTATTAGCCACTAGTCCATGTTATAGCTTTAATTTTTTATTGTTAATTTTATTTTGGTAGCTTCAGTTAAAATTAGCTGATACGCTAACAAAAGGACAAAAGTTAAAGAGCGAACATGATATTCTACATCAGGTTTAATGTATTTATATTAAAACAAATCATTTGTAAAGCTAAAATATTTGCTAATATACTTGAGCACAGCTATTTTTTCTCCTTACACTTTTCTCTGTAAATGATGGTAGAAATCGAGAGCATTATATCAGACAAGAACAGGTCACAGTAAACAAATTACATCCTGCCTTTACAGACATAAACCTTAAAGCTAAAGTTCCTGTAACCCCGAACCATCCTGTTTTTTTTTTTATTTAATTTAAGCATAATCTTGACTGCATCTTCAATTTGACTTTACAGCAATTTCTGGTGCACAAGTCAATGTAAAAATCCTAATCACAAACTAGCAGGTAGGCTGATGCAATCCCTTGATAAGAAAGTGAAAAAAGCATGGACTGTACCAGCCAGAGCACCAGCATGCCGAGAATGACATTGCACTTCTGGAGACAAAAGTAAAAATGTTATTTTGGAGGTTGTTCCATAGGAAACCTCACTTCCTATCACAAAGAAACCACAGCAGCTCTGTAACAGTCCAGGTCTTGAAAAGTGAGCATGTCAGAACCAGTGGTGTCAATATTTTTATCGACCTACTGACACCGTCTTTCTTTTGTAGAGAGGTTTGTAATCTGTAGTACGGTCCTGCCTTGGGTTGAATTGGAGTTATGACCATTGTGAAATATTCAGGTCTTATTCAAGCAAGCCTTTAGGCGCACAGTGATAGCTCGGTCCTGGCTGCAGTCTATCACACCTGCCAAACACGGGCAATAAGGTAGGCATGCATGACACGGCAGCTACTAACAACATGGCCTGGAGGTAGTTTAGACTTAAAAGAATCCCTTGCTGCTTATTTGGCACCCTCCATTAACTTGACTAACACTCCCAATGGTGTTGCCTATGTACATGATTCACTAAACTGACTGCATTCATAAAACCTTGTTAGTTTTTACCCTGCTGTATACTCAGTAGAATGGTTTATATTGCCTTACAGTAAATATGGTTCATTTTCATTCTAGCATTTGGCGGATGCCCTTATCAAGAACGACTTACATTTATTTATTTTTTCTTTATTTTTCTGAGTGGTTGAGGGTTAAGGGCCTTGCTCAGGGGCCCGGCAGTGGCAGCTTTTGGTGCTCAGTGTTTAAATGTTAATGGGAATTGATTTATTTCATCAACATGAATCGATAAACTTGTACAAAAGTATTAGGGAACCTCACCAACATGTATCATGCATCAAGTGACCAGATTCCAATTTTTTCCTCCAATGTGGCGCAGATCAGATATGACCCATGATCGTGTAAGCAGGAAAAAAAGCATATGGATTCCAATATTTTCAGATCGGTATGTGGAATTAAATCGGTTATAAATACATCTATTAGCGTCTGCGATGTAAGCAGACAGATCGGATTTGAACATGATTGAATATGTGACCCAACTCAGGTGGACACCGAACGGAGATATATAACTGTGTATTATTATTTCTGTTCACTTAAAATCTGTTTTATCTGTAAACATTAAAAATCAATGCACTATTAAAGAGATATTTATAATATAGCTATCAATGCTACATTTTCCCAGGCTGCAGCAAGGCCCCTTTTCTCATTTTTTTCTCTGCCTAAAGAAAGCATTGTTTTGCAGACCTTTAAACATAATGCAGAAGTAACATACTGATTAATCATTTCGTCTTGTTCCACAGTGTCTATGGATTATCAAATCGTTTTTCATTCCTTTTCTGGTCAGTACGTCTACTTTGGGCTGTTTTGCCGTGCCTAGTGCAGATATCAGATTCAGGTCAGTTTTAAAAGTTGTAATAGGTCATTGTAAGCAGGTCACCCAAAATATATCGGATATAGTTACCAAATCGGAAATAGCCATTAAGACCTTGTCATTGCAGCCCTGGTGTGGATTTTAAATGTGTTTCCAAATTTAGTTTTACTCTTACTTCTGTAATAACCGACACATTTTCCTCAAGATTTTGAAGTTTAGCTGTGGGGACTTTTCCATTCAGCTACAATAGTTTTGTACATATTGTTGCATGTAAAGGTCTGGGGTAAAGTCGATGTCCCAGTTCATCTCAAAGTTGTGGTTAAGGTTAGGGCTCTGTGCCGAACACAAATAATTTTTACTATAATACACAAAACTATAATACACTAAAGTCTTTATAGAGCTTGCTTTGTGTCATACTTGAAACTGTTTGGGTCTTTCAGGTCTAGTAAATAAATAACATAAGGCTCCAACACACAAAGACAAAATTATGTTTGTTTTTGTTTCTGGGGGGTTACAAACTTTTGGCATCATGCTGTAAATTTTATACAATTACATTGGCGATATATTTATGCTATATTTGTTTTATAAAAATACAAAGATTACAACCTAAGCCCCTGTAATGGCTTGCCGATCTGTCCAGAGTGTACCCCTCCTGCCTTTTGCCCTTTCATACACCGCTGGGATATAAACTCCAGCAGATCCCTGTGACCCCGAATTAGAGAATAAGCGGGTATAGATTATGAATGAATGATTAAATTACAACCTAAATTTCAGAAAAGTTGGTACGTTTAAAAAAAAAAAGACTTTTAAATCACATGAACCATTATTTTATTCACATTAGAACATAGACAACATAATGACATTTTATATAACTTATCATGTTACAGACCTGATGTTAATTAACTTAATTAGTTGCTAAATATTCTCCTGGCAAAATCTTTTCAGAATGTATTGCTATCTCAGCCCTTTGTTGTCCTGTCCTAACTATTTTGAGACCTGTAGCAGGCATTACATTTAAAATGAGCTCATTTTGTGGATAAAATTGTAAGATTTCTCAGTTTAAACGTTTATGTTATCTATGTTCTATTGTAAATAAAATATCAGCTTATGAGATTTGCATGTCTTTTAGTTTTCATTTTATTGAAATTTTAAAAAATGTCTCAACTTTTCCCGGAATTCAGGTTGTATAGATCATGAAGAAGCTGTATCAAGCCACATTCTGCTATTGTGTAGACTGGAGACAACAGTGTATACACTATGTGTACATAAGGCAGTTGGCTGGCTCAAACCCTATATTAACTTATACCAATGATATCAATAAAAAGAAGGATAAAACAGCAGGTTCTTTTGTGTAAAGCACATTAAAACACACAGCCGTTTGGGTTTTGCTTCTGTGATAAGCAGAGGATGATATTATGACATTTTTTTACATACCTGAGGCAACTTAAAACCTTAGGGAAATAACATGGAATCGTCAAAACATTTGTCAGAAACACGAGCAAGGTTAGCTTGTTGTTGACTAGTGACAGTACAGTGCTATGCTCAATTTACCAACTTTTATGAGATAACAGGGTGAAGCTGAGAATGAAGATGTGGGATAAATCATTGCATGGTGTATGAAACTTATAAAATATGAACAAACAGGGCATTTTTCTATTATTACATTTTTATTTTAAAATCAAAATTTGGAAGCTTCAACATGTTCCTACCAACATTCGTCTCAGACTTTCTCATCTCCAACAGTCCAAAACAAAATTTCAGGAGATTCAGCAGGTTCTGAAATACTTAAACCAGCCCATCTGGCACCATCTACCATGACACACTTACAGTCACTGGGATCGCTTTCTGCCATCTCATATATAATATACACAATGTCTAAATCTATTACAATAAATACATTGATTATGCTGCTGCCATGTGATTAATTGCTTGTATAATTAAATGGATAACCAGATACACAAATCTTTTATCAAAGCCGACTGTGATTGTTACTAAAATTAACCTCAAAAAATATATTTTTTTTTTGTCACACACCATATGACTTAAATGAATAATATGCAGTTTTACTGTCAATCTTTTAAAATGGAACTGAATAAATACATCTTTTAGAGTTATTTATTCTTTTTTTACTTCTGTAATGAGTTTGGTTTTATTACAATCAGTGTTTAGTGTCATCGTATCTTATTGTTAACTTAATTATTATAGCTTTTTTTTCGCATATTAGCATTTTATCACATATTTTTTTCAATCATATTTCATTTGTATAATCTAATTTAAAGGCTATAACATTTTCCTGACTTTAGAGGTTGTAAATCCTAAAACAGAGAGCTGCTATTGTATGCAAGTAAGCTAATTACCCATTAAATTGAAGGAGGAAAACTCCTTTGAATTCTAGATGCTTATAGAACCAATATTCTTCCAAAATTAGAAAGATTCCAATTAGGTCAAGATCTGCTGAATCTGAATGTCATTTATTTTCAATTGCTGTTTTCAACAGATTTGGTAAGCCATCGTGACCTTTGCCTTGATTCTTCCATCAAAATATAAATGATTCGTTATATTAGTAAATAAATCAGTTTATATCGTTAAACAGAGAGAGAGGGATTTTAGTAGAAAATGCTTTTATAACACAACTAAACTACCAGCTTTTTGTTTGGTCACCCTTCTGTATACTGTATGTAGAAAAAACCTTACTGTTGGAATCAACCTGGTGTTTCTTTAATAATATTTTTTATTAACAGCAAGTTTCAGTATTTTTTATTTCATGTACTAGTTTTGAGTAAATTCTAAAAGTATTCCGTATAAAAATTATGGGCAATAGAAATACTATAATTAGCCTATCTCACCATATCTCTGTCAGAATTTCTGAGATCATTTGCTCTGTAGGTCCATATCAGCAAAACATTTTGCACTGCAATGGTGCCATTTAAAAAGTTGACTGGATAATTACATGACCGTGTGGGTGTACGGGTAATAACGTGCACAATAAGTGCATACGAAATGTAACCTGATTACGCTAGCGTATACATGTAGCGCCGCAAGCACTAGCTTGTTAACATGCATGTAAAATCAGCAGATTCCATTAATTATATCTACAGACTTAAATTCTTATACTATGCAGTAAAGAACTTCCAAAAATTACCTTCCTTGTTCATAACTACTACATCAACCCTTTTACCTTAAAACTAAGCGAAACTAAGCTTTTCATTTACAATTACAAATAAACAATTAACGTACAAGAATGAAATCGTTTTTGCAGCCAACTAAGCCATCAGTATTTCATTTCTATATCTGTATAAGCGCACCTGCTACTTTATCCTCCAGGTCTCTTCTCTTCTGCAAAAAAATGTTATTAATTACCAATTTAAAAGCATTAAAAAGTTGGCTAGGGGTACAAACTGAGGTTCTTCTTAAATATTTAATCACCCTGACATTAAATAAACACATTTATAGTTTACATAATAACATTTACTGACTACCAGCTACTAAAATGATAAGTAGGCTAAACCAATTAGACTTTACATTAGTGAAAGGTCTGCCACATATACAGTAGAACATATAAAGAATGAGTTTCTTTCTTTAGGTTCTGAAAAAGAAGTTGTGGGCATCAATTAATTGTTGTACATGTTTTTGAATTTGTTTTGTAATCTCCAAAGCTTGTAAGTACAAAAAAAACTCAATTATTATTGATTCTGATTGTGACATTGACAACACTTGACTTCAGTCTTTGACCTGAACGAAACTACTTTCCCTGTAAGTGAAAAGTGAAGTAAATTTCCAACAACAATGGATAAATCATGGCCAATTTCTGAACGCCCGGTGCTACGAAAGCATGAGCGTGTCACACTGTTCTATTTGATTTCACAGAAAAACCTACTTACTGCATTTAGCATATTACTCCCCTGAAATAAATTTCTGGCTACACCACTGCCATGAATCACAGCAGGAGTTGTTTAGTGTCTCTTCTGCAAGAGATGCAATTAGCCGTTCACTGAAGAAACCAGAAGAAGACTGGCTGACTGGGTTGTCAAGCAACTTCTTTCCTTTGGAATGAAGGATTTTACTTTTCCACTGGAAAGACATTTCAGTGGGTATGATGTTAATGACATCTCTGTTTGCATTGCTGAGGGAAGTTCAGAGAAAGAACTCATTTACACTTTTTGAGCTTCAGACATTGCATTGCATCATTACTTTAAGTAGCCACTGGTTTTACCGCCTACAGCGCATGTACTGTACATACATCCAACTTTGCTGGCACAGCTGATTTAAGATCTTTGTCCAAAACAAAAATGGTTTATTGGAAAAATATTATTTTTTAACTTCAGAAGTTTATTCTGAAAGCTTTTTTTATAACTAAGATCATAATACATGGTTACATTTTTCATTTAAAAAATAAAACACTTGTATTATCTAATAAATCACTAGTAAACATGGAATTCAGATGAACAAAAGAATATTATGGTGAATATCTAATTTTCTGGTTATTTTGTAATTAACTTTTACTTTAGTGTTTAGATGTCAGTTACTCCTACATCGCTGGAGAATATATACAGTATATATATATATATATATATATATATATATATATATATATATATATATAAAGAAGATAAAGTTCGATTAACATCAAACAGTGTATATCACTATATGCTTTTGCCAATGTGGGTTGAAAAGACTGTGTTCTGTGCAAACATTTGCTTTTGTGTGAGATCTGTTTATGAGATCTGTACTTCTCGGTCTGTCACTTTAGTCCACAGCGTCCAACAGACTTTGAAACTGCAGAGATTGGAAAGTGGCTGTCTAAAATTTTTGTATTTTGCTTTTCTGTGGGATATAGAAAATCAATGAACTAGATTCATCAGAGCAAAAGATAGAACGTTATGATATTTATATAGACATCATTAAACCAGATTATTTATTATTGTACTGTATATTAATGGATTGAGGTTTGCTAAAGGTTTACCAAACATGGGCCAAAAAATTACATATTTAATATCTTTTTACACCCCAATTTACATATATGTATATGTACACATTCATTTTTGGGAGTTACTTTGAGGTAGGTGGGGCTTTTGCATATGTCCTTTGTTATAAATAGAATTTATTAATATAAATTTGAAACTTTCTCTATTAAAATAACAATTTTAAAGCTATAAATCTCTTTTTATCCTTAAAAATAATCCAACCTTGAAAAAAATTATAACTGATAACTGATATATTTTTATTCTAAATCTATTACCACTTCAAATGCATCAGAAAATGAGCTAGAAACTATGGTTTACATCACTATGATTCATTTATATTTTATAGCCAATCAGTCGTTTCCTATTTTTTTAAGCTACAAATATTTAGCCAACTACATTAGTGAAAGGTTCATCACATGTAGAACATATAATGAATGACTGACTTTCTTATACAAATATATGAAACAGATATATTTTTATTCTAAATAAAAAAATACACTGAACATTTCTCACTTCTAGGTCTCCTAAAACTCATTTCCTGCATCACTGGTCAACCTGTTACTATAATACAGTTTATCATCAGTGTTATGTATAGAAATAGAAATGGGCAATGACATCCTCTTTATAGCACAGCCATAGAACTTTTCCATGTCAAAGTTATAAATAAAAGACACAGCTTTCTAACTCCATGTGAGTTTTCTTGCCTCTCAAAAGCAAGCTGACAGGTTGAATTATTCAACCTAAATTGCCTTTAGGTGTAAATAATTATGAAAATGTATCCATGTTTCATGCCCAGTGATCCCAGTATTCCCAGGACAGGCTCTGGAATTACAATTTACATTTACATTAATAGTATTTGGCAGGCGCCCTTATCCAGAATGACTTACATTTATTTCATTTTATATTACTAAGCAATTGGAGGGTTAAGAGTCTTAATCAGGGGCCCATCACTGGCAACTCGGTAGTGCTGGGAATCGAACCCTGATTCTTCCAATTAACAATCCAACACCATGGCTGGCGCTGTGGTGTAGTGGGTTAAGGTGCTGGCACCCACATGCGCAGTTGTGCTCTGGTGAACCGGGGTCGATTCTGGCTTGATTCCACCCCTCTCTCTATCTCCCCCATTTCATCTCTGTCTGTCCTATAAATAAAGGACAGAGAGAACCTCTTTATGTACAATAACAGCAGTTTTAATAGTATTCTTTATATTTTATAGTTATGTAAAAATGTAAATGCCTTTATTTGTCACATATACATTTTTACAGCACAGTGAAATTCTTTCTTCGCATATCCCATCTTGGTGGGTTGGGCTTAGGGTCAGCTGTGATGCGGTGCCCCTGGAGCACGGGGGGTCGTCCTAGTCTTCAGATCAACAACTCAGCACCTTAACCGTTGGAGCCACCAATTCTCCCAATTATATGATTGTTTTATTCCATTCTATAATAACAGCTCATAAAAAGGGACTTAAACAAACCTTGAGTGTAGTTTAGGCATTAAAACCTGGGCAAATCATTTTAGGTAAAACTTCATTCCTTAAATAACAGTAAACCTGAAATAAAAAACTAAAAGCCTTTTAAAACTATTGTAAAGGTTCATGCTTTATTTGTTGCAAACTCGTACATAATATATAAACTGTATATTAATAAATATGTGTTGGTGAAAACCTGATAAATACATTCCAATGCATTTTTTAATTACAACTGATAGTAGCTTTATATGAACCCTGTTTGTTCATGTTTAACGCAGCATACAGAAATCTGAAGTTATTTTAATAAAATTTCTGTTTTAAGAGAGGATTTTCTTCATGCTTTACACTAGAGATTAAGAAAAAAAAATTCCTTCATTCACCTGTCAGTTAAATCATCCAATAAGAAAGCAGCGATCTGACACACAATCCTGGAAACTGTGATCCAAAAGATTTTTTTTTAGAAAAATCTCACCATTTCGTGGAACGGTAATATTAAAACACCTAAAATATCAGTGCACCCTGATGACCTGCAAATTAATAACTTGTGAAACATCTCATTTCTTACGCTCGAGTCATCCTGCAAAGTCACCTGATGATCTGAGGGCACTATTACAGAAGAACTTCAACAACAGGGCTTCTGGCATCAACACTATTTTAGTTGACCCATTTTACAGAAAGAAGGAGTGAGAAAAACAAGAGAAAGAGAAATAGAGAGAGAAAGAAGGAAAAACAAGAGAAAGAGAGAGAGAGTGAGAACAAGGGAGGGATAGAGAACAAGAGAAAAAGCAAGAGAAGTAAATATAGAAAAAGAGACAAAGAGACAGAGAAAGTGAGGACTAGGAAGTGTGAGAGAGAAAGAGACAAAGACAGATAAGGAGAGAAAGAGAGAGATAAGAAAAGAGAGAGAGAGAGAAAGACAGAACAAGAGAAAGAGAGAGAGAGAGAGATTGAAAAAGCAAGAAAGAGAGAGAAAAAGAGAAAGAGAGAGAAGGAAGAGCAATGTTGGATGAAGCATCCAGATTTTCAATGTGTCACCCTTAATTAAATATGGATTAATCAGAAGCAGGTAGGGAATGAGTCCGAGGGGAAGGAGGAGTGGAGATATTCAATTCATCATCCCAGTCTGTCTGATAGTAATTATGTAACAGTTCTCTTGTTCACCCAGAGGTCTTCACATAACTGAAAAAAAGCTCCAGAGAAAAGCCAGCCTCACTCACTGTTTGCTTGTGCTTTTTTTTGCTTTTTTTTTAGAAAATGCCAAAATTTTTATCATCCATTCAGTGATTTTATTTCATGCTGTGCATTTCAGAAACAGAGTTAAAAGCATAAGCTAGTGTAGGCTTTTTTTTACTAAGCCCAGAAAAGTGCTCTTATGTAAAGCTTGTTGGAGATTGAAGTATTGCTGTATATCTTACGTTTAAAATATTCTTTTTGTTGTTGATGTTGTTGTTGTTGATGTTAAGTATTGTTTTAATAAAAGTGTTGTTGCTGGGAGGTCTGGCAGCAGATACAGGGTGCTTAGTAGCAGCTTCACATATCCGCTCCCACACAGCGGTTTAGAGCAGTGGTTTCTGGAAGTGGGCGTAGGGCTCTCTGCCGGAGGCCTCTGAATTTAGTGCCAGGAAGTACAGAATGCTCTGAATGCTCACAGGCTTATGTCAGTGCAAAGGATGCACAGATATGGCAATGTCACAGATAATATCTAATGGACTTAAATCTAATGTCATAGACAAAATCCAAAAAAAAAAAAGTAAAATGATCCATTCTTCAGGTTTCCTGGTTTGTATTAGTGGTTGAAGAGTTTTCTGCAGTTTTATTCAACTTGTCCCGACTCGTAACAATATTATCATTATTATAATTATCGTAGTTGTAATAATAGTAGTATTATTAAATATTAAATAGAATATATTTATTAAATAGAATATAAATATCATACACTTAAATACAGTTAACAAACCCTAATTTGTGGTAAACATGCAGTGATGCATGTAAATTGAAACATGCAAATTGTAACCAATTGTAAATTGTTATAAATTTACAAAATTTCAGTAAACTATTTTTACGGCACATTTATTTATAGTAATATATTGTAATTCTTAAATACAGTAAGAAACTGTAAAAAAATACAAAACTTTGCAGACAAAGCTGGTGCCAGTCAATTATTGTAGTTTTACTGTGAAATAATTTACAGTAGTGAGAAAAATAGAAAGGAAAAAAATGGGCAGATAAACATTCATTCATTCATTCATTCATTTTCTATACCCGCTTATTCCCTAATTCGGGGTCACAGGGATCTGCTGGAGTCTATCCCAGCCATCTCTGAAAGGGCGTAAGGCAGGAGGGGTAACACCCTGGACAGGTCGCCAGTCCATCACAGGGCCAAACACACACTCACACTCACTCCTATAGACAATTCAGAATTACCAGTCAATCTAACATACATGTTTTTGGACTGTGGGTGAAAACTGGAGAACCCGGAGTAAACCCACACAAACACAGGGAGAACATGAAAACAGGTTTTCTTGCTGTGAGGCAGGGCAGATAAACAGTTATTCATTCATTTTTATAAATTCCATATTTAAAAGTGCATATATTTTATTTCGATTTATTTGTTTTAGATGAAATGATGTCCACTTGGTCATCTTGGTTCACTGAATCTTTTATAGTTACTGGGAAGCATAATTAGCACTTTATTAAGTTATTATTGCACCTAGTGGTCCAAAGTTGGTTTTTTATATATATATATATATATATATATATATATATATATATATATATATATATATATATATATATATAATATTGTCCTTCTTTTATAATTTCTTGTCCCATTTTTTCTTTTCTAGCTATCAAATGTTGTACTTTTTAGTCATTGTGTTTTTCACCCAGGACTTAAATACAAAGAAGCCCATAAATGTCTATCATGAATAGAGATGCTTGCTATTTCTCAAATAATGTCCTTTTTTGTTCAAGCAGCATGATCACCTCAGGAAACACAGTAAGGCTTTTCATACCCAAATGAAGGCTGGAAACACCTGGAGGGAGGTAAAACGTTTGGGGTTTTTTTTTTCAAATAAGAATGCTGCTTGAGCAAATATTACAACAAAATATGTTTTAAAATAGGCATCTGCTCCTGGGGAAGCTGTTCCTGTCCTTTTTTTTTAGAATTGTGTGATTATGTTTTGTTTCCATTTTGCTACAAAAAAAAGGTTTTTTACGAATACAGCTTCCAAAATATTCTTAAATATCAAAAGGACCCTGGAGAAACATCTGTGTATGCAGAAATCAGTGTATGTCTTAAGAAGACAATGTGTGTCATGCATAACTCTGCATCTTCACATGTCATTTTTTTAAATAAATATAATATAATAAACATATAACAACAAATGTATTAGGACACCCGTCCATCAGAGCAATGTGTGATTGAAAACTTCCAAAGTTATTCCAAAGTTAGCCACATTTTTTCTTCTTCATATTAACCTTCTGGAAAAGCTTTCCACTAAATGTGGGAATTTACCTGCTCAGTCAAAATAATATTCGAGTTTAGACACTAATGTTGGATGAGGAGGTATAGGATACAGTCAGTGTTCCAGTGCAGATGAGGTCAGAGCTCTGTGCAGAAAACTCACATTGTTCCACTCTGACCATAATACACCATGTCTTCACTAAGCTCTGGCACTTTGACATGCTGGAGCAGGTTTGGGCCTCTTAATTCTAGTGCAGGGGTCGGCAATTCGCGACTCCGGAGCCGCCTGTGGCTCTTTCATCCCTCAGCTGCGGCTCCCTGTGGCTTTAAAAAAAAAACGAATCGGACTAAATAATAAGTATTTTATTTGAATTTATTTTATTTTAGTTTGTTAGGTTTTTTTTAAAGACTATGGTAATCTTGTTAGATTAAAAGAAAATTGTGTTTCATTTTTTGTCGCTCAAAACATGCATCACAAGCACCGATATGCGACACTCGCCGACACAAGAAACATGAAGTGTCGGGGATGAACATGAAACAGTCTGCATTTGGAGTTCTGTCACTCTTTGAATCCACATATATTTATGTGAGCAGGTCTTCAACTATATAAAAACAAACATCGCTCATACTTACAGACGACAACTTACAATCCTGTGTGAAAATGAAGGTGACATTATATAGCCATGATGTAGAGATGCTGTGTGCTGAGGTTCAGGGACAAAAATCACACTAACCATCTTAAATAAATATTTCAATTGGCACAAATCAATATTTTACATTGTTCAGTGAAATAGTCCTTTTTATATTCAGGTTGAGAGCTGACTGTGGGCTCTGGTGCGTGTACATTTTGCGCGTGTTTTGCTGCCAGTGAATTAACTAAATTTGGCTTTTTATTACATAAATACAGAGATTACTTAAATAGACATTAATCATTTTATGAGAAAGTGTAATTCCTCCAAGATTTTAAAATGTCTTTTATTGCATAGACATAAAATGTCATTTTCGTTGTAGTAGTGCAGTGATTTAATAAATGCAACAAAAAAATTTTTTTTTTTATACTTAGCATGAATGATATGTGTTTTTTTCTAAATTTTAGATGTTAAAAGGACTTTGTGGCTCCTGATGTTCATTTTTTTGTGGAAAACTGGCCCCAAATAGCTCTTTAAGTGTTAATGGTTGCCGTCCCCTGCTCTAGTGAAAGAATAAGGTAATACTGCGATACGCAAATACATTCTAGACAGGTAAAGGCTTCCAACAGAGTGGCAACAGTTTGAGGAAACCCACTTTTTGTATGTTGGTTTGCTGGCAATGTGTCCATAAACTTTACACACACGCGTTCAAACACAAACAAACAACTGGGATCTTCTTTGACAGTTATTTAGAATGTATGTTTATTCTGTTGGTCTGTACTGCAGGAACAAGTAGTTCAGTTGCTCTTTTGGCAAAGCTTTTCCAAATTGTTATTTTTTACACTTTTGAGACATTAACATATGACATTTGCCATAAAATTGATTTTGTCAATTATAGAAACCTATTAAGATTCTAATTTACAAAAGAAAACATTTTAAACATTCGTATAATAATCACAATATTTAAAATACAATAATATTTATTCGTTTTTGAGTAAATCATCTGTTTTTGAGTAAATCATCTGTTTTTATCCTCCATCAGCTTGTAAATCATGGGTCATATTTAAAGAAGGAAATTTATGTCAGCATTTATAAAGCGGACATATATAAAGGGTTTGTTTTTAAAAAAATTTTTTGCATTTTTAGCCTAAAAAAACTTTAAAATATATATGAAAAAACAAAATAAAGATGAAATATGAATAATTCTTTAATTATAAATACAGACCAATAAAAATATTATTAAATAATAAAACTAAGAATTTTTCTGACACATGAGAAAAAATAAGAAAATCTAAACATCCACCTCTGTCTTGAGTCCCAGCATTAGAGAAAACTCTAGGATCAGCACTGAAATGATTTCTGACAGCTGAAGGTCACTTACAGTACTTGTTGCAATCGAGAACGCCAGACTTTATTTGTTATGTCTCTTCCAAATCATTCCCTGCAGAAATTCACAAAGAAGGTTCTATGAGAAGATCCTGACTAAGTGAAGCTAGAGAGTCTTTCAGCTTTTACCCCAACCACAATTTCTGCCACTTCAGCCAATTGAGAGTAGAGGTGTAAATGTTCCACCTATATTCCACTTCGAGATAAGCTGATCAAAGTGGGTATAAGATTGTCCTTGAAATGAGGACTAGGACGTGTTCGGAGTTTAAAAACCAAGCTGCGACCAACTCACTCTCGGATTTACAAGACTCACCCTGGTCTCATTATATCCAGCAACTCTTATTCATTTGCAGCGGAAACTGTCAAAGCATTAAACATAACATTGTTCCAAAAAAAAAAATGAATTAGTGTTTTTCAGTGTGCAGAAACGCATTATGTTATAATTAACATAACAATTACACGTTTTATTTAAAAGTAATTTCCATTTTTATGCTGCTATATCAAAGTACTTTTTTCTTATAGGTTTGCTTTCAAGAAGGTTTCGGAAGAATCATCTGGCTAACACTTGTTCTGGGATAGAGGTCATGTGAGTGTTATTTTCCACTACTCTTTTTTTCACATATGCACTTTTTGTGCGACTCAAGGGCCAGCAGGGCAGCTAGAGGAGACAGATGAAGGCTTCACGTCCATTCTGATAGCTTTGTAGGTGTATATAAAGAGAGTGTGGGGAGAGAGAGAGAGACCTACATACAGTACGTTTAGTGATAAGCCAGACAACATAGTGCTGAACTCAAAAAGTGACTCAGAAATCTGATTACATCTGAAAGTCATAACACGGCCATTAAACACTAGCAGAAAAGATGCGCAATCCTCATATTATGGCATCTACCAACAAGACTGCCCAGAATTCACCATGACATGATGTCAGCTTCACATTCTCTGTACACCACAAGTGGTAGTTCAGTAACTTACAGATATAATATTAAAAATACATTTATGTAAGTGCAAAATAAAAAACACAAAAAGACATAAATACATAAACAGACATAACAGCTGCCAAGACACTTAAATCTTCTCATCCAATATTCCCACTGGAAATAATACTGTAAATAAAATCACATTTACAAGCATGTTATTGTCCATTTTAACGTTATCATTGTGTAATGCGTTTTCAGAATTCACATAAAATCATTCTAACCTGTTATAAATGTATTGGGGATGGAATGTTACTTCACCAGGCCACCTGAAGGCAGCCATTACATTCTTTCTCTTGTTTACTAGGCCATGTGCTCTGTGTCATGTGATTGTCTTTTTAGTCTTGTCATGTGTGTTATCCCTGTCTTGTTATTGGTTGGTTTCATCATGTTTGTTGTTTAATTGATTAATTCCTCATTTAGTTGTGCATATAAAGCCCTGTGTTATAGTCTTTGGCTAGCTTTTGGTGATGTTTTGGTGAAGTTGTTTGTCATGCTGGCTTGGCTTAACGTCTTGTCTTGTTGTCCTACTTTCAAGTTACGTTATGTTGTCACACTTTTCTTTTGTCTTTTTTATTAAAACTACTCTAATTCACATGACTTATTCCATTTCAATGTCAACATATTTTTTAAAGCAATAATATTAGATATATAATTATGTATTAAATAGAATAGACTACAAGTTGTCAGTGTCACGGTACCACCTGTCCCTTCACCCAATCCTTCCAGCACACAACTGACACAATCAACAGCATTCTCTTAATGTCACCTGTTGGTAATCTTCCTAACTGCACTCACTCACTACCATATATAAGGAGCACACTATGCACGCACTGTCTGGTCTGACAACCGTAAAGGTTATGCTAGACTTGTTACTCTCGTTATTACGCTGTCTACATGTTTTCAGGAATTACTTCTCACTCCAGCACGTCGACACTGGCTCTGTGTTTTTCCTTCTGCATCTCTGTGTCTCCTCAAAGGTCTTCCGTTTCCTGACTCTCTTCCCTTTTCTCTTCAGTATTTGCATCATTAATAATCGCACCCGTTTGGGTTATAACCACTCTGTGTGTCCATCTGGCATTTCATGGTAGTCAGTTTATTGACAATTACTTAATTAATTGCTGAAGAGTGAAAACGGCAGCAATGATAAGAAAAAATGGTTGTAATATCCGATGACTTGGGTGTGGATACCGTTAGTATCCTATTAGTAACATTATTCCATGTGGGATTATTTATCTAGTATCTGCAATGTTATAGGAAATTATTATAGGTTAGGCACATTTATTAGGGTAAAGGTTAAAGGTTACATTTGAATACTGACATATGAATACAATACGCAGCTCCTTCGGTAAGTCGTAACTGTGAAAGATTCCTATTTTTGAATGGATGAAAACTCAGTGTGCATGAATTATGTATTCAGTTTTAAACACTTCACCTAAAATATCCATTCACCATTTTTTTTTACAGAAATGTACATCCTCTTAATAAAAGGGTAACCTTGTTTTTTATTTGCCTGCATTGAGAATTTTTCAGTATTATTAATTCTAGATGTTGCATAACGCTGGGTGAGTCAGAAGCTCAAGGCTGGTGTTTAATTCCTCTCTCAGACAGATCTCCCTGTGGATCTCAAATCTGTGATCAAAACTGAATACACGCAGGTTATGCTGGTGAAGGCTACAGTTCCAGCTTTCATTTGCTCTGACTCTTTCAATCGGAACATATTTTTACATTAACATTTCTGGAATTTGGCAGATGATCCTATGTGACTTGCATTTATCTTATTTATACAACTACGCAGTTAGGGGTTAGGGGCCTTACACAGGGGCCCAGAAATGGTAACATTGGAAAATTGGAACAGTTCCAAGGACAGCAAAGTCTGCCATATTTACTGCAAATTAGACACAGAGGCATATTTGCTGGGGTAAAATTAGGTCTATAAAAGTAGAATACTTCTTGTCTATTCAACATTATGCCTTAGTCTATAGGAATAAACAAAATTAACTGCTGTCAAAGAGATCACTACTAAAGGGGGCAAAGCGGTGGCTCAGTGGTTGAGGTAATTTGGTAGTTGGACTGATAACTGGGAGGGTCAGGGTTCGATTCCCAGCACCACCAAGTTGCCACCGTTATGCCCCTGAGCAAGGGCCTTAACCACTAATTGCTCAGTTGATATTGCTCAGACATAAATGTAAGTCTCTCTGGATAAGAGCATCTGCCAAATTCCATAAATGTAAACGTAAATACTTAAGTCAATTAATAACTGTGTTGGCCGGAACGCTACTAAAGGTGGGGGGGTAGGATGATTCTAAGGACGCACTTTGGGGGGCTTTGGGGGGGCTGAGAAATCAGTTTTATAAGTAGTAAAAGTTTGGAATGGTGTGGTAGGGGGCCCAAATTTATATTCTTTCAAAGCGCTAGCGCCACCTCAGGTCTTCTGTAAGAACACAGGACTCAAGGGGACTCTCATATCATCTGTGCGCCTGCTATGTAAAAGAAACCAACGAGGGCAGTAGTCTGTATTCATGTGGGAACCCAGCAAGTAATCTAGTTGAACAAATTGGAGCTGACAAGGGCTTACTTGTGCCACTGGAGAGGAAATCCTGCATGATGCCACTTGGTGTGTCAGAACCCAAAAATTTAAGTATCACTATGCAGTCCGAAATTCTGACATAAAGCCAAGCTAATTTTCTGTGTAATTTAAGACATTATACTGTATAAAGAGATTCTATGAACACTCTGGAAAAAAATATCAGCCGATGGAGTTTTGCTGGGATCTTCAGGAATATTGTAAAACCTTATAAACATGCCATGGTGAGTGGGACACCCTGTGTCAATTATGTCTTTTTAGATGATCACAAGACAAGAAATCTGAGATTTTTTTTTTATGTCAAGTTTGAAATAGTCTTGCTCTTGTGAAAGATAATTTTGATCATAATTTTGATCATTTAAGTTCAAGTTTATTTTTAGAAAGAAACAAAACTATCTAAAAAAATGTTAAAGAATAAGTCTATAAGTTTAGGCTCACTAATCTGATGTTTGGTTTATTATATTATGTTAATATAATATGTTAATTTTAGCTCTAATGCCATCACCATGTTCAAATATTATCAACTACACGGTTTTACACTGATGTGATATTTCCCAGCCTTTAGATTGTTTTCCACTATTTTGGGGGGGTTTTACCCATCTATAATATAGCATCTAAATAATAAGTCTATTAGATGAATCTGCCGCATAAGACCTGGACATGGTGTTAACAAGGCTTGGACTACAAAAAATACTGTAAATAAAATTGGTAAAAATTTGCTAAAACCCCTATGTGTGGGGGGAAAAAAAAAAAGATGCGGGAGGAAAATTGAGCTATAAAGCAGAAACATTATTTGAAGCAATGGGAAATAAAGTCATGACAGCCACTGGCGCCATGTCTGTGCAGAAGGATTTCTTTTGTACTTTTTCATTTTTATAGTATAACCGTATTTTATCTTCAGGCTTGCAGTAAGTCCTCACCGTCTACTTTCATCCGTTACCGCACATGGGATGCACCTCTAGAAGAAATCTAGAAGAAAATATCTTTCATAGCAACCACAGTGGACTTTAATTAGAACTCTATACTATATGCAAGTAAGGTCAGAACCTTGGCAGAGATTAGTGTGTGCAGGCAAACCGCAGTTCATCAGTGTCAAGCAGCTGAGTGGGATTAGGACAGAGGAAATGCTGAGTAGACAGAAATAACCCTCCGTCGTTTAGGTGTCAGAGAGCAGCCCGTTTCAAATACATCATCTGCTCAGGGAAATATTAAGAAGCAAGGGTGCTGAGCCAGCCAAGAGATGATTATCATATTTCTGCATTAAAAGTTGCATTCTTCTTTTGCTAAATATGTAATTTCTGCAGGGATTTTGACACAGGAACTCTCTGTAGGTATTGGTTAAAAAATAAATGTGCGTAAAAAGGTCTACTTCGATTATTTCCACTACTTAAATGTGAATTAAGAAAAAGTTTTAGATGCAGAGAGTCCAATGCTGAGCAATCCTCAGCGAGGTGTAAAAATCGTTTCCTGAACAATAGTAGGTTATTTATCAGGACAAAAACTGTTTGTTGTTTAAGTCTCCAACAGTCATGTAAGATTAATACTTTTTATATGATGGTCCTAATAAAACTTCGCCTAGAATTTGGAACAGCCTGAGCTATCAAATATTGCGTGATTATTGTTCTATTCTAATTTTCAACAAATTGACTAAAACTAAGGGAAAATGGCCTAAAAACCTGCATCTGCAGTCGGTAAGAGCAGAGTCAGGTAATGCTTGTGTGTGCAGTGATCACTTTAGGAAAGTTAGGTTAATGTAACGTAAATATTTTACGTTTATGTAAGAAGCTAAAGTTAGCTTTTTTTCGTACAGTGACACTGGCTACCGAGAGAGTCAAACCTGTGTGCTGAACACTTCTGGGCGGCGCTGCATATATTTCTGGCTTATATATTCGGTGCATCGCTACTGTATTATAAGTATTTTTATTATTATATTTAAAACAACAGATTCTACGAGCAACACCACATTACACATAACATTTATACAAAATCCAGCTGAGCGTAAATAATTTACTCTGCCATGCAATTATATCGAGCTGCAATGACTTCTTTGTCTAGTTTTTCATAATCAACGTCTTTAATGCAGTTTCGGCAGAGCTTTAAGAGTGGTTAACCTAATGAAATAAAGCCAAAAAAATGTAACACTAACATCGAGAGATGAAGCAGTGTTAAATGCTATGCTTGTTGTTGGGTTAACTGACACGACAGAACTGAAATGCTACTCGCATTGGCAATAACAAAGCGGTTGGTATTCGAGGTCGTTGACCTGTTTTCAGAGTATTTGCTTATATCTACAGTCCCAATGGCAGAACATTATTTCAGCAGAATATTTACTCATGTTATGCAGTAATTTTCTGTTGATATTTTTTTTTTGTCAACGTGTTTCCTCCATGTCTTCCATTCCGTTTTTTTTTTTGTTTTTTACTTCCGGCCCTTCATCTTAATATTTTGTGTGAAGCTATTGTATTTTACACTACTTACATTTACGACAGTCACCCTTATTCAGAGAAATTTACATTTTATGTTTTATTTATACAACTGTAGGTTAAGGGCCTTGCTTAGGGGTCCAGTGTTGGTAACTTTATGGTGCTGGTAATTGAACCCACAATCTTCCGGTTCTGGGCCAACATCTTAACCACTGCATTACCACTTTATGTGTTTTCCTATGCTACTACTGCTTTATGAATTTTTGACACAGATATTTATTGTTGGGTTGCCATGGCACTGAATCAGATATTAATAAAAATATTACAAGAGGTGTTCAAAAACCACTCATAGTGAAAGAATTTTTTTGTGTGTGTGTGTGTGTGTAATAATTTTCTTAAAATATCACAGTGTTAAAGCATCATTAGCATATTGAGTAATGTGTAAAAAATTATAACAGCCATATCTCCAACATGTATGTTCAGTGCGGGGAATACATTTTAAACTATCTTTTTTTACTTCTATCAAGTTATGAGTTTAAAGCATCTTAGATGTAAAGATGAGTCGAAGGCCCGGGCTGGAATTTAATCCCTCCCTTAGGCAGATTTCCCGCTAGATCTTAAATCTGTTGTCAAATCTTTTTATAGTCAAGCTGAACTGGCAAAGTGTTTTCCGTTTATTCACTTCAAGTTCTTCAGTCTGAAAAACTTCAGGGACAGTGATCAACTTTGCCACAGTTGCTTAAAAATAACATTAGGGCTTTTCTGGTGGGTTTAATAGATACCAGTGCCAGATACCTCGGCCAGAATTTGCCTATCCTTTCTAAAATATCTGTTGTATTTTCCAAGTCTTAAACACTGGTTTGTTTAACCTATTGTGACCTATTGTGCTGTTTTCTGGATTGTTGGAATTGTTGTTGCAGGATATATAAACGAACCTAAAATCCCTTCTCAAAAACCCATCCATCGTTTATACCCACTAATTCCTAATCAGGGTCAAAGAGATCTGCTGGAGCCTCTTTTCAAAAAGCTTAGAAAAACAATACACTCTCTGGTAATTATATTCATCCATGAACAGCACGGTCCACTTTTTTAAAAAGCTCTTCATTAATCTAAATGCGTTTGGTGGCCTTTTACAACCAGACATTTTTTTTGAAAGTTGTTGGTACTAATCGCAGGTTACAGGGGATTAAATCCACTTCAATAGTAATCATGAGCCACCGGACTGTACAGCAACACGGTGTGTGAGTGCATTATAACAGATGACTTGACCCATGGGTCAGAAACTTATGTTGATTGCTATAGTAGGCGGAAAACAAGACAACATTAAGGCTAACGAGGGTCAAACGTAGTTCCACACACCTCATCAGACGAGTTTGACTTCAGGTGTGACTTGCACATGGTCAGAATTTAATCCTGTGCTCCCACTTGCTCTCTTTCTTTCTCTCCCTCTCTCACACTCACACACACATTATTACACACACTTTAAGGCCCTGCCAAGTACCTGAGGGTTGTTTATTTCCTCCTGCTTTCAGCCCACCTGACCACCTGCATTCTTTATTGGAGAAAACAATGTTTACACATGTAGAGATTAAAAATCTCTTAATTAAGCATCAATTATAACAGATTCAATTAACAAATTTTGCGTGGAGGGCACCACTGCATCCATCAGATGTATGCTAATAAGCCAAACTGTTTAGAGAACTCCTTCTTATAATAAAATGTCTCGTTATGTGAAAATATTTAGGGCTTAACAGTCGCCTATCAGGCTGCATCAGTGAGTTTGACACTCTTAACTTGCAGCAAGCCATTTCCTGAGCACTACACAATAAACGAGGATGGGGATTAGGATCTTAAATGCTGTCTTTATGAAAATCAAAGGCCATTTAGGCAACACAGCTTTAATTCCCTCCGTAGTGGATTGAGCAATCATTAGTAACTACGGCTTAAAAATGTAAGTGGTGCAAAACAGCATTTTCTACTTCTGACAATACTTACAAGCTCTTTTAACCTGTAACAGTGGTGCACTACAGGAGAAACACCACGAGTGTGTGGGAAGTAGTACACTAATGAGACATCACATGGCGTAGGAGCCTGAGGGTGGAATGATGCTGTAAGGCTACATGGGAAGGCTATAAATACAAACCCAGTTTCCAGATCCAGCAAGCTAACCAGAGCATGAGCCTTTTTTCTACAGCTGAGTCATCTATAGTACTAAGAATAAACACTTGTTAATGCGCTTTAATTACTGTGATATAATAACAGGGATCAGTTGTTAGAAGAGACTACGAACGAGTTCCATTTTTTAAACTTCCAAAATTAGGAAATCATAATAATGAGCTTGTATAACTGTAAACATTTACAACACGATAACTTAGACAGGAAGCAATTTGGAAAAAAAGAGAAGAAGGTAAGAAGAAAGAGAAAAAACGATATGATAGATAGATGAGGTGAGTGGTGCGGCGGATAATTAGCGCTGAATTGTCTTGTCAGGAGGTGACCCAGGAGGTCAAGCACATGATGTGTTGAAAAACATCCAACAGTGCGCTAAATCTGGGCAGACAAGGGCCAAGAGACAAATCATGAGCGCTCCCATAAGCTCCCTGCCACCGTGAGCAGCACGAAATGAATACCTTGCCCCTGTGTGAACTTGATTACAGGATAAATTCTAACACTAATTGCTTTGCCTAGCGAACTGTTTTCTGTGGTGGCCAGACCAACTGATAATGGGTTAAAACCTCCCTCGTCAGCATGTTTTTCCGCTCTAATCAAATATAGAATTCTGTTGTATTTTGCATTTGATCTATCGAGCACATCAGGAAGAATGAGCCTTTATCAGATTATCTGGTAAAATCTATTTGCTGCTTGTTTTGTTTTCCTGTATGGCACTTGTGGAATAATGCACCTTAAAGTGCCGAGTCAGTGTTTTAAGTCAAAGTCTAAACAGATTAGAAATGAATTTTCTTGCTTTTTAGCAATTAGTGGTCATTTATAGGGGTCAGCTAGATGATGATGATGGGTCTACTTCAAAGCACAAACCTTGTCTACATTATCTGTATATGCTGTTAAACAATTTTAACAAATGAACACTGTGTCTCCCGAAAGTTTTAATGACATTAGGATAGGAAACATTTCTGGTAATGGAGCCTTGTTATTTAAAAAAAAAAAAAAAAAAAAAGACTAGCAACCTGGCGTGTTTATCGTACAGTGTAGATGATTGATGTGGGGAAGTGGTGGCTCATGGTTAAGGTGTTGGATTACCAACCCGAAGGTTGTGGGTTCGATTCCCAGCTCTGGCAAGCCACCACTGTTGGACCCCTGAGCAAGGCCCTTAACCCCCAATTGCTCAGTTGTATAACAAGGAATATTGTAAGTCGCTCTGGATAAGGGCGTCTGCCAAATACTGCAAATGTAAATGATGCTAATCACAAAAAATACTAAACTTAACCGAACAAAAATGAAGGTCTAAAATATAGACATGCAATTTATTCTTGAAAATTAGCAATTTGTCAAACTGCAGAGCTTCATTGTGATTTTCAGTTAATCGAATAAAATACACCAATTCTTTCTATTCCGTCTAGAACATAGTGAGGGAATGGAAATTGCTCATTCACAGCACGCGCATCCGTACCGGCTATGGAGAATCAATCTACCGTTGAACAAAAAATTGAATTCAGATTATTGGTCTTTAAATTATCTGAGAAAGACTCACATACACTGATCAAGATCCTGTGCGGAGTATATGATTAAAGTATGGGCGTGAAATCTGCGGGGGACTGGGGATTTAGAGGGGTGGGGGGGTGGCGGTTGGTAATAATAAAATGTCCCTCCGCAAACTGGACAAAATAGACAGTGAGACGATTTTCCAACAATTCATAGGTGGAAAAGAGAATTACGGAAACACTTTTAAAGGGACAATTTTTAAAAGAAACTACAAATTCTATTTACACTTTCTGTTTTCCAAATGTGGACGCATAAATTGTGACATTTATGTCGATGCCACCAGATCCATTCATCGCCACATAATCCAGTCTGTATCCAGCCCAGATGGTGGATCAGAACTTAGAGACAATAAGCCCCAGAGGCAGATACCCACTTATTGTCTTCTGGACAGCCATCCAGACAAGACCACCGAAACTTTGTTGCAGCATGAAATAACCTGCTGAGTTGTCTGGGAAGAACTGGCCTGGTTTCTCCCATAGTTTTTTTTACAAGCATCCAGCTAAGATAAGCATGGTTTTTTGGGGGTTTTTTTGGCACGTGGCCTGATTTATCAGAAATTACGCCAAAAAGAAAGACGAAGATAGTGATAAAGAGTAAGACAAGCTACAAGCAGTGTGTGTTTCAGTGCACAAGGTGCCCCAGCCTTAGCTAGACAAGTGCGTAGCTTGTCTCGGCGTGGAGCACGCTAGATAGGCGAGAGAGAGAGAGAGAGAGAGAGAGAGAGAGAGCTGACTTCCTGCAGTGTGAGCGGCTACTGCCGCGCACGCTGCAATCTCGGCTCGCTCTTTTTGATGAGAACGCCCAACTGTGTCCTTCCCGCAAAAGGGCCGAGATCGTGGGGGCTGCAGATGAAGCTAGCGGAGGACTTAGAGGAGACTTTCCCTCTCTCTCAGCCACCTCTAGCTAGCTTGGTGCTAACAGAGGAGTCGAAGTCTCACGCATCAGCAGTCTCTCTCCTCGATGATGTGCTCTCACTCAGAGCCTCTTCTGAGAGAGGCGCCAAGCAGATAAGCACCAAAAACAGGGTGTCTGTGGAGCCATCACAGCAGTTCCCAGGGTATAAGGAGCTTGTGGAGGTGATTTCTCGTGCCGTAGCTAGGCTACTGTTAGACTGGCCAACAGATCCCAGTGCCGCCTTCCCTAGCTCGGGACGAAGCTGGACGAGCGGTTCCTGAAGACCAGGGTCGCCCCTCCAATTATGGGCCTCCGTTCTTCCAAGATCTCCACGTCGAGGCACCGTATGTGGTACCCCTCCCCCTGGAAACTGAATAATCATCTCTATGGTTAATTTCTGGGAAATAAAACTTTACTTTTAATTCTACATTGTTTATTTCTTATAAAGACAGGCTGGTTAAAATTGCTTTTATAAGGTTTTACAGTTATTATAAAGCTATATTAACACTAACCTACATGTTATATTGAAACAAATATAAGCCTAATGGTTACAGTATGTCATCAGATGTAATATGATCACCTAAAATCTGTTAAAAGAAATTAAAATTGAATCTTGAAGCATCACTTTTTATGGTGGTGGATGAATTTATTACATTATAGATTGGTATTGTAGTTAAGAACTATTAATAGTAGAACATATAACATTTTTACAATGTACAGTGTATAGGCATTCTATTCTATTCCAGATTTTTTCTCTCTTTCTTTTGCTGTTTTAATTCTATTTCCTCCTTTAGAAAGGCTTTACACTACATTTAAGAGTGTATCTGTGGGGATTTGTGAAGATTCAGCTACAAGAGCTTTAATGAAATATAACATTGATGTCACACTGGTGAGAAGGTCTGGGTGAAGTCAATGTTCCAGTTCATCCCAAAGGATTTCAGTGGGGTTGATGTCAGAACACTTGAGTTATTCCACTCCAATCATAGCGAACCATGTCTTCAAGGGGCTCAAGGGCTTTGTGCAGAAGGCCATTGTCAAGCTGAATCAGTGTTTAGACCTCTAAGTTCTATTCCCCTTCAGTAGTTAGAGCAAACAAAGGCATTTTTTTACAATTGTTTGCCTTCAAATTGGTGGCAACAGATTAGCGAAAAACTAATTGGAGGGAATTGGACCGCTAAAATTAACATAATATTGCAATAAATCAGCAAAAGCCAAATTAAAAGTACAAGAAAAACCAAAATTGAATTTGATGTTACAGCTGTCAGCCACATAAACAGCCCAGAAGTAATGAAAAGCAAATATATCAGCATATGAAATCTGTAAGCATCAAGTCATGTTCAAAAACTGAAATGACCTTAGGATTTCTTTTGTAGTTTGTAACTTTTTTTTGCAGTGGTTATATTAGTCTTTGGAGTTGTTCCTTCTGTCCTGCTTAAATGAAGAAGCACGTCGACAGGAAAAAAACAAGAATAAAATAAAGACTCACTTTGTAAAGGCAGAGGGGGCTCCCTAGATATTTTTCTCAGCCTGAAAAATTCTGTGTCCGTGTATGAAATGATAAAATTTCTCAAATTTTTCATACCTTTTTATATTCTGACACATATTATATTTTGGAATTTATATGTCCTCATCGAGTAATACATATTGGTGGAGACAGATGATTCGCTGTGGCGACCCCGTAGAAGTAAACAGCCGAAAGGAGAAGAAGAAGATCGAGTAATTCACATTCAGAGATTTTACCAAATAAAGATTAACTTAAAAGTTAAAGTTAAAATCACAAGTAAGAAAAACAAAATGGGCTGTTATCGGAAAATATGCTTTAGGGTGATTAGAACTCAAAGGTGCAGTTTAGTGATAAACCAAAAACATTAACTAAACTTGACTTGACTTGACAACACTACACATGACAAGACATGACATGGTACGAACACTAACATAATCATAGACTCACCAAGCAATAAAACACAACCAATTATCCACCAAGACACAAGGCTACAATGGGGCTATATACACACACAAAAAACTAACAAGAAACACATCAACTAAACAAGAGACACCTGAAACACCAACAACAACAAACCATGTCTTTCACTATCATAATGGAACAGTGTTTGTGTTCGTTTCAGAAAAATCGCAGTGTTACACAGACCCGCCAACGCCAGGGGCAAAAGGGGACATTGCACCATCAGATTTAATTTGTGTCCCCTCACTTTAGCTTTTGTATTCATGTCAAGGTTAAAAACAGCTTTACAAAAAAAATAATAATTAAAACTGCATTGTGTGTTTACCAGACTAAATGAAATAAACTGACATTATACAAAAAATATCTTCAGTTTTCATCTTTGTCAATTTATTTTTTACACAACGGGTCAAAATATCTCAATTTGTATAGTATAGATGATTAATATCTAACAGGAAGGGGTAAATGTCGATTTGTTTTGGAACATAATGCTTTCTAATGGCTGGCTGTCTGTGCTGCATGCATGTCAGTTGGTCAGGACAGCAATGAATCGTGTGATTCTTCAAATAAACACTTCAATCAATGTATAATGCATTAATATTGATTTATAGTACCTTAAAAATGTTATCTATGCATGTGTAATAAAACAATAATATTTTGTCGATGTTGTAAGATACCATTTTTCCCGTAGCTGTTGGTGGACAGGCACGTATACAAAAGAAAACTTGTACAATTTCAATTAGTGTTTTTGTTCCACATGAATTTATGCTAGTATCAGTTATTATCAGTGATATTCAATCGGAAGATGTATTAAAGTTTACATTTTATTTGTTTTGTCTGTCTGGTTAAATTGTGCATTATGGATGTGTGTATGTAGTGTTTTAGCAAGTGCTGCATTCAAAAAATGGATGCAAAGCAAATGTATGTTTTGGTTTAGAGTTAAGCCCCCTTAACAATTTTATATTCCTTGTAATCAGCCGGACATGTGCTACATCATATAAAGTATAAAGACATCCTAGACAACTGCATGCTTCCAACGTTTGGCAACAGATTGAGGAAGACACACTTATGGGCGGGTTAGTAACATTACAGCAGCTATAAATCATAGTTCTGTGTCCAAAAGTTATAGTTTCCTTCAATTCAAGGTTATATCACCAAAAATACAGTTGATTTTATTAGAAAAACTGGAGATTTCTCTGTCCTATTCGTGATGATCGAATCGCCCGATCCTTATATGACTCAGGAGTCACAAATTCTTCTTTTCATAACTCGGATAAGTTAAGTCGAAAGTTACCTGGTTGCTAACAGCATCTTGAATAAATTCAGGATAAAAATTAAGCAATTTAGTTGCAGTTGTTAGCTAGTAACTGTAGAAACAAGTAGCTAACTGAGATGGTCAAGAAACTTCCTGCATTGACAGAAATGGAAGAGACTCAAATTTGTGGCTAGCGTTTTTTCTGATTCATCGTGGGATTCAGCGAATACTCCAAAAGAGTCCGATTCAGTGAGCACCCTCCAGTAAAATACTGAAGCAGTCGGAATGCGAAAGAATCCCTACTGACTTAAGCGACTCAAAGGACTCATGAGATTAGGAACGGTTCAGTGATTGATTCAAATAGATTCGAATCTGTAAATTGATTCAGATTTCTCAGCTCTAGTATTAAAGACTTTCCTGTGACTGAAAAAAAAAACCTGATTGTTAAAAAGAGTTGAGATTTCTTACAGAAAGCCTTCATTACTATTAAGCTTAATTTATGTAAAATCTCTGCTATAAAAATCTCTGTGAATAGGCTGTTACTATAGAAACAATACCGAGTGAGGAACAGCACACTGATATGAACCTGTGGTTTGATTTATAGCCAGCACTGGAAATTTATCAACACCCTCTTAGCAATTAAAATTTTAAATTTACCAGGGCTGTGATTTAATAACTTTTAGCTATGCGATATCGGTGGTACCGTACACTCAGGACTGCAAGGTCACTGGTACAAATTTCTCCACTGTGACCAAATAAATGCCAGAGATGATGAGATCATACAACTCCTGTCCTTCTACTGTACTTTGTTATTGTAGACAACAAACACTTGAGTTATGAGAGGAAATGAGGTTTCTTTCTGGCAAGGACAAAGTAAGGAACAGTCAAGATTTCATAGAAGACAGATTAAATTATCACAGGATATCCATAATTTGATCATTCAAGCAGTGATATAGATGTCTTATTTAGATTCATGAGTAATAACACGTCCGCAGCAACGACACTCAGCACAATGACATGCCTTGGTTATGGGAATTTAGCATTTGCATAATGTCCTTCATCATGGTAGACTGGTGTCAGCTGAGACGTCTAACAGGGGGATGAGGTGATGTCAAAATGACACACAGATAAGACTTTCGACTCTCACTCAACATGGCTGGTGTGAGCGCCAAATGAATTCTGCAAACTTTGACATTTGAAATTCTTACGCTGCAAAAAAAAACCCATCTAAATATGAGAAAAAAATGTGCGATTTAAGAAGATACAAACTAGAAACAAGTCAAATGATCTGCCAGTGCAGTACGATAATTATACTTGGTAAAATTACTTAAAATAAGAAAATGCATCTAGGCTTTAGTAAAGAACAAAAAGGCATTAAAACACTTATTCCAAGCATTATATTTAGTCCGACTAACCTAAAACGAACTTGTTAATCATGTTTTAAACAGTTTGCTTTTCTTAATTTGTGTGAAAAGATCTAAAATCTAAAGTTATTAAACAGAAGAATTTCTCTTAATGGAATTTTAAAAAATGCTATTATAAATTCTGTCTTAAAAAGTATTTTTAGAACAAGATTATTGAGACGAAAGCAGTGGTAAATGTCTGCAAATCACTTGCAAACCGTAATCAGCTTTTTAAATGTTGTCAAAATGAACTTGGTACTGAGTATCCAATGTTTGCACATGAGAAGGAATTGGGTCCTGTGTCAGAAGTCATAAATATGAAGTACATTACAGCAAATATTACAGATTTTTTCAGAGATTAATGGCATACGGCATGCGGTGGCAGTGAAGTGGCTTATTCTCAATAATAACAAGTATATCAATGAAAAGTCCCTGATAATCACAAGTGCAAATGGGAAAGCGCCTGTGTATGGACTTGTAAAAAACATTTACACTGTAGACAGTTTATTAGTTTGTCTTAAACACCAGCTATATGAGACTCAGAATTTTAATAGAGATCGATTAGCATATGAAGTTGTTGTACCCTGTTTTATAGATGCCCAGATTATAGATGCTAAACAGATCCTCGCTCCTACATCATATTATCCAGTCAATTTCAAAAACAGTGTGTATGTACTAACAAAATATAACATTAGAAATGTCATTGCACTTAAAATTAATAACCAAACTAGATAAGTTTTGGAAAGAGTGGGGGGAAGTGGTAACGCAGTGGTTAAGGCGTTGGACTACCAACTTGAAGGCCTGAGTTCGATTTCCAGCTCCACCAAGCCACCACTGGTGGGCCGCTGAGCAAGGCCCTTAACCCCCAATTGCTCAGTTGTATAACAGGGAATAATCCAAGCCGCTCTGGATAAAGGCATCTGCCAAATGCTGTTAATGTACTGCAGAGTCTTATAATTTGTTAATAGGTTGTAAATAAACATGTTTGCTGTACAACAAGCATTTTGAATAAATAATAATACTAATGAATAAGTATAAATGTGATGTTTAATTTGCAGGTATAATAACTAACTAACTTTAAGCTTTACTAACTAATCTTACACAACCTGCTCTTGTGTAGTATTTTATTCTCAACACAAGATCAATTAGGTTTTTTTGGCTAGAAATAAGATTATATCTTGAATAAATAAGGAGTTTTTGCAGTGTAAACGGATAAAAAAAAAATCCATGGAACCCTTGTGTGTAAAAATAGTTCATCTGGAGTGTTAAACCAATAATTACAGTGCCAATACAGACGATGCGGAGAAACTGAGAAGGAAAAAAGGAACCTGTGACACTTTTTTATTAGCTGTTTCATTAATGACTATTTCACAGGATACAGTATGTGACAGCAGTGATTTGCTTTGCAAACACACATTAGCTAAAATGTATTTGTTCTCGTGTTTTCATACACTAGTAAGTGCTGCATTTAGACTTTTTTTTCCTTAATTACTGTTTTTTTAAATGCATCAACTTGTTAATACACCATATTATTTAATTTAGAGTGTCATGTGTTCTTTCCCTTATTTAAAAAAATTAGAATTTGGAGAGATGTTCTGTTTTGTACAGCAAAGTTAGTTGGCTTGTTCTTTTCCATTCTTCAGCAGCTTTGTCATTAGGATATAAAGTTATTTGAAATATTCTCCTTTAGGAAGAAATGAAAATGATGTAGAGATTTGTATGGGATTTGAATCCATAAACAGTACATGTTTTAAATAAGTGTTGTGGTGGTGTTTTATTGACAGTGAAGTAGTGTTCATGAATAATATATACACTGTTTACACTGTAATCCTCGTTTACAATAAAGACCCCGTGCTCTAATTTTTAAATTAGATATCTAAATTAGTATAATTACAGTGTATTCATGTAAAAACATTTTTTTATTGTTATTACATTTCTGTGAAAACTAGTACAAATGTTTTATGAAAGATTTGTATTTACATAAGATTATTTCAAATAATTAATCATAAAAAGTTTAATGTCAAAGAAAAATCTGTTGGTATTATTTAAAACCCAGAATAATATCCCACTTTAATGCCATATGCATATGTTATTTTAATATTACTATAATATCCACAAAGCCTAAACTCCAATATTCGGTCTTTAATTTATAAACATTTTTATGATAAAATTAAGATTTCCCAAAATGTTCCTCGCTTTACTAGTCTTTGTACGGTGTAACATTTTTCCTTCATTGGACCTGTGTTTTAAATCTGTTCCAGCATGACAATGCCCCTGTGCAGCAGACCCCTGACCTCATCTCCACTAAACACCTTTGGGATGAACTGGAAGACTGACTGCACCCCAGATATCTTCAGAAATATTGTGTGTAAATGAGCAAATCCTCACAGCTATGCCCCAAAATCTAAAAAGTTAAAAGCTGTTTATTGTTACCATTTATATGTTTGGCATTTGACACACACTTTTATCCTGAACAACTAGCATTTATCTCTTTCATCCATTTATAGCCTGTCCTTTATCAAGTAGCCAACTAAGTAATACAGTGGTGCCTTGACTTACGAGTTAAATTCATTCTTTGATGGAGCTCGTAACTCAAATTACTCGTATGTCAAATTAATTTTCCCCATTAAAATGAATTAAAATACCGTTAATCCCTTTTAGGTCCCCCCAAAAACCCCGGACTTTTATTTTGTTACATGTTTTTAAATAAAAATCTACTTATAAATGTTGAATATTGTATAAAAAGTATAATGTACATCATTTACCTTGGAGATCAGACGACTCCACTAGCTAATGAAGTTGCAGTTTCTCCTCTGACCAGATAAACCAGTAAGTTACCCATGCTGCAGCAAAGTTTCCGTGGTCTTGTCCGGATGGTCGTCTAGAAGACAAGATATCACTGCCTTATTGTCCCCAAGTAATGGCGGCGACGGTGAGCTCGAAATAATAGACTTTTGTTAATGTAGCTGCTATTCGATGGTATACAAATATATTGTGTGTTATTGGAGGTGTTATTGGGTGATTTAGAAATCCTTCCTTTTTTATGTAGGAATCTTTACTTTATATGCACTTCATAACACGGTGTGTCAAGAGGTTGGTTTTGTACATCACTTTGTCAGCAAATCCACTGCTTTTTTGTTTTTAAGCAAGTTTTTTATGGTAGCTGGTAGTTTGGAGTCAGTAATCTTAAAGACTCATGTATAGGCAATTACTCAAATCTATCGATTCACGAAGCTTTTCTGGTGAGTACAAGATTGGATAGAAAAAAACACCATTAGCAAATGAATTTGAGGACACCACAAGGAGAAAAGACAAAGATAATGTGTTAACGTGTTATTTCTGCTCGGGACTAAATTACTACTAGTACAAGCATTACTACTATTAATAATAATAAATGGTTGATAATAATAAACTATCCATCTTCTTTACATCTTATACTACCCAAGGTCATTTGGAACATAGAGCCTATGCTGGGGAATTCATGACACAAGATGGAGGACAGCCTGGACTGGGTGCCAACACATCACAGGGCGCAATCAAATAAATACTTGTACGTCAAGTAACACAATACAGGCAATTTAGACACTATCAAGATGAAAAAAAGAAAAAAATTAAATTAGCTTTAACCTGCCCTTGAAAATGACTTTAACAACCATGTGTCATGACAATTCTCTAAGTCTAACGCTGCAAAATATTATCCCACACCATCAGAGAATCAAAGTTCAATTTAGTCATCTTTGCCCACAGCCTCCAGTTTTGCATCATTAAAATGAATTCTCTCCCATCAAATATTGCAATATTGCACAGCTTAAGGTTAGAAACATTATGTGCTTTGATGTCTAATGATCCATGAAGTGCCGGTGAGATCACCCTGCCCAGAAAAATTAACATTCGCAAGCCTACAAAGCCTTAAAGGGGAAAAAAACCCCACTTTTATTAATATCGACTGTCACACTGTTGATTATGTGATACCTTTGTTAATCGCCCACTCATTTAAAAAGGAGAATTGAATCATTACATTATTCCATGACTGAGGCTATGAGAGACCATCACATGCTATAATGTGATTTTTAAAGAAAATATGACCCAAAAAATAAACATTTCTTTACTATACCAGAAAAAAAAAAACAACAGATTGTGCTGACAGATGTGGGTATGTTTAATCAGTGCCATAGAAGGATGTCAAGAGGCAGAAGGAGAACCGGAGAAATGAAGGATTAGTGCTAAATCAGTCAAAGCTCAAGCGCACTGCAACTCCCACCTAGAAGAATCTCTCTCTGTCACATGCAAAGACAAGACTGTAGTAAGCATCAATAATGTTAGTGTCACACACAGTTACAGTATAAATCTAATAAATACTCTATATATATTTTAGGTTGCACTTTCTTTGAAATTTCTGAACATTTTTAAGCTACAAAAAAATTTTTTAAGTCCAAAAATCCAGGTGAGCGTAAATAAGCAATTGCAACAAACTGCTAAAGTTTCTCCGTCTAGTTTTGTGATAATCCATGCCTTCAATGCCATTTTGGCAGACTTTTGAGAGTGGTAAACCTAATAAAGGTTAGTAAACAACCATAACACTAACATCAAGAGGTGGATCAGCGTTGAATGCTTGTTGATGGGTTAATCAACAGGACAAAATAGAAATGCTACTCACATGAGCAACCAAACGGTTAATAATGTTGATTTTTTTTTGGTACAAAGATTGTTGACCCATCAATTAAAAAAAAACAATTGTATACATCCATGCTTTTGTATGCTTTCCTGTTTTGTAAATGTGGGGGAAGTGGTGGCGCAGTGATTAAGGTGTTGGACTGCTAATTGGAAGATCAGGGTTTGATTCCCAGCACTACCAAATTGCCACCTCTGGGCCCCTGAGCAAGGCCCCTAACCAGCATTTGCTCAGTTGTATAAATGTAAGTCACTCTAGATAAGGGCGTCTGCCAAATGTCGTAAATGTGTAGAACAGAGATCACAATGGATGGTTCTGTCCTGCAGTTTTAGATTTTGATTAGCTAGTGTAGGTGTTTTTAATTAGGAAGGGAGATAAACTCTGCGGGCCGCCGGCCCTCCGGGACTGAGTTTGGCGATCCCTAGTATAGAAGTATGTTGGAGCACATGGTAGTCGTTTATCTACCATCCCGATGGCAGGCAGATATTTCAGTTCGCTCCTTTTTCGTTTGAAATAGTGTCTAAACCGCTACAATACGGACCTTCTCTGAATTTCTACATCATCAGAGTTCATTATCCCCATCTAAATTTTACACATCCACAGAATCACATGATTGAATGAAAAATATATTCCTGAAAAATGTTTTGTTTATATATATTTGAGACAGACTTTACTTCCTTATTAGCAATGCTTAGCCACACAGCTCTAATACAAAATTAAAGCAAGATCAAAGACTAAACATGTCATAGCTAATTTCCTTTTTAAATTTGGGATAGATAAAATATTGTGTATTTCTTATAATTTTCTTTCAAGCTATGGAATGCTGTAAACACTGCTGCTGTGTTTGTGTGTCATTTTAGATAAACAACTCTGAGAAAGCGTTTCGAATCAATCCTATTTCATGTAATAGAACCACAGACTTTTGTTCTCATCAATCATATTCTCGCAGTAGTTCTTTCCAGCTGTCAGCTTAAAGATTGATGCATAGAGCCTCATCTTTTTGTGTTCACCAATAAAATCCAACCCCCTTCAAACTCCCGGGTCAGGTGGTCCTAGGGAAGGAGCCACAGCGGCCTTGCTGGTGCAAACAGGTGTGGATTTCACACACTATTTCTTCTCCATGTTTTTTAAGCACGATTCGTGGTCGTCATTAATAATAACCGTCTCCGCGGATGCTTGGCAAGCCTCAGTTGAGGTGGCCCCTGGTGAGGCGATGTACAGATGGCAGTGGGTCAAGAAGCCATGGATCATCAGGGATTCATTGCACAAAGCTGACATCTACATCAGTCACATCCCAAGCCCACTACCCACTGTGGTTCATGCTGAGGACGTTTTCTCACTGTCAGATGCAAAGGGAAGTGCAATGGATCAAGCTTTTATATTAAGTGCCTTATTGTGTTGACTGTAAAATCCACGCTGAGAACACACATTTATAAAACTTAAACTTTATGTCCTAATTGACTTTTTACAGACAGAAAAAATATGAAGAATTGGAACTTGACCTTGTCTGTGAGTTATGCTGTATTTTCGGAATATAAATCAAATGTCCAAAGCTCCAGCTTCATTAAATTCTGGCATTTGGCAGATGCCCTTATGCAGAGCAACTTACATTTATCTTTCCATATCCAACTGAGCAGTTGTGAGTTAGGGGTCTTGCTTAGGGGCCCAGCAGTGGCAGTTTTGTTGGTGCGGGTAATTGAAAACATAATCTCAAAGACGTGGAAAGTGGTAGCTCGGTAATTAATTAAGGTGTTGAACTGCTAATTAAAAGATAGGGATTTGCCACTGCTGGACCCCTGGGCAAGACCCTTAACCCCCAATTGCTCAGTTGTAAGTTGTTCTGGATAAGGGCATCTGCCAAATGATAGAAATGTAAATGAACTTTATGCCCACAGACACCAAACATCTGATGCATACGGCAAACTTCAAGAGTTTCTAGGTCATTCTGATTAGTTAGTTTCCAGGATTTCTTTGAGATGTGTATGTCACGCTGCTTAACCACCGGTAAACAACCAAAAAGCTATCTGATTGAAGAAGTAATGTTTTGTGTTTACATCGGTGGCAATAAGCATTAACTAAGATCAAAGTTTTTAGATGCATTTCGGTCTGTTATTGTGGGGACATTTCCATGCCCCCAAACATGACGTCATCAGTTGGGTTACCTGTCAGTGATCCATTTAAAGCGGCTCAAAGGTCTGGAAACGCCAGACTAGCAAAGCTTTAACCACTGAGCTACCACTTAAAAAGACTGAATTGTAACAAAAATTAAATTTTATGCTTAAATATTAAAAACTATACTGCTATAAATAAGACAGTGTGTAGTAGCTTGTCACATTACCACTTATAAATAGCATCACAGACTACAACAATGACAGAATAAAAGCATACTTTCTTTATTTTTTTTGTAAACAAGCCATGTTGTCAGATTACTATTTAATTTTTTGTATTTTTTTTTTAATTATTAAAAACTCTACCTTTTATGACCAAATGTACCTACTTTTCAACCTCTCTGCTCTGATCAGCTGCCCTAAGCAACACAAATACAGAAATATGTTTTTTTTATACCTTATAGTCTCTTCTACAGTATTTTTAACAGATGTCATTCTGTCCTCTGAAACATTTTGCTCCCTGTATCCAGACTGCATTCAGCCAGCTGATGATTTCTGCTCAAATAGGTGCAAAAGGATAAATTGAGGGGCGAGTGTTGTTGAGAACAGCCAGTTCCTTCTCACAAACAAAATGAAGCATCCCCAAAGCCATTATAATTCATTTAATACAACCTCCGTAACACATAACTTCTAAAACAGGTCTAATAACTTCTTGTCTCTACACCTCCCAAAGATTTCAGTTTCCATGTAACCTGCTACAGGTCAGCCAAAAGGCTCAGTCCCCTGGTCCCTTACACTGGCATGCAGTAAGTGTAATTATGATAGATGGGACAATTTCGGCTGGCCTTTTTTTTTGCCAAGAGCGTCATACTCATCTTGCTTCCCTGTAGCTGTAATGGCTTTCTGATGGACTTTTTAACTCACAAAAGCATTGAAAGAGCAGAACAGACCTGTGGGGCTTCTAATATAAGAGGTAATAGCACCCAGTGCCACTTCCAGCTTTGTCCTCAAGTAGTCAACCCTGCTTCTGTCTGGATATATTTATTTATTTATTTGCTTAGAATGGTGCAACATGTTGCTTTAATAGCTCTCTTTATAGCACTGACACTTTTGTGTGAGACAATAATATCTCTTCTGACATCAGTATATGAGGAGCACTGTCCTAAATATAACTGTGCAGAAAGCGATAAAAGTGCATACTTACATCTAAAAATAGAAATACACAGAGTTCAGACACCAAAATAAGATTTGTGAACCTCATTTTCAACACTAATAAACACGGTTAAACGTTTGACATATGTAAAATAGACAATATTTAAATGATCTGTGTTTCAGGCTGAAGTTAAAGGTTAATTTGAACTGATTTCCAAAAGGTAAAAGACAAAAAGGAACGACGAGGTGTAATAGCATGGCGCAATTTTTCTAAATAACGCAAATAACATTTAGAAATGCAGAGCATTACGTGAAATGAAATGTGAAAGTGTACACCTTGACCACTAAAAGTTTGAGTTCGGAAAGTTGTCATCTGTTTTCAATCCCCGTACGGTGTGACTGATAGCACTATTTGTAACCATAAAGCCATGACAGAGACCAAAAAAGTATTTTCACAAACTCCTTGCTGAACGACCGGAAAAACCTCATGGAAAAAAAGGGCATTGGTTCTGGGTGAAGTCAATATTTTTAAAAACATTATAAAGCTTATTTGTCATGTGGTAGAATTTCTAACCTTTAGCAAAGGTTAAAGTCTGAGACTAGCACTTCGGTGCCAGCTTTTCTTCCACATTTACGGAGTTTTAATGGAATGCTCCTTTAAGTGGCTGGTTGTTGTTTTTACATTTGAGTCCAATGTTTTAAGAAGTTCCAATGTCATAAAAAAAATTTTAAACCATGTTTTTAAACTAAATTATTGTAAAAATAATTCTAAAGGCGACTTCTAAAGACACAATTGCAACATTTATTTATCATTGATTTTCTCTTATGTGATAAGGAATTCATTGTGTATAAATGTTTTAATGTATACATCTACAATAACACTTAAATGAGAATTGATTCTTTTTTGTGTCTGTCTCCACTTTCATATAGTCACCACTGTTTCACTCATTATGTATGTTTTATATTTACAATGTTTATATTTTTATAACGCTGAGTAGTTATTAATAATCTTACAGAGATAAAAATTGAATTGACTTGTATGTATTGTTGTGGAAACAACACTATTTTGAGATCAGTCTTGTCAAAAACCCAATATTTGAGCGTGGAGTTGTATAGCACTTCTAAATTTCACGTGACTAACTCCAACCCAAACCCTAAACCTAAACCTGAACTAAACCCTAACCCTAATCTCGGGAAGCTATATGAACCATAACAAATTTAAGCTGCTTTTGGTTAATTCTTTTTGCATATGCTGTTGTGTATCTTAAATATGATAGGCCACCATGTCCTATGTATGTACTGTGTACTTCCTTGTACAAAATTATAATCAGTTATTTTAGTTAATGCAGAAAAGATTCCATATCAGGTAAATGTCAGATTATAACACTACTGGTTAAAGTCAGAAGTGGGCAACCCATAGTCCAAGTTTAGTTACCCTGTTTTGCTTCTGATTACCTGGATCAGGTGTGTTCAGTCAGTCAAACGCTGGGATACCCGTACACTAAAAAATTTACACTTACAAAAAAACAATATTTCATTGTGTAAAGCTACTTCGAGACAATGTCCCCTGTCAAATGCTATAGGAAAAAAAATTACCTTGTTTCTACCTTCATTTGAGATGGTATCTGCCATCTTCTGATTAAATGAACCCACCTTGTTTAGGTAATTAGAAGCAAGTGGGGCAGGTATAGGAAAACAAGCAGGACAAACCCACCCCTGGCTACGGCTATAGTTCTGACTCGGGTTAACAAAGGTGGTCTTTAAGCCAAAACTAATGCTACACTTTAAAAAAAACACAAATTGTGAAAAAGTGGATGTGTTATTAATTTTAATACCATATTAACCTGCATAATGACTTTATCCAATGATGCAACCCCCTATATCCAAATAGGTGTGCTTTTCTTTTTTAGGACTCCAACCCCATCCTCAAGGAACAAGAAGTCACTAAAGTCAAAAATGATGCAAGTCGTATGATATGCCTCAACTGTCAGCAGATCTCAACCCAGATGAACATTCACAGTATAAGCTATTTTAGGGACAACACAATTAAAAAAAAAGACAATAGAATTATAAAGCAACATAGGGATTTACAATAATACATTTAAATAGAATATTATAGTTTATAGTTGTGTGTATTTATGATTCCACCAATTAAAAAAAAATATTTAAGTTATTATAAAATATAAAATACATTTCTAAATGAGTCTAATAGTGTGTTCACACTTGTCACACTTGTGCGGTTTATTTGAGTAGGTACAAACACTGACAACTGAACCCTGGTGTGCACCAAACATGCAGACCGGAACTCTGGTGTCGTTCGACAGGATGTGATGTCACAAGGTGCGACACAAATGCGATTCTGATCGTAAGTCTTTATTTTAAAAGGACCAAAAGCTGAAGCATAACTACCTGGTTTATCTCATTTTATGACTTATGTTGCCCTTTAGTTAGAAAAATTGTTGTAAATGCCAGCTCCTTGTTTCTGCATTCAGAGGAAGGAAATCCTGGTGCTGGTTCAACATTTTGTGAGTTCTCGGCTGATAAAATAAAACCTCATACACATTCAAATGAGCATGTTTAATCCAGCACAAAAGCCAACCAATCAGGTTGTAAACGCGTCTCTCTGCCTTTAGGTTTAGGTTTTCTGTCAAAATGTGAGTATATGCTAAGCAGATTTTTGGTCCGGACCAAAGAATCCAAAGAAATCAAACTACAAATGCGAACACACCCTTAGAATAAAATGGTTAGAATTCAGATTTTACCCTAGATTTTACTTTTAAAACAACAGGTATTTCCTTTTTTAAGTAAATCATATGTTTAAAATAATAATCTAAATATGCTATTACTGTGTGAAAAACATATTGCTCTCAGACTTGACTGGAATCAATTTTAGGATTAGAATAGCTTGGTTAACAGGTCAGCTAATTGCTGTGATCTCTTAGTTGCCCCACTTGATCTTAAACTGCTGATTTCAGCACCTGTGGTTTCTAAAGTGCAGAATGGTGCAACCTTTTACCCATTTATTAGATTCCAGGTCCATTCACTTGCCTCATAGGACCTATGAGGCTTCGGTTTACCTCTCAATTAGAAGGTAGGCTTTTAGGCTTTGCAGTGTTTATGAGCTGAGGCAGTCATTGAATTTAATTTGAAATGGGATTCTGGTCAAAGTACATTGTGCTTTTATCACTAACATAATGCTACAGTGATAGACTGTACAGGTTACACTGCAAACAACTGGATTAATTGCAGTAATGGAAAAAAAAATGATTCCCTGCTAATTTTGTATGTTTGGTAAGATCTTATCCAAGGCTGAGAGAGATTATTTTGTGTTTCTGCATTTTCAAATAATCCCACCAATTATTGTCACCTTCTCATCAAGCTGCTTGGTGATAGTCTTGTAGCCCATTCCAGTCTTGGATATATCTATAATCATGTTCTTGACATCCTTGGACAGTTCAGTGGTCTTGGCTGTGCTGGAGAGTTTGAAATCTGATTGGTTGGTTGGTTGATTGATTGATTGATTGATTGATTGATTGATTGATCAAATGAATAGAGAGTTACCTTTATAAAAGACATATAGGAACCAGAAATCTTGCTGATTGATAGGGAATAAAATACTTATTTCAATCATTTACATGCAAATCAATTTCTATCAATTTATAGTTTTTAAAAGGTGTCTTCCCTTACACCTTACAGGATTCAGGGGAAAGCCTCCAGATTGTGTTTGGCCTCGAGAAGATTGATGAATGAAGAATGTTGTCCTGACATCTCAAAGAACACCAAAAGCCCAGAAGTGGCTAAACTCAACCAGGTTGCATGAAAGACACAAACTATACATTTTAACTACAAACTGCTTTCTAATAAAGGGCTAAAAAGATTTAAAAAAAATTTTTTAATAACTGTAAAGGAACTTACATTTTAGAAATTGAGTTTATTTGGTATGTTTAAAGAATAAAAATTAATACCCAACATTAAAAATTTTAACATGATGATAATAGAGATTCTTACAAAGCTTATTAGCAACACTAATATTTTATATCTGTGTGGTACAGCAAATTGTAAAGAGAATTTAAATCTGTATTATAGTTGCATACAAACCACAACAGAGCTGCTTTGTCTTTACAAACCAAGAGGGGCCAGTCGTAAACCTGCTGTGTGTAATGCTACAGCCATCTGTGACCAGGAAACCATGAGGGTACAGTTGGCTGTGGTCTTATTAGATGGAAAGGATGGCTTCCTGTCGAGCACAGACTGGCCAGAGACATCCATTAGTGGACCAGTCTGGCTTATAAAATATATTGTTATTGGAGTGTTTTGGTCAGTAAGTAAATGCATTTTTTGGACATAACAATCTAACTCCAGGATAAATTCATATTTTCCAAAAATAAATAAATAAATAAAAATAAAAATTGAAATTTAGAACACTTTGGATATTTGGATGTTGGATATTTTGACATATGTGTCCCAGTTTGTTATTTCTCACCCACCTGCCACTAGCAAGCTATTCCCTATTATAATACAGCTACCAACTGGGGAGGTCATGCTATGAACTGCTGGTCATGATACAAGGCAGCTTAACACACATTGAAAACAGTAACTGCAATTTTCTGCATGCATGAGCTTAAAGGTGTCCACATTCAGTTAAAGTAGTTTCCAAACTTCCCACGTTATCGGAAGCAAATCAGGATGTCTTTTTTGGCAGAAACCCATATCCAGAACCATGTACATCCGTTTCGAAGTTACCGTCAATAAATACAGCGATCTGGTTCAATGGGTCAGGGACTAAGAATACCATCAGACTAATGTTCAGTTGGAATGTAAGACATTCTTTGCAGAAGCTGGCATAGAAGAATGTGAGCTTCCAGTCAATACTGCTCTGACCTCAATACAAATAAAAACATTTGAATCAATTATAATGCTGACTGCCTCAAACCTCCTTCCCCAACATCAGTGCTTAATCCTTACCAATGCACTATTGCACAAATTAATATGATGAGCTGGTGTCCACTAATTTTTGCCCATGCAGTATTCCAACAAGGGCAAGGAAACGTTTTTAACGTGGAAATTTCTGTTATGTTCACCAGTCCACCTACCTGATGTTTTTACTTTGTATAAGATTGTCAAGGTCTTCCTAGACAATTTAGCCTCCATAACTTACAAAAAAAACACATAAAAATGAAAGGCTGCATTTACTTGAAACAAGGCCAGTGCTAAGCTTTTGCCAATTAAGGGCAAACGCTGATTAAAAACAGCTTAGAGGGTGGACAAGGAGAAGATGAAGAAGCCGTGTAAATAAAACCAGGGACATTTTATATATATATATATATATATATATATATATATATATATATATATATATATATATATATATATATATATATATATTACATTCTAATTATTTGATTTTCTTTTAGTGCAGGTCTGATTTAAACCTAGGAAAAGATAAAGACAACTCTGACCACCCGCACAGGGATGTTAATAAGCCGCATTTACACTGCAGGTTTTGATGCCCAATTACGATTTGGAGACTATATCTGTTTTTTCATTACCACCTGCTTACCACTTTAAAAACTGACCCAAATCCGATATCTCCATTAACACTTAACATAGCAAAACAAACCAAGGTGGATGTGGTGACTGGAAAAAAGGGTAAAACAGCACGAAAATCAATGGACGCAATGGACAGAGACAAAATGATTATTTAGTATTTTGCTTTCCGCACCATATTTAAAAGGTCGCCAAAACCAATGCTGTCTTCATGGGGAGAAAAAAATAATTATCAAAAAATATCAAAATAAACAGTTACGCTAAGTTTTATTTATTGCTGTCAGTGACCACCAGAGTTGATGTCATGCGTTTTACACAATCATTGGTTATATCCGATCTGTGCCACATTGGAGGAAAAATCGGAATTAGGTCACTTAATAAATTGTGTGTTAATGCGGACTTAAATCTCTTTATAAACAGATCCAAATCAGGTATTTTGTCTTTGTGCTAATGGCAGGTTACAGCTAAGTGTGGGTTTCCTTTAATTACCAATTCTCTGCAGCCACTTAACACATAGGGATTCTTATAAAGTGTATAAGAATACGCTATTCACCAAGTTCAAGCAAACAAGCCAATACTTGGACCCTCCATAAAACTGTGGTCAACGTAATAAATAAACTTCATTTACTGAAGAATTGTTAAAAATTATTAGTGACAATATTCGGCTTTATTTCAAAATAATCATAATGTGTTACAGCTAAAATACCAAATATACAAAATAGTAACCGATTACACACTTTCTTTGAAGTTGAGCTAATTCATAGGTCAAGGTACACAAACTACATAAGCTATGCGTCAACTATAAAAACACACTAAAATTGAATCACACTATATTCCGATAGTCTAGACTCTCTGGTGGCTAATCCATGTGTGAAAATGATGTCTCATGCTTCCTGAACCAAAATTTTTTACATTGTCATTTTGGAACAAGCCCATGCAATCAGGCACCAGCAGAACAAAAAATGTTTCTGAAGACGATCAACTATTGTACCTTTAAGTATCTAACAGTAGTGATGAAAGTCAAACTTAAACCCTTCCAGATGCTAGCACAGCCATTATGAAGTAGCTCTATACATGGCTGACAGCTGATTTCTTCTAGTCTCACCACAGAAGGCAACAGTGAGTCATCAGTTACGCAACAGGAGCTTCACAAAGGCTTCAGCAAATGATGAATGATCTGTACTAGTCACATAAAAAAATTTTACTCTATACCAGGAGGTGGCATTAGTCTGTATTCAAATATAAAAAAAGAATAAAAGATCTCACTGTACTTCCTGGGTTTCCTACCACAACACTAATATCAAAGGTTTACCGGTATCAATTACTAAAGTAAGCATAGATAAAGGGGCAAAACCTGGCCATCTCACATCTGGAAATAATTTCCACCAGATTGTGCAGTGGGACTCTGGGAATTTATTCAGCCGCAAAATGATTAGCAAGATCAGGCACTAATGTAGGGTGAGCTGGTCTGGGGTGCAGTTGGTGTTCCAGTTTGTCCCAAAGGTGTTTGGTGGGGTTAAGATCAGGACACTGTGCAGAACACTTAAGTTCTTCCTCTTAAACCATAGCACACCATGTCTTTATGGTGCTTTGGGGCTTTGGGCTTAGAGGCATTGTGATGCTGAAACAGTGTTAGACCCAGAAAAGGAAAATGGTCATGCTACAGGAAATACAGACATCCTAGGCAATTATGTGCTTCTGACTATATTAGCATAAAAAGAAGTTTGAGAATGGTGTCGTGTCCCCAAATGGTTGGCAAAACAGGCTGTCAATTAATGTGGCAATATTTTGTTAATTAGTATGTGGTTTGGCAGAACAAGTCGGGCAAACTAGCCCACCCACCCCTTATGCAACTAACAGGAACAAAAACATTCTTTTTACTTGCTTCTGACTGCTGATTTAGTTTAAGCTGAGGTGCGAAGTACAAAGACCAGATAGTGCCAATGGCGTTGGATATCGCAAAAACAAAAAGTGACAGTGTGGCGTGTAAAAGACTTGAAGTGAAAAAAGTTATTAAAACCTTTAACATGTCAGAAAAAGAAACCCTTCTCGGATTCAGAGAACTTACCTACAAACTGGCACGGACACTATCTCCTTCTTATTTGCTGTGGTAACCAATAAACATCTATATACATATAGTAACTGTACCAGAACGACACACATGCACCTGAAGGTCATGAGTGCAACAAAAATAAAGGAAATCACGGAAGAGTGCTGTACATGAATAAAGAGAGCTGTAGCTTGTAGTTAAAGGGAATAGATTTGTCTTGGGCAAATGTTTATTACGTTGTAATGAAAATGAAATTTCTGTGGACAAACGATGACTAAATGTATGAAAAGGCTGAATGCGGAGATTGAGTCATGGCTGCACATGATGGTTATTTTTACTCTAGATTTAGGGCTCTTGCAGTACAAATGTGCCAGTAAATCAGTAACCCATGCAAAATGCAGATAAACCATCATTAATCCACATCTGCTTGGATTTAGCTACCTCAGCCGGTCAATAGAGCAATGCAATAAAATACATTAGTCTTAAAAATTATAATCACTACATAACTAGAGAAAATTATGTTTTTACTTTCATCAAAAACGTTGTTTAGACTCCTCCTCCTCCTCCTCCTCCTCCTCCTCCTCCTCGATTCCTCCACTAGCTTGCAGTTGATTTTATTGACCAAATCTTTGACCTTGGACTTGTTTATTTAATTCATAATGGTGGTTGCATTAAAGTTTGTTTTTCTGTTGTCGACTGTCTGCGCCGTTGTGGTTTTGGCAATTTACGAGTTAATAAACTATTTGAGGAGTTTGGAATGATGTTCTTACATATAGGTGCTGTATCGAACTTATCTGTCACAGACACAAACTGTTACAAATCATAACATACTGTTTTATTAGTTGTGTGAGGTTTTGACATCGTATAGATATATATATATATATAGATATATAGATATATAGATAGATAGATATAGATATAGATATAGATGTATCTGAACTGCCTGTCCCAAAATACTGGGTAAAATATGTCAAACTCCTTACACAATCGAACTGTCCAATAAGTCACAGACTGACTAATGTTTGTGCACATTCAGTGTAAACGCTATTGAGTGTTTGATGCTATGGAGTAAGCTATATTAAAAGAATATTCTCTAGGTATTTAATGAGAAAGAAATTTACTGCCTGGGTGGTAAGGAGTAATAGAATATGACTCTTACGTCCTTAAAATGCCTTTCCTTTATTCTGCAACTCACTACTGCCTCCCAGTGGGGTTTTTTTTAAAGAAGTTGGTCAGTAAATCTGGGGCATATTAAAGAGCATCAAATTTCAGCCAAGTTACATCTATTTTCGTTATACAACTAAGAAGTTGAGGATTAAGGGCTCATTAAGGGCCTGAGACTGGCAGATTGGTGGTTCTGGTTTTCAATCACCTCAGACCTTCCGATTAGCAATCCAACACCTTAAAACCACTTAGCTAGGTCTGATGAAACCATTTATATTGCACAAATCTTACAATTATATTGCACATCTATTACTAAGTATCTTATATAAATAGGAAGGGAAAAATCTTGCATTTAAAATCATGCATTGTACCTGGGAATCAGGAAGCGGGACAACCATGGTTTAGCAGTTAGCACACATTTAGTTTTCTGCTGCAAGGTTGGGGGCTTAATTCCAGTTTCACACTAGGTGCAATTTCATTTAAGTGCCTTTGAGATAGTTTGGCACTCTGTGCACAATAAGCAAAACAAAAAAATATATAAATTCCGACTATGGTCCTGGAGCATGAAATGCAAAAATCATTAAACCAGAAAAGAATCTGCGTTTTTTTAATTCATTATGTGAGCAAATAATGTTGTTAGTCTAGATGGACCAAGTGTACAATCAAGCCGAAAAACTCCTAATTATTTTATATATTTGCTGATATTTGACATTGTAGAAGATAAGACAGGAGACTGAGGCGACAGCAAGACTACAGAAAACCTCAAACATCGCTAAGCTAATAAGCATCTGTTCAGGCTACTTGAGTTCCTGCTCATTAACCCTCTCAAACCACATGGACCTTGCTACATGCACATGGTGCTCAGTCATGCTGGAACATTGACAATGGGTTAAGCTCATTAGCTCCAATAAAAACAAACTGTAACATTTGCATTATTTGGCAGACGCCCTTATACAGATCCCTTATTTATCTTATTTATACAATTAAGCAATTAGGGGGTTAAGGGCCTTGCTCAGGGGCCTAGCATTAGTGAAGCTGGGAATCGAACCCACAATCTTAGGTTTAACCATGAACCACCACTTCCCACTGTAACAAACACATGCTATATAATTGTGGAGCACACAGTTGTAGCCGGGAAAGTCTGATCTATGAGAGAAACGTGAGGTTTTGATAAATGTTTGCGTATATTGTATGTATGTATGTACACTATGACATAACATTATGACCAATGAAAGGGGAATTGAATAACACTCTCTTTATCATGGTACCTGTTGGTGGGGTATTTTAGGCAGCAGGTGGAAATTTTGTCCACAATATTGATGTGTCAAAAGCAGGAAAAGTTAGCAAGAGTAGAGAGTTGAGTCACTAAATTGTGTTGGTTATACAACTACGCTTGTATAACGCAACTACTGCAGCTTTCATGGGATGTTTAAAAGAGGTCCAAGCAGCAGCAGGGTCATGAGAATAGACAGAATAACCACTTGGTTTTTTGTTTTTTTTTTTACTTCTATCTTTTTTTTTTTTTTTTTACTGGTTCTGATTTTAAAGATTTAGCCATATTGACCTTTAACACTGACATTCAACATTAAAAACCTTTTTAGGTGACGTTTAAATATGAGCTTGGGCTAACAAGCTAAAATAAAACTATTTCAAATGATAAGCTAATTAAATTTAGACATTACATGATCTATTTATATTAGCACACCTGATTCAGGAGAACCCTTCCAAAGTGTGAAAAGGTTATTTGGGCTCTCGTTCTATCTAAACACAAAAGTGACCTAAATTTGTCGTAAAATAAAAAGACAAAAACATCTTTATGTATTTTAAAGAAAACAAGTGAACAAATTAAAACATTAGGGGAAAAAAACAGATTATTATCTTTAATGTACATGTGTAGACTTCTGGCATCTGTGGTTGTAGAAACGAAACAGAATTCAATCAAGATTAGAACACACACACAGCCCATCACAGCCATTTCATTTAATCAACTCATCTGGAAATCTGTATTTATTTAGTAACTATGTCACGCTTGGTCCAGACAGCACTAACTGATTATGGTGTGAAAATGGAGCTCCAGAAAAAAAAACAAAAAAAAAAAAAAAAACCATTTTGTTTTTGATCAGCAAAAGGCGAAGCATCTGCTTTGCCACAATTCCAGAGTCAAAACAAGTGTCTTGCACATACACTTACAAGTGTGTGTGACATTTCAACAAGGGGTCCAGTGTCTCAGCAGATCACAGATTTAAAATAAATCGCTTGACCTGTTTCAGGTATTCTGGCATGAGATAATCCTGGAGCTCTTCCTTCCTCACCCACACGAAGGAGTCTTTCTGCGGTGGCAGATTGCTGCTACCGGACAGCACGGCTTTGAAGAAAAACACCTTGGCTCCTATTTTGTTCTCGGACCGGATGCCTTGGGGGAATTTATATTTGTAAAATCCACAAGGGGCATTGCCGAGGAAGGTGGCGTTCAGTTGTGTGCCTAAGTGCAGAGACAAATATTGTTTTAAACATTAAAAAAATTAGCAAAAATTATAGTGTATATATTTTTGTGTGTTAATGTGTGTAAACACATACTGTTTATACACACACTCACACGGTCTATAGAATTAAGTAAGGAATAACTTCTGTGTTCTCTACTCACGTACATGTAACTTACTTGCTGTGATTAGAACACTGGAGAGCCAATCAACATAAAGCACAACCAATGTACTGACTATCCACCTGACCAGCAGACATTATAACACTATAAAACACCAACAGCGTTTTATAATAAGCGTTTCATAATTTATTTGAAAATAAACGCTAGAGGCCACAATACTGAACGTGATCAACACATTATTCAATTATTTTCAACATATTTCTAACTTGCTCTCACTATTTCCCTTGAGAAAAAGCTGATGCTATGTTATAGGTTGACCCATTCTTCTATTAGCTTTATGAAATGTGTTTAATAAACTCCTTTGCATGGGGAAATGGATTAAGTCATCATACAGGTATATGTAAATGTTGAACTTGCCCACAAATGACTGCTATAAGCCATTAGTGAACTATTCTGTTAAATGATTAACAAAAGTGTTCCCAAACATTATTTAATCAGTATTTTACCTATAATGTGATAAACACACCGGAAAATCTGCGTTTTATTATTTTAGTATTAGACGCTGTTGACGAAGTTGTTTCCTGCTTTTTTAAAATCTGGTTTAGTGCACGTCAAAATCCGGTTTGGTGCACATTTCAATCGAAATCCGGTTTAGAACACACTACAATCGAAATCCGGTTTAGAACACACTACAATATATAGCGCTATATATAAATTTTAAAAATGTAAAAATAAAAATAAAGGTGACTAAAAATCGAAATCCAGTTTGGTGCATGCCGAAATCCGGTTTGGTGCACATTCCATAAACGCATACTTTATAAAAAAAAAAAAAAAAAGAAGTATTGAAATTATGCACCTAATTAACACAACAAAAGCAAAACAGTTTCCATGTGTAGGTAATTTCTCTCCTACTCATCATCTGCTGCTGGTAAACAAGGTAGAGTTGCGTCAGGCAACAAAGTATTTACACAACCTGTGCATATAAATCCAATATATAATTAGCAGGTAACTGTGCTGGTTACGTAAAGAAGCAGTATTGTTTACTATGTTAATTCCGTTTTCAATACTGCAGATATTACATAATCGGAGAAAACTGCTCTGGTATGATTAACCACGAACAACCAGCTCCAGCATCTGTTATAAAGCAGCTCATGGGTTCTACTTTTGTCTGAATATTTTATTTGGATGTTGGTTTGCTCCTGGAATGAGTTAAACCCACGAGTAAAACCCAAATTCGCACAATACGAGGGATTTAGATGATCTTCTTGGCACGCACACAGTGTAAAGGGAAGTGGGCACATTACCTGGCAGACTGGCGAGGGCACGCTCTGCGGTCTGCCTCAGCGTCTCTCCCGCCTCCCATGGTAGCTGAGGCAGAAGCCAAACCTTCTGAGAGCCAACATCCTGCTTCACCAGCAGCACCAAGCTGTCTCCCAGGCAGCGCTCAGCCGAGCTCACATCTGTGGTGTCAGAAGCTACAAAATGTTTGGAGATCACTGACTCAGTATGTTTTATTTATTTATTTCAAATTTACTGCCATATCAGCTTCAAGAGCTATTTCATGGCAAGAACAGTTTAAATCGAATAACAATAAAAAGATTTTAATAACAACAATTGTTATATAGTTATACTAACTAGTATAAACATAAAATATAATAAAATTATATACTGAATCCAAAAAAATAGTTTTATAAGTTTACTTTTGCACTACAATTTTCAATGGATACACATTTAAAAATAAATCTGTTGGCGTTCCTCCACGTAAAAAGCGTTGTCTCGTATGTGTTTAAATAAATAACTTTTATTAAAAATCAATAAATTTTCCTTCTATTATAGGATGGATTTTAAAAAGTGTATTATTTGCGCACTGATCCCGTTTATTTAGAATGTAGCCGTTTTTGAAAATTAGTGGTTTCGAGTCAGAAGGTGGGACATGACACACTTCCTGTAAAGGGCTGTCTGGGCGACTTTGTCTGCTTGTTTGTCTCCGAGGCGGCCCTGACGCATTATGATACACTTAGCACAAGTTTATGCTGGCTAATATGTTGTTTCTTCTAGAAATTACTGTATTCGGAGAAGAACAAAAGAAAAAAAATCTGTCAGTAGCCCATGACATCATTGCCGTAGTTCAAATGATCAATTTACTGCTTATTTTAATCACAGTTTATAGATTAAAGGAGGGCACAGACTGCAGGACAGGGTTTGCATAAGTATTAATGTAAATTAGACTCCGGTAAGATGTGATAATTGCAATCATAATGGCTTGTGATATTTTATATATAACAGGATTGAATTTTAGACCTAAATAGATGAATAAAATCACGAAAAAAACTTTTTACAGATATCTTTGACAGAAATGATCAACTTGATAAAATAATTTTTGATATTAAATACATTCAAATTGAGCAGCAGCAGATTAACAGTGGTAAAACTTCAGCCTATCTACAAAAAAAAAACAAATATGCCATCGACATCCAGGGGTTCCTGACAGCAAAGCTCAATTTTATGCAGTGAGAAAGCTGAGGTGGTGAGAAAACACGTAAATCCCACTAGACAACCAATTCAACTCGTAAATTTGACTCATTATTCCTTTATTTGATAGTGTTTTTCCACTGCAAGTTCAATTTGGGTTTAGAGAACGGCATCAGCCATGTAAACTTACAGTTTTGCTTTAGATTAAATAATAATATACAGACACTGATCTTATAGGCCATAACTAATTTTGGACAACAGCTCTGTGTGAAGCATCGGGGTCTCTTTGGGCCAAGTCTCAGCCTCAGACGTTATGCCCAGAAACTGTTTGGCTTAACATCTAAAACTTTCAGGACTTTCTAACCACTCTGATTGGTCAGATTTTTTACAGGAATTTCAAAAAATGTGTGTCACATTCAAGGTCATTTCTTTTCTACGGTTGTACGTTATATGTTGTTTTTATGGGGACGTCAGCTTTACATTTTCACACCCTTAAACATAAAGCTGAACAAAATAAACTGTGATGGGTTGCTTTACATATTTGCCACCATTAATCCACAAACTGGAATAGGTGCATGCCCACTTCACCGCCACTTTAATATGTTTTTAACAGTTTCCGCACCTTTTGTTCGCAGAGCCGGTTGGAATAACTTGAATTTCTGTTCCCACATGTCCTCTAAATCCTGCGCTGTGACGATCTCTTGACCTCTGTAGGCCTCTTCGTCATCAGAGTCGTAATCGGCATCCTGTTTGCGGCTCATGCGTTCGGCGTCCTCCAACAGCCGCAGCTCGTGGCCTGAGAATAGACTTCTCTCCACCTCCATCTACAACAAAACCCGGAGCACAAGGTTTTAACTATTTACAACAAAGTCAGGACTGAGATATGCACCATTTGCTTCAAGCAACAAATCCCTAAAAGTAAAGGGAAAAACACCACAATGTACAACATGAGCAGCGACTGGGTACAATCTCTCACCCATTAACAAGTTCCTGGTCTTTTATCTAAGGTGTTACGAGTTCTACTTTGTTACTATTGAATGTCTTATCTTAAAGGGGAAGTGGTAGGACAGTGGTTAAGGTGTCGGACTGCTGATTGGAAGATCAGGGTTCGATTTCCACCACCACCAATGCCCTTAAACCCTAATTGTATAAAAGAGATGCAAATCGCTCTGGATGAGGGTGTCTGCCGTAAATGTTATAGCGCTCATCATTGCACTGCGCTTCCTCAAATCAAAAAGCATCATTTCATCATCCCCCAAAACATCATCCCCCAAAACACAAGGTACGTCTGTCTCAAACCTTTTTTTCTGTTCTGGCACTAAGACGGTGGAATAAACGTCAATGTCCAAAGAGTCACTGTGTGTCTTCAAGAGACGACTGAAGACCCACTTCTTTCTCAAATACTATGGAATTTGACATCTCTGCTTTTTTTTTTTTTTAAGATGTTCTTTCTCTTTTTTATTTTGTTGAACTTTGTTTTATAAATAAATAAATATTGTGTATTTCCCACTAATCTCAGACCTGACCTAATATCTGTATTGCATTAAAAACATCAGACAAATTGTGATTACGATGCTTGGGCTAAAACGCTGAATTCCAAATGAATTTCTAAACCAAGTATAATTTAATGATTTATCATATTGAAGACTTTTAGCTCAAGATACAACATCCGTTAAAGATAAGATGGTTGGGCAGTGATGGCTTAAATGGTTAAGGCGCTGAGTTGTTGATCTTGAAGACTAGGAAGACCTGGGTTCAAGCCCCACCACCACCAGCCAGCCTCTAAGCAAAACCCTTAACCTTTCCTGCTCCAGGGGTGCTGTATCACATCTTTGAACCCAACATACTAAGAATACAGGCATTTACCTTTACTTATCCCCCATTGGGGAACTTTCTATGTTACAGCAGCATAGAAAAAGATGTTGAAATAAAAAGTAAGGACAGCACAGAATATCAATACAGGAGAAAAACAATACAATAAAAGCACTTCCAACAAATTGTTCTATATAGGACGAATTGCACTAGGGTAATACTGCACATTTAAAATATATTATTATTGCACAGAAACCATTCAAAATAATTGCACCAGGATAATATTGCAGTTTAAAACAGTACTATAACTGCACTATAATAAGCTTCACGCTTCGAACGAAGTAATAATATGTTAAAATGCGTTTATCTGGAATTTGTAAACTGCTGTCAATCTAAAATAAGGATTTTGTTGTAGACCTGCCGCATGAGCTCCATGAACTTCTGCTCAATCGGCTTCAGGTCCTGAGAGATGACCGGAAGTCTCTGTAAGCACACGGCACCGTGCAGAACCCAGGGTGACGGTGGACTTGCGATCTTAAGTTTCTGGATGTTGGAGGCAACATTTCGAACTGCAGCTTTTAACCGCCCTGGTCCACAGTTAAACTGCCATAGCGGTCGCCAAGCATACCTCCAAAAGGGCGCAGCCATTTTTTAATATTACCCACAATGCAACAGTGAGCGAGCTCTTAGGGATATCTGGGCTGGCAGTTAGGGGGAGCCAATTTATGCAAATAAGTTTTCAGATCATATATTAAGGACGTACAAAGCTGTGCTGATAGACTAAAAGAGAATATTATTAATATTTTTTGTAAAATTAAAATGTATTTTTTGTGTATATTCGTGAAATATACTAAAGTACGTTTCCTGGTATAACGGCCACCCCTCTTATTGTGATAAATTGGACATTCCAGATACACGCGACCTCGCAATGTCATGCAGTTCTGTTATACATCCAACCTGAATTCAGACAAATCCCGTTTACTCTAATATGATTGGTTACTACCAATATACTGCCGCCTAATACGTACCACTAACCAATCCGTGCTAAGAAATCCGGAGCGTAATAGCCAATCATGTTCCACAGGGCTGGATTTGTCGGAAAACGGTTAGGGTAAAAAAACTACAGTGTTTTACGAGCCGTAGCTTTTTAGGGTCGTTAATAAATGGCGTTAAGGTAAAATGTATAAAATGAATGTTGCGTTATCGTCGCTCGTGAGAGGGACATGCCAGCAGCTGCTTGAGCCTCTGAATTTATTAGGAAGAACGACGTAAGTTGGGCGAATGTGTGTTTGCCTACTTAGCATTGAATATACTGCGTGTGTGTGTGTTTAATAGTTGGATAATACTGTGTGTTGTGTTAGCAAACAACCAAAAAGTGTGAAAAAAGATAAATTAACAATTAGTATTTGTCATTTTTTTAGCCCTGTGATCTGGTCTTGTAATTTACAGGCATATTATTCTTATCTTTATCAAAAATGTGTATTAGATTTGTTTAACTTGGTTATCTGAGTAAATATTAACCTCTAATGGCATTTAGAAACTTTAATCAAGGATAAAAAAACAACTGTATTTCCAGAAAATTACACAAATTTGTAAAAAAAAAAAAAAAAACATGTCGCATGAAGAAGCGAGATTTTCCTAAGATAAGCTAAGATAAGTTTTCTTGACTAGTATCAACAGTACATTTTAGCACTTGGCAGATGCTAAAAGAGTCACTTAGATTTATCTTTTATACAACTGAGTAATTGGGGGTTAAGGGCCTTGCTCAAGGGCCCAACAGTGGCAATTTGGTGGTGCTAGGAATCAAACCCGGTCTTTCACTTAGCTGTCTAATTAGATCTTCCAATTAGCTGTGATCTGTATTTGACATGTACAGTGTTTAGCCGATTACCCTATCCAGAGAGATTTCCGTTCGCTGAATTCCTTCTTATTTATACAGGTAAAGGGTTTGGTGCCTTGATTAAGGGTCCGACAGTGGCAACATAGTGGCCCTGGAATTTAAACTCATGACCAGTCCGACCTTTAACTAGTGAGCTATTAAATCCACTTACTTGGTTGCTGCTGACTCAAAAACATAATCTTAAATTTTTAATTCATTGTTTGGCTGAAATATTTGTGGACAGTTGACCTTAAAAAACTGATTCATCCAAAACTAAAACATTCATTCATTTATTTATTCATTCATCTCCTGTACCCGCTTATTCTGGGTCACGGGGATCTGCTGGAGTCTATCCCAGTCTCTGAAAGGGTGAAAGGCAGGAGGGGTACACCCTGGACAGGTCGCCAGTCCATCACAGGGCCCCACACGCACTCAAACTTACTCCTATGGGCAATTTAGAATCACTAATCAACCTAACATACATGTTTTTGGACTGTGGGAAGAAACCAGAGTACCCGGACTAAACCCACGCAAACACAGGAAGAACGTGCAAACTCCACACAGAAATGCCTCTGCCCAGGAATCGAACCCGGGTCCTTCTTGCTGTGAGGCAACAGTGCTACAATGACACCCTATACAAACTACTGAAACACTTTCTTGTATAGGGTGTCATTGTATGCTGTAGCTTTGCATCTCCTCTTAACTGGTTGTTGTTGTACTATAACAGCATATTATTCCAACAACATTAGGGACTAAACGTGGAATGGGACATTTAAAAAGCACAAATGGGGTTATATTCGGGTCTCCTGCAAACCTCTGTCTAGATAGCATTGTGGATTAGATCTTAAACAGTCACCATGCCTGTTTTCAATGCAGAGGTGGAAATGTCCTGCGCACACTTTACTCCAGTTCTGTCCGATTCCAAGAACCTCAAGTCAAATCGCAAGAGCTCCCATCCAGCATGAATTTACCGAAAAGCTCCAAGGACTTCAGGTAGGTCATCAACCGGACAGAGTTCCTTCTTTGATTTCTGATGTTAACACTGAGAACACAGTAACTCTGCGTTAGTATTAACAAAAGGTATTGGGCCTGTACAATATATCGTTTCATCATCATCTCAATGTGTGCATATTTAATAGTCATGTTAAAGGAGGTGTAATGTTGGATGTCTAATATTGGGTCAGAATTATAGCTAATGATGCACCACAATTCGTGGTGCAAATTTGTGGATTACAACACCCTGGTAATAATTATGAAATCACCACACTTAGATGTTGTTTACCAATTTTTTTTTTTTTATTTAATCACAAATAAACAAATCACAGATATCACACAAAACAATTTTTGTTTAATAAATCAGCATTGTGTTTATGTAAAACATGCCTCACAAAGCTATTAAACACATCAAGTAGAGGGGGAAAATTATGGAATGATTATTTAAGGGAAAAAAAATATGGAATCATCTACCAAAACACACTGTACTTTGGTGCTTCTCCTCTGGCTTTCATGATTTATATTAAGTGTCCAAAATTTGAAGTACACTTGTGCATTGACTGTTGAGGTAAGAAGGAAAGGCAATTTCCTCGGGTCATTTACCTGAGGTGCAACCCCATGTTTTGCATTGGTTTCGTTGTGCATTTTCTATTTTCAAAGCAAGTTTTGAAGCTTTAAGGTCTTCCCTGGTCTGCCTGTATGTTTTCTTGTCTGACAACTGCTGACTGATTGGCATTGTAGCTATGTGCCGGTATTTATGTCAAAAATGCCAATTCCATATTTTTCCTCATCTATGAATAATTCCATAATTTTTATATAATAATTTCCAGAATTTAATTTTCTCTACTTGATATGGGAAGCAATTTTCTATTAATTAAAATGTTTTAGATAATTTTCACATAAACAAAGTGTTGAATTTTCAAGCAGAAATTGTTTTGTGTCATGCCTGTGAGTTGTTTCCTATGAAGTTTGGGTGAACATTATGTAATTGTGGTGGGGGTTATAATTTTTGCCAGGGGTTATAATTGCAGTTTATTAATAGCATGAAAGTTTAACATTCGTACGTTGATTTATAACCTGTTACTGTGTGAACATTTCAGTCAAATTCAGATACAAGAAACAATCACTTTTATAGTTTTATCTAATTTCAAGGAGCTTTATTGTCATTTCAACCATATATAGCAGATGCAGTACACAGTGAGATGAAATAGCGTTTCTCCAGGACCCCCTGGTGCTACACAAAACACAGAATTCACAAAACAACAAAGAAATTTATACAGATTAGTCAATTTTTGTATCTGAAAGCTTTAGAAAAACATAAAACTAATAATATTTTATTTCTATCTTTGTTCTATTGTATTTATCTATGCTTATAATTTGTGTATTATATTTTACACAGATGCACTTGCCTTTAAAAAATCACCTCAATCATTGTAAAATAATGAATTTAATATTTTGGAATGACTGATGCTCTAGAAGGTAGTACAGCTGAAGGGAACCAAAGCGGTTCTAAGGAAATGTACACGTTGAAAGTGGTGGTAATGGCAAATAGTCGACATACAAGATAACGTCTAATTTTGGAACCATTTATTACATTTTAGTTCTCAAGCCTGATTGGACAAAATGGTGTTGATACAAAAAAATGTTTGCAAATGCTTGATGTTTTAATGTGTGTGTAATAGAATAAGAGCGTTTTTGGGTTTTTTTTTTGGTATTTTTCTTTTTAAACATTTTTTTTGCCTTTCAGGAAAAAGTGCTTTCTGCTTTTTGATCTCTCAAAAACACTGCCAACAAGCTGAATAGTTTGTCTTATTAATTAAACCGTTGACGTCCACACAGTATGTGCGATGACATGCGTTTTAAATCATAAGTATATTTTAACAGCTTATATAGTTTACAGTTTTAAAAGTTGCAAATTAACGTTTTTTAGCTTTAAAAGGCAGAAGAGTTTTTACCTGCAAAAATTCTCTGGAAATTAATGCAAAATCATGAGCTTATATACAGAAGAGCTTGCATTCTTTTTAAAACCAAAACATGTTGACTAACATTTATACAACGTTTATTCAGCTGAATATAATACAAGTACAGAGAACATAAAGTAATTGCATGCATCATCACTGGTAGTAGCTCTCTTAGTAGCAAGTAACTTCTCAAGTGGCTTTTTTAACAAAGTAAAAAAAAAAAAAAAAAAAAAGAAAAGAAACCACAAAATAAGGCATTTTTAGCTACAGCAGTTAAAATACTCATACATGTTGAAGAGAATATTCGTAAATGACAATGTCTAATTCTAATAATTTAAAACTGTGTGTCTCAGTTTCCTTGCATGCCTGAATAGTTACAGTTTATTGTTCTATTCTTTTTCCCCACAGTGTTTATCCTCCCTTCCCAGGCCAGGACAGTGGTTTAAGATGGGCTGGCAAAAAGTTCGAAGAATTACCCATGGTGCACGTTAAAGCCACCTATAACAAGTAAGTACCTTCTACTGAACGTTTGCAAACTTCTTTTTCTTTTCCTTTCGGCTGTTCCCTTTAAGGGGTCGCCACATCTGTCTCCACCTAACCCTATTCTCTACATCCTCTTCACTTACACCCACTAACTTCATGTCCTCGTTTTTCACATCCCTATACCTCCTCTTTGGTCTTCCTCTTTTCCTTCTGCCTGGTAGCTTCATTTCTAACATCCTCCTACCAACATATTTACTATCCCCTCCTTGTACATGTCCAAGGCACCTCAATCTGTGCTTCCGACTTTCTCCCCAAATCATCGAGCCTGAGCCACCCCCCTGATGAACTCGTTCCTAATCCTGTCCAACCTTGTCAGCTTTGCATGTGTCATAATATGTTAAAATTACAGCATAAACCATGCTGTGTAACACTTTACCTGCTAATTTAGACACCTTTAAATATGCCACAGATTGTTACCCCTGAATTCAAAACAATTTTTTTTAATAGAAAAGCAAAATAAAACTTTCTATAAAATCTTAGCCCAATGTTTCTTAAGGAAGAAGAAATGAACCCTCTGTTGATCCAGCGAGATCAAGGACACATGCTCTATTATTGAGCTCATAATTAATAGCCTTTGCATTTTTCAGAAAGCCCTGCAATCAAGATCTTTAACCTACAGCTACTTGTGTTTATCCTTCTTTCAATTTCTTGTTCGCTTTGAATAAAAGCATCTGCTGGTTTCATTAATTTTACCTGAATAAGTCGGATCTCTGGGATCTATTGTAACATCCAGCCTTTAAAAACAGATTTTTAAGTTTAACCTCTGATTCAATTCCCCCTTCATTTTTGCAGCACTCACATCCAGGTGACTGACAGCAAAGGGCAGTCACTGACTAGGACCTCATGTGGGACTGAAGGCTTCCGCAACATAAAGAAATCCACGCCAATCGCTGCCCAGACCACCGGCATTTCGGCTGCTGCGGTAAGAGTTTTTTTTTTTTTTTAACCTTAAATGAAATTGCCCCGATGTTGTTTTCTACATTTATACAATGATTAGCCTTCAGTTTATTTAGCCATTATATTGATTTAAAGGTGATAGAGACGGGCAGTAGGTAAAACATCCTTGTGGGTTTGTTTAAAATGGTTATTTGCACAAGTTGTTACGCTCAGGCGACCTGGGTTTGATTCCGACTCGGGTCTTTTCCGGTCCCACCTCGCTCTCTCTCTTCCCCATTTCATCCCTCTGTCCTATCAACAATGGCCAAAAATACCCCAAAAATATCTTATCTTATTCATGTCCCACAAAATCTGGACGATTATTATTAAATAATAATAATAATCATTATATAAAAATCATTGTTGGTCAAGTTACACTACATATATTTGCGTACAAATATGCAATGGATTATATTCCCTAAAAGAATTTATTAAGAAAAAAGTTTTTGTTTTTGTTTTTTTTTAAATTTATGACAATGTAGATGACTGCAAGTATGAATGTTGTCCACTGGATGGCACCACTGTTCCTTTTACTACTGTAGTCAGGCCATGTGCTTTTTATAGTCACCTAAAAAAACAAGTAATCCGATTCATTGATTTAAGGTTAGTTATTATTAGCTAAGAAATGCAATACCATCATAGTATAATATAGAAGCGAAAAGCATATTAATTATAATGTTCACTATAAATGATATAATCGTTTTATTAGGTTAATGTAAGTCACGGTTAATGTGTAAAGGTGTTGAAAAACAAAACAGAGACTTATTAAAGATGCAACAGCCAAAAAGCAAGGAAGAAAAACGCAATGTTGAAAATTGTAGGAAAATCTGAAAAGGCGACTCTAAAAAAGTGAAGAAAGTAATCTTGTAAAATAAGCAGGTAGGCAGGAAATACAAAATAAAAACTGTGTGAGAAAGAAGGTGGGGAGAATAATGAAGAGAAAAGAAAGGGTGAGAGAAAGGGTCACACTGTGGCAATGCACCACATGGGAGTGTAAAGCAGAGCTGCTGATTGGACAGAGGTGGCGCTCTTTTGGGTACCACCTGTAACAGCTGGAGTGCAACCTGATTAATATAAAGAAAAAGCAGTCAAACTAAAAAAATAGTATTTTAAAAATGTCGTCTTTCTTCTTTCCTTTAGTCTCGCTGAGAAAAATTTGTTCATAATGGAATTTACACTGAACATTTTAAGTGATTCTGAGTATGAAAAAGAATGAGGAATAACTAAAGAAAACAATACAGATGTTTTATTTTTTTTTTGTTGTTTTACAACAATATGCCAAAATGTAGAGTGTTGGAATGGAATTACTGCAGAAATAAACAGCAGCTCTTTTACAGTTTTCCTTGGGAATTTCCTTTTAATTAATTAGGACAGTAAGTAAAGTGAGAGAGAGAAATGGGCGATGGGAATGAAATTGTACCATGCAATACAATAGAATACACTTTTTTGGGGGGGGGGGGGGGGGGTGTTGTTTTGGTTTTTGTACATTATGCAAAACTTTCTGAAACACAATCGGTTTAACGTCAAAGATACATTCGTATAAAAACTCCCACCCCGTCACAAATAAATTCATGTTGTAGAAACACTGTGTCGCTATTCTAAATGAGAACCTAATAAATGATTTGACACCCTACATCAAACAAATCGGGCTAAAATCATATAGTCTGACTAGGGCTTACGGCACCAAACTTTTTCTTTTAAGTAAAGTTTTTTTTTAAAGTAAATTCAGCAGCTTGTGGATTTACTAAGTGTAAAGTTTAACATGTTCTGCTAGAAAATTTTACTGTCTGGTTAATAAATAAATAGTTTGAATCAAATTATGTGGCCATACATGTAGGACTGTGTATCAGCAAGAGCCTCACAATACGATATGTATCACAATACACGGGTCATGATAATATATAACGATAAATATATTGCATTACAATGCAATACTTTCATAAAATTAATTAATTTAAATGTAAAATAAATAGCTAAGATAAAATGAATACAAATGTTTGCTTCTGAGACATTGGCCGTATCAGCAACGACTACAGGAGCGGAGGAGGAAATTGTTTTAATTAAATATAAACATTTTTGTGTTCAACGTGAAACGTTTAAAATATGCATTGATGCTGGGGGTTAGAATATCGATACACTATTGTAAAAAAAAAAAATGATTGCAATATCAATATTTTTACACAGCCCTACCTACGTACAAGTCTTGGTCTAAGTTAGTATGTAAATAATATGAATGAACACATTAATATAAACCTCTGTTATCAGAGTATATTCAGAACTGACATCCGAAAAGCTTTGTAGCATAAATTACAATTGCCAAGCGATATATTACGCTTATGACACTTTGTGATTAAGGCTTATTATCTTCTTCTGCCTCCTTGTGAGAGGATGTGCTTCTCCATCTATTATCACCCGTATGATTTTCCTCCAAAAGAAGACACCTTTTTTCAAATATGCGGGGGTTTTTTTTTTTTTTTTTTTTACATTTTCTGTGTATTAGGTTATTCACTCATAAATCAGACAATTAGGCAGATGGTCAGAAAATAACATTTAGATAGATATATATATATATCCCTCACCGTCCAAGCTACCTCGGTGGTGTGATGGTAATTTCATCAGCGACGGTAGTGGGGGAGTTAATGAGAACCCCGCACTGCAGCGCCGCAGATAATAACTGCATGACTTTATTCTTACAGCCCTTCATTTACTGTGCAGACACATAAAGCATTGTCTAAATCAGTCTTTTTCACCAAGCCCTCACAACACCCCCCCCCCATGATTTTGTTTTGCTCCTGTTATTTATTAGCCTTTAATAGAAAAAGTGCCTTACTTTGTGATTGTTTCCTTGTAACAGAAAGCACAGGCGAAGGGGGTGAAGTTTGTGCGTGTCCTCGTGAAAGGACTTGGTCCAGGCCGCTTGGTAAGTATTGCTTGTTCTGGGATTTAATGAGATGTGTATGTACAGGTAACTAATATTTATATATATATTTTAACATCGCAGTAAGCTGTGCCAAACAATGGGTAATCGCGTTAATACTGTAACAGCCCCCAGTAATAGTAAAGCAAGACGATGCTTCACATCAGTTATTTACAACTGGAAAAACTTTTAAACATGTTGGAAGATGTAAAAGCATGAATGAATGTTATATCTAGCATAGATTAAATTGCTCTAGAAATATGGATGAGGTGATGTGTGCTCTTATGATAGTCAGGTATCATACCTAGCTTCAATACAACGCAACCTTCATTCTTAATATTAGTTTAAGCCATGTTACATAGCGTAAATAAAACAAAAAATAAGTATTCGCAGCATTATCTTTTGCTGACTAGTATTTACAGTTTGCATAAATCTCTTACGTGTGAGCTCTTCAGTTTAGTGAGTACCGAGCAAGCATGGGTGCGTAATTATCTTTCATTTACTAGAGACTATGCTTTACTTGTGAGTCAGTGTAAAATAACGGAAAATGGCGTGGCGTGGGCCTAAGTCTAAGTAATTTGTCATTTTTTGAGTGTAAATAGTTTAATTAATTTGCATATTTTAGGGGGTTTTTTTTTGCCGCCACTTGTGTTAACACTTCGCTATTATTATGTTTTTCTTTTGTTCTGTTGAAGTTAAAGCTAACACTTTGCCAAACAGTTAGAGTAACCGTTTATAATTCACCTCACAGTTACTCAAATAATTAATAGTGCATAACTTTCTGTATATGTCATAAATATGTTTCTTTTAACAAACAATTTTGTTAAATGTCATTTGATTATTTAACTATGAAAAACTGAAAAACAAAAAAAAAGAAAATATCTTGATTAAAAAGCATAATTTAGAGTCTGAAAATGCATAAAGCACACGGGTGAAGGTTGTAGAGCATATGTTGTAAATAATAAATAGAAAATTAAAATATTTGTGCTTATACAGTCATGGGGTCATGACTTTTTGCAGATAATACCTGTAATCGGCATCATGCTGTCTAAGGCGCAGGCAATGCAGCAGTTGCTTAAAAATTGCGGTATATAGTGAGTGAAAACTCGATAGAAGGATAAAAGGGGAATAGAAACCATACAGCAGGCACAGCAACACAACATCAGCTCAGTTATGGCCTTGAAAACACGAGAAGAGGTCGATAGAAGTTAGCTGCTTTATTTTGATATCAAGGATCAGTGGGGGTTGGGGTGTTTCAGGTAAAAGAAACTAATAAACAGACGGAATGAGGGAGAAAAATTACATCTACGTTGTTTGGTATTAGCTTGAATAACATTTCTTTTAATGTTTATGTAAAATTGGAATGATTCAATGACTCCTTGAAATTAAAGCAATTGTGTTGATATTGAATAAACGAACCGTTTAGAAGTCATTTGGGAATGATTAACATTAGTATGAATCACTTTGTGGCTGTTTATTAGTCAGGTGTGTTTTGCTGTGCTGGTTATTCACAATGTGCATAAATCACTACTAACAATAAGCATGTTTTTGGCTCTGTGGTTGATGTCCAACATCAGATATTGTTTTCAGGTTTTGCTGCCAGTAACTCATTTCCATTAAAATGACTTTTTTTAAAAAAAACCTGCTCATTGCAAGGTCGAAAACATGTTTTTTTCCGGTAAAGTAAAACATCATTTTAATCAGAACAAATTAATTGCTGAATTCTTTTTAAGCAAACAGGTTTTTAAAGCTGACGGTTCAAAGTGAAAGGATTTACAAAGAAAACAGCACGGCCCTACTGGTTAACCACAGTAATTAATCTTTCAGGAAAGGATTCGTCAATTAAATTTCACCACGTAATAATATAGTTTTTTTCAAAATTACTAACATTGTGTACAGGGTTATTATGCTGCGTTTATTTATTTTTTTAATTGTAATAAAAACCTGTACCTTTGGATATTAAATAGAACCCATCATAGAAAAATAACAGGCTGTAAAAATACATAAAATTTAGGACACCCCATGAAATATTAGATTTTTATAAGAAAATGTCTCAACATCGATTTGTGATCTTGTTTTAATTTGTTCCTGTAGATGGAGGTGATGTAGTCGTATGCCAAAAACAAATGATTCACTTCGTATTACTAAGCAAAAGAAAGCAACAAAAAGTTAGGTCAGACTCTGCCCTTATAGCAGTTTTTCTAACTTTGGCTGGAATAACCTTGATGAGATGGTTCTTGTAGCCATCTACTAGTCTTCGACATCAACTGGAAGAAAGTTTCTCTCGCTCCTCAATGCACAATTCTTTCAGCTGTGTAATGTTTGAGGAGTTTCTTGCATAATGTATTTCAAATCACCACACAGCATCCTAATAAGATTTAGATCTGGGCTTGGACTTGCCATTCCAGAACACTCCATTCTTTATATTTTAGCCAGTTCTTGGTGGATATACTGGTATGTTTTGGGTCATTGTTATGTTGCAAGGTCCAGTTCCCCCTTTTTTCTTTTTTTAAATGAGAGATGTTCCCACAAGGTCCCCATCCACCATCTGATACATTGTAAAATTTATAGCGGAGCCCATGATGATGAGCTGACCAGGTTTTGCTGCAGAAAAGCGTCCCCAAAACCATAAAAATTCCACCTCTATGCTTTATACTTGGCATGAAGTTATTTTCTAAAATGCTCTATTTAGTTTGCGCCAAATATGACCTTAAATATGTCCCAATAACTCAATTTTAGACTTATCTGTTGAAATCACTGTATTCCAGAGGACCTGCCCTTTGTCTGTGTGGTCTTTTAAAATCTTTAGCCTTAAGCTATTGTTTTTTTTTTTCTTAGATAGCAGATGTTTTCTCCCTGCACCTCCCATGATAATTACAATTGTGAAGTGTTTTTCTGTTTGTAGATGTATGTGCTTTAACATCTGTAGCGAGAGCTTGTTGTAGAGCCTTTAATGACAGTTTTATTTTTTTGGAGACGGCCTGTGTCTTGCGGAGAATTTTATTGGCAGTTGTGTTGTTTTTTTCTTTTCCTTTTTTTCCTTCAAGCTGGCGTTTCTGCTTTTCATCATCAACTACTTCTGATTTTCATTCTCACAACTTGCTGTTTTTTATGCATCCTGTTTTTGGGTTGCCTGTGCAACTGTTTGTACAGATATTCTTATTAATGAGATGAGAAGAACTAGTGGTTAAATGTAGGATTTACATCACAGGACCTTTCGAAGCAGCAAGTTAACTAATTACACATACAGCGTCAACATCATATGATATGTTCAGAAAATAACCAGAGGAAAACACCTTTCTGGAGTATTTTGACATACAAATTACTAACAAGATTAACTACAGTTGTAGGCAGAGAATTCTTCAGCATCGTCAGGTTTTAGCTTTTATTTCTGAAACACATGTAACAGCAGCACTTGTACATTTTCGTTTCATAGATGACGCTAATTATTTGCCTGTTTATGCTTCTCAGCAGTGTTTTTTGTACTTCCTCTAATAAAGTAATGTAATTTCTGCCGGCATGCACCCTTTATTTTTATTTTTTTAATTCGTTAGCTCAATTTGTAGTACTTAAGATAGCATTTCGATGTTACCCAAAATCAATATAGTCCTGTAACAAATAAAAAAAAAGCTCAATTTAGAGTCGGATTCCAAATAAAAGGGTTTCGTATAAAGAGACTTTATTTGTATTATTCGACAGAATGAATTCTTTTCTAGTCTATTAAATGTTGTCCGGATTTTTGTGTAAAAAAAAAAAAATTGCTTTTACCTGCATCCTGTTGCTTAACAAAAAACAGAGCTTTTTTTTCCCTCAAATGAAATTTTCTGGCTGTTGATGTCCGCTGATGCATAAGGAGTTAATATCTAAGTGGTGTATTACAATCTCTAGTCGTCCAGCTAAGATTTAATGCGATAATTCGTGCATCAGAATCGCAACCAAATGGAAATCACAGCAGTCTGATTACAGTGACATAAACAGAATTCTGTTCATTCTCTAGATCTGTTTAGGATACAGAAACTTGCAGACATATTAGGACAATAAGGAAACTAAAGGTTGTGAGCAGGGGGAAAGAAGTAAACTCGCCCTGTTCCAAAGCCGATCACCATCTGCGAATCGTTGCTTGGGCATGTGTCGCTGCCAGTGGAGTTGGCTTGTGACCGTGACAGCAGGGTAAATTCTGTAGTGTATGGAGAAAAGCTTGTCGGCTCATGCAACAGGCTTGTGATTCCAAATGACTCCCCAGACAAAAAAGGTGTACAGCACCGTGTGATGGTGAATGTCATTAAATACTCTGCTTCTATGTACTGTAGATGCTAATTTGTTTTAATCCTTAAATGAGTTCATTCTGTTGTTGATTCACTTAATGTTTTGGCATTAATTGATTTTCCAGCTGTTGAATAAAATTTCTTTGTTTTTGTTGGTGGTTGTGAAAGGAATTAATTAAAACGAATAACTAAAATGGTCAGGATTTGATTGATAAATTTGCATCCTGATACAAAGGCACGTTCGGCAACAATGAATTTAATATTGACTTATTTTTTGTGCTGACTTGTTTATATATGTAACGTATGATTTAAGGTGGGAAAATCTAATGTGAAAAAAATATGAGAGATGTCCTATGTATGATTTATGGGTTCTAAAAAAAACAGTTTATCCTTTATATTGCTAATCAATCCCAGTGGGGCGAAGCTTGGTTTATGTAAACAACTTTAATTCAGGATTGATTGTAAAGCTTAAATAGGCATTTTAAAATAGAGGGTGTGATTAGCTTTCTCTGTACATCTAAGCAAATTTAGATTTTAGATAGCAGGATGCTAAGTATGTAGCACTGTTTACATAAAAATAGCTCTTGGCCAACCTGAGTTTGAATCCCTTTTGAGACGACTTCTGATCCCACCCCTTTTCTCTCTTCCACTTTTTTTTTTACTGTCCTATCTAATCAATGAAGACAAAATGCCCAAACATATGTGATTTTAACTCTGTGTCTTAGAACTCGAATAAATTATATACAGTGGAGCTTTTACGGCGAAAGTTTGCACTATACAAAGTTTGTATTACGATACAAATTTTCCCCTAAGAATGAAAGTAAATGCAGATAATAATAAACATGAATGTAATTAAAACATTTTATAAAATACATGTCAGACAATTAAAATATTTTTTTTTTTAACTGTTTAGGGTTGAACTTTTTCTATTAAAAAAAAAGCTTTTCCTGCCAAAAATTTCGACCGGCTTCCAGGTGTACGTGCAACTAAACTGGTGTTCGGTTAAGTTTATTCACATGCTAGAAATGCTTCACAAACTGATAAATTTATTGCACACCTCACTGTAATTAAAAAGTGCTAAAGTATTTTTAATTAATCCACAAAAAAAGAATTATTATACAGGTGGGAAAAGTAAAAAGCCAAATTTTTGGTCAAACTGCCAAGCCGCTATTTCGTGACCAGATTTCATCAAACCTTAGATTTCCCACTATATTAATATCACATAAACTTAAGTATCCATTGTCATTTGGTTAGAACAGATTGATATGTCCGATTATACTATCTCTGTTAGCAGATTTGCTGAACACTAGCATGCCATACAAGCTGTACTAGGTTAATAGAGTTGCCAACGTTCTTCCGACTTTGATCTTTCCTAAAAATGTCTGTGTGCAAGCAATCATTGGAGCTTGCTGATTGGATTCGTCGCTCTCCTGTGTCGTACCCGAATCATATAAATTCAAGAAACGCTCGGTTCAAGCATTGCTTTGTTTGCTTCCCACTGTCCCTGAAATCATGTCTCCGCAATTCTGCACATACATGGGAGGTGAAGGGGTGCCTGTAGCTTTGGTGCTTGCTAGGGAAAATTCAAACAATTATAGTCTCCTTTTTCTTCTCTCCTTTTTTCTCCAGACTAGTGGTGTTTAATCTTATCTGCAAAGGCTCAGTGTGAGTGCAAATTGTCGTTTGTAGCGTTAATTTAAGAAATGGTTTAAAATGCTAGGCATAAAAAAAAGGAACAATGACATTAATAAAAAATAATAGACAAATTTTCCAAAAATGTATGAATTTAATAAACAAGTGCTAAAAAGATATTTGATTAATCAGTGGAGGTTTTGTCAGATGTGAGCTCTGATCAGTTATTACGATTTTGACACTAAAAGTCACAAAGAATAATTGAAGGAAAGTTTAATTTAAAAAAAAATCACTCAATTCTTAGACGTATGATTTATTCATAATGCATCTCATTTGTCATCTGTTTATATTTATCGATATAAAATAGCTGGTAGTCAAAAGTATCCAAATCACAGGGGAAGCCACAAGATGGACCAAAACAAACGATAAAAAGAAGTGATGATTTTTATGATTTTAATACTGTGCCTCTCTGTCCAGTCTGAACGTTCAGGGTAGAGTTGTGGTGAAGTGATGATGATGATGATGATGATGATGATGATGATGCATAAAATCTTGATCACAGCTTATATTTTAACCAGTTCTGCTCTGGTTTAATCATATTATTTTGATTTATGAAATATAATAAAACTTGGTTTTATGGAAGGGTTTTTTCCCTAAGCAAGAGAATTAGATCAGTTTTTACTTTACATAATTGCATATTTTAATCAACTAATCTTTGTTATTATGTCAGCTTTATTAAGGAACACCAGAAAATACACCAAAAATGCTATACTGTTAAAACAGTTGCTGGTGAACAGTGTAAGGGAAAATGAGATTTAAAGATATTCACAATTGAATAGAGACTCGTTAACTTTATTGTATTTGCATTTCGGCATGCTTTGATACATTGAGCAAATCATACACCGGTGATTTAATAACTTTATCATCCAAAATCTTATTTTATGTTTGGTGTAATCTGTCCATGACATCAACGCTTGTCTCTTCTATTTTTTTTTTTAGCCTTTTGCCCTGTAAGGCAACACAGTTTTTATGAATACTAATTTTCCAATAAATAATATGAGCCTGACCATCGACCTGATTGCCCGCAGCAGGTTCCCTGGCTGTCGAGTGTAAGATGGGGGGTGGACGTTAAGGCAGGGCAAAAATATAATGAGCTCCTTTAAAGCCACCGGCAACCGTAGGCTTTTAAGACCTCCATGCCATCTTTTTTCACCCCAGAATATTCAAGAAGCATCTGTAATTGCAATGTATTACAGCTAATGTTAGCCTGGACATGCAAGTGTGGGGCCTGCAGTAATGACTGAGGTGCACTCGAATTTTTGCGAGGGTCGAGTAGTGTTATCTGGTCAATAGAATGTAAAAAGCATGATGCTTGAAATTACATTTATTCATTCGTCATTAGTAGCCATCTTTTGTCATTTTTAGGTTGCAAATTCAGACCGGACCAATTTAGATTCAGCAGCCCACAGGAAAGGTTTTTGGCTGGTTGAAGAATGCGTATGAACCTGGAAAATGATTTAAGATTTTAGACACGGTTATATACAGTTTACAAGTTTACAGAAGCCCTTCTGTTAATGAATAAATGAGCCAACTGAATAGATATGTGTGTGTGTGAATATATATAAGTATAAAATTTAATTGGCTGCTAAATTATATACTGTAACATATTAACCGACGTTGCCACTATATTAGCCACAAGAGAACATTTTATCATGAAATAGTTTTGCGAGTTCACATCCTAAGAGTAGCTCTAAGTAGCATTCTTAGTGTTTGGTGACAGATTCTCACAATGCAGCGATGGCATCAACACTCATGTTCAAGCAGTTAAGTGAAACTGTTGGAAATTAATTCTGCACACCTTCAGATTGCTGCTGTCGCTGGCCTCTGAACTCTACCCAGAAGTCTTGGATGATTATATAGATTAATGATTAAAAAAAATTAGTTTTAAGGCATTTTTTGGGGAAATGTTATATAAAATAGGAGAAAAAATGTAATGGTTAAGCCAAAATGTTTTTTCACATAGATTATTTGTAATAGTTTATTTGTGGTATAGGTGCAACACAAAATTATTTAAGTTTTTTAATTATGTAAAGTTTTTACAACAGTTTTAAAAAAAAATATGTTGTGTGTATGTGTAAATTGTTGTTAGTGTTTTAAATGTGTACCCTAATAACCTGTTATTTTATAAACATTTATTTTTACAGTAAATATATCCAACATGCAGTAACAGTATATTAACAGTGTATAGCGGGGGTCCGTGTCCATACTGCAGGGTTCCGCTAATTAATGTTGGATCACTTCTCCACGCAAAGATAAAATATTTTATTTTAAAAATGTTAGAATTATTACATTAGCAGCTTTAATTATACATGTGCATCTATGTGCTACCAAGTGGATGTAGGCTATAAGCAAGTAAATAGAAAAAAAAAACTGATGATGCATAAATCTTTTCGAAATGTATGAAAAAACTGTGAAAAAATGATGCATGTCCAACAACAACATAGTATAAATTGTCTTAACTATTGTAATATGAATTGTGTCTGTTAATGTCAGTGTTATGTCTGACCTATTTTGTATCGGGGGTCCCTGCCTCATGTCTCTAGCGGCCAAGGGGTCCTTTACCTGAAAAACGTTTATGACCCCTGTTGAATAGTATTGAACTATTTCTGTCTCGAAACATATTACAAAAACAGAAATCAACAAGCATGTCTAGATTTAAGGTAAATAAAATAGTTCATATATGGTGGTTTAAAAAAATCACTAAATAAATATTCCAGTATATGATTCAGACTGGTCTTAATTTTTATTAAATGGCACTTCCAAGGCACTGTATTAATGAAATTTTTAACCAAGTGGTTTATATTTTTCTGTTTCTGTGTTCAGTCTGCCATTAAAGGGTTAACCATGGGCGGACTAGAGATTGTGTCCATCACTGACAACACGCCGGTTCCACACAATGGCTGTCGGCCTCGTAAAGCTCGGAGGATGTAAACCCCAGTAATCCAGTCCGTCTGTGCCGTAAGCATCAACAGCTGAGCCTGCAGTCTGAGCGGAGGAGCTGAACACATTGCTCATTTCCCTTGCACAGTATGACGTATCACACTTCTTGTAACTATTCGGGGTATTTTTGTGAATTTTTTTGTGTTTTTTTAACATATTAAACCAGTGAAAAAAAATAATAATAATTTTGTCTTTTCTTCTACAATGGCACATCTTTAGCAGCTATTATTTTGTGCATGATAAAGACAGTCATCACTGCCATGTAAAGGTGCCAGTTATAGAAAATGGGCGAAAGGCACCTTTTGATGCTTGTTCAGTTCGAACAATGGTACCCATCAGTCTAATGCACACTTAAGAATGTCATTTTATTTTTGCCATCACTAATATTAAATATGTCAGAGCCGCCCCTCAAGTCCGTTTTCCCAGTTCTGAGTGAGAGGCACAGTGCAGAATAGCTCTCTATAAATAAATGGACTGTTGTAAGGTTATTGCCCTTTCCTAGTGTTACATCAGGTGCTTCGTTGCCATAGTGACAGCAATTAGCAAGGACTCGGGCAGGCAGTTGAATACGAGCCTGCCCCTCGTACCCATGGCAACCAAGGTCAGGCCCGCAACACACATCTGCTTTTCATTGCTAACCCGCTTTCAGTGTGCACTTAAGCTAGAGGGTTAAGGGAGCATTAGGCTGTGTGGGAGGCCATTTCCAAAATGTTGTGCCACAGTGAGGCTCATGGCTTTTATTTAGACCCCGATTGAAAGCGTTAATTTGAGAAAAAAAGGGATAGTCTTACTGTTATTGAAAAGGCGTTAAGCGCAAACTGCCATCTTGAAATTAATAGCGTGCTTAGAAAGGTTAAAAACCAATTGCCAATGACCCTAAAAAAAAACCTTTAACAACAAATGCCGACTGTTGATTTCTAACCTGTTAAATTCACACTTGTGATATTTTGGCTAGAATACAATTGTGTATTAATCATGTTGCATCTTATTATTAAAATAAAAATATCTGCTCTATTTGGGGAAAAAAGTTCATCATACTAGTGATTGAGATTTGACCAGGTCCAGAGTTTTTTTTCTTTCTGTACTCAAATTAGGTTTTAGCTGAGCAGTTAAGAGTTAAGGGTCTTTTTCGGGGACCCCATTCATGACAACTTGGTGTTACTGGAAATTGAACCAATGATCCTGCAATCACCAATATGACACCTTACCCACTGAAATACCACTTCCCCGCAGGCCCTGACCATCTCTAAAGATGGCTTTAGAAAAAAGAATTTATGTTAATTCAATAGTTTGTCTTTGTCAATTATCATTGAGGTTTTTTTAAAGGTATGCACAAGCTATACTGTATATTTTGCTAATTGTATTTGCCTTAATCTCCATCCTGGTGAAATAGAATTATTGTTAGACAATATAAATTTCCCTTAGGATAAAGATCTAGCCCAGGCTTTAAAATAACAATAACCGATCAAAAGACTACAACTGTCAGTAGCCATAACAAGAAAAACGTACAGACATCTTTCTTTGTGTATTTATGTACACAATTTTCGGTATTTTTTTACCAAAAACAGGATACAAAGGCATAATTTGAGCACTTTTATATTCTACAAATTCAGCATCCAATGTTATTTCTACCCTTTGCCGGCAAAATATCTGTATTGTTATTGAGCCGAAAGGCAGTTGTGTTTCTGCCACCCATCTGGCATTCGACACTTAATGTCACTGTATTTTTCATTGAAAGCAGAAGTGTATCAGCACAGCTGCTGTGTCCTCATTCTGATAATTACAGCTTTCACACACACACACACGCTAGTCTTTCTCTCAACCAACATGTAATGACCTTTTTTTTTCCCCTCATAAACTTAGCAACTCCTTACTTCTCGGCAGATCGGTATATGACCTTATATTTTTCGCTTTCACGTGGCTTTAAATCACGATATTCAGTAAACGGTACGAGAGAGAATTTTGTGTGTTTGTTAGGTTTATAATTGTGGTATCTGAACGTTTCGATTTGAGCACGGTTTGGGGTGAGGTTAATAAAATAATACTCTGCAACAAGTAGGTCTAGCATGAAAGTGCCAGTTTGTACAAGACCTCCAAAGAGTTTAAACTTAAAATAAAATAGTGTATATAATACTGTGTATTTATATTAGCTTTTAGAATATATACAAATTTTTGGGTTAATAACTTAATATGTAATTAAGTGATTCAAACGAAATGCAGCATGAAACTGTGCTGCTGGTTTTACGCTTCCTAGCGCAGAGAAACTAAATTTAATAAAAAGAATTACGCGAGAGGAAAACCTTCCCTAAACTAAATTTCAGGCTGCTGGGAAAGATTCACAGTCACTCTTCTAAGGTTAGACTCTTTATAACCTTGTCTTTTTCTTCAGAAACAACAAAGCTGCACTTCGATCAGCAGATGGTCAGACATCTCAGATGTCCTCAGTTAGCCTTTTACATGCAGAAGCAAAACACAAGTGGAGCCTGAGAAGGCCTGCTAGGGTTTTTGTGCTCAGTTTGATTTAGAAATTATTCTGAAATCAACTTTTTAATTATTCATTGTTGCTTTTTTTTTTTTTAGAAAGATCTTAGATCCTATAGCATAATTTTTAAATGCTTTTCAGGATAAGAGAAAATAAAAATGTGTAATGTCTTAAATTGAAAAGTCTAGAATATATTTTAGGATTTTTGCACTACCAATAAGAATTTTTATCATTTATTTTACCTTGTGAAAAACTGATCTGTTCACAGTGACCCGTGCATGTTGCTTTAAATGCTGATAAGCTCTGTTCACCCCACCCCTCTGTTCTGTGAGGCGTTTCCACTGTTAACATAATCTTTTTAAATGACTCGGTCCCTGTTTTCTCTTGTGCATTTCATGCATGTTTGCACACTCTGCTTGCTAATGGTTAGCATCCCGCTACTGACCAGCACCCTGCTCCACATTCTCCTAGCACTAAAGTTACCCTCACCTTTTGCTTGCCTTCTGCACTCGTAAATAAAGTGACCCTCTGGGTTTTTATCTCTGGCTTCTGTCTGGTTCCTCTTGGACAATTATATTAACAAGGTTGTACATAGAAAAGACGACATCATAATGTTCTCTGAGAGTTTACACATTAGCTGCATTCATCATGAAACTTGCTCACTGGAGGTGAAGCAGAGGTAAATTCTTAGCGAAATAATTTGCCCAAACATGAAAACATTTAAGTAGATCCAGGGGCAACATTCTGCACCAGCCTCAAAACCACAGTGGACATTTTACATTTCACTCAGGAAGCAACCTTTGTCTATAAGATGTCACAAAAACAGCCAAAAGCTTGATAACAGGGAAATGATTTAATGTTAAAAAAAAAAAAAAAAAACACCGGATGTTTTTTTTGTGCGTGTACACACACACACTGCCAACACATTTTAGTTCAAACAACATGTAAAAGTGCATGTTGCATCCGATGGGTCCTTTAAGTTTCGAAGAACAACTTTAAGGATATTGAAAAAAGACAATTCTGAGAATGGCAGAACCTTTTGAAAAGCTATTTATGTAATTACCTCGGTCCTCGGTTGTCCCGAAATTCTGTGCATGCTCAAAGAAGGCTTAAGTGCACTGAAATTATAACTCCTTTAACCCGTTATTTCATTTTTGATGTATTTAGTGAAATGGTAAAATCAATGTGGCCAAGATGGCTTTTTTAATGTGAATGTGCCAAAATTTTTCCTATCAAATGGTCAGAACACATTGCTGCTTCAGAATATTAATCAGTACACACCTTTTTTTATTATTTTTTTTTATTTTGGAATCATGCAGTGTTAACATTTTGTAACAAGTAATGGATTCCCGTCTCTGCGATCATGCTTGTCGTTCTTGATGGTTGTCAGGAAAAGTCAAACTGATGCCCTGTCTCTGTTAAGGGGCAGCCGAGCATGTTTTAACCTCAGAACTTAATAATCCTTGGAGAAATAATGAAAGCTGTTCAGGAATCCATTTGCACTATTATAAGCAAATATATGCATACCTCTAAGTACGCCCTGCAGTGTTGAATATGGATTTTGCAACCATTATGAGCATTTTTTGTTAAATTGAATCTGTTTACTTAAAAGAGGTCATCATATAGAAAGCACAAATTTTCCCTGGTCATTTTTGGGGTTAATCATGTTTTCTGTTTCCCCTGTTAGGAATTTTTTTTATTCATGCCATATCCTTGTCCTCTGGTTCAGCTAGGTTTGTAGTTGGGGACGCTGTGGTTGCAGAGGGGATTCCAACTGATGGGTGTTTCTCTCATGAGACATGCCGCATGTTCTGGTAAAGCCTAAATGAAACTAACAAGCAGTGATTGAGAGGTGGCTGTGGGGTGGCTGTTGCTGTTCCTGTGGCCTTTTTGCAAGCTGTATGTTTTTTTTTAGGTTGTTTTTTTACAGCAAGCATGTTGTTTTTTCTTTTGAATCTAAAAAAATAAAGGTGAAAAGCACAGAACTAACACATTAAAAGCAGGAAAAAAGCTCTGTGTTTGGCCATGAGTGCTGTATAATGGCCTTCCAATTATCCCTGTTCGAAGAATCTAGACTTAGTTGTAATTTACTGTAATAGCAGGCTTGGAACATGGATGGGGAGCTGTAGTTTTACAAAAATGTGTGAGAAAACTAGGAGTTGTGCTAAGTGGATTCAGAAAATGTTTTTTTCGTCTTAGTTTTTGAGCAACAACCGCTTATTCCTTAATGTTCTGTCCTTTTGAATTCTGCCTATACCTGTCTCAACCAGTAGGAACCAAAAGACAACAGCTTCGCCTTTTTTGCCTAATATTTCGCCCACTCCACGCCCAAGCTTTTAGCAGCTGCCAGCGATGGTACCTTTTTTAAAAATGAAATAGGGCAGAGACGGAAAGACCAAGAGAGAGAATGAATGAAGAGATTTAAATGCTCATTGGCTATTCAGTCAAGAAGGCCAGGACCCACTTGAGCTCCATTTGGGTGCTCTTAACTGCCCTAGTGCATTCAATAGTGCCTTTGTTTTAAACTAAAAGAGACTAGAAGGACTCGGCTCTACGTTGGCCAGCATATCCAAGGCTGTAGAGATATAGTATAAGATGTTTCAAAGACATACAATAGCATTATTAAAACAAGGAGCACGGACTGCTAATTGGTTGTGCCCTAAGCCCGGCATTACTGGGTAGTTTGTTTCCCTGAATACGCTTAGTTTACAAAGAATCAGTTTCAGGTTTCACTATAAATTTAATTTTTGATAAATGTCTAACAAATAAGGGCTAATTTTAATCTTTATGGATATTCGCATAAAAATGGGTGGATGGTACTGTAGCTGAGGAAAATGAAAAAAAAAATCTAAAAACCAAATAAATTAAAAAAAAAACAATAAGAAATCTGAAAAAACAAAATAACAAATATAAAAACAAAATAACAAATTCGAAAAGGGAATAACAAATATATAAAAAAAAACAATAAAATATGAAAACAAAATAAAAATCTAAAAACAAAATAAACAAATCCGAAAACAAAGTAATAAAGTCGAAAACAAAATAACGAACCAAAAAACAAAACAGCAAATCTTAAAAACAAAATAATAAATCCAAAAACACAATAACAAATCCTACAACCAAATAAAAATCTGAAAACGAAATCAAAATCAAAATCAAAAAAAAATTACAAACTTAAACACAGAATAACAAATCCCAAAACAAAATAACAACTCTAAAAACAATATAACAAAAACAAAATAACATCCAAAATCACAACGTCAATTCAGTTAAACCAGAACAGGTAAATTTTGCAAATAGAATTCTTACGGCTGATTGGATGATACGTTGGTGACAGGAAGTAAGAAACTGTGTATCTAACTTTATTTTATTTTTAGTTATTGTAAATAGAAGACACGTTATAGCTATGCATATGTAGCCTGTGACATTACTGAAGTACACTGAAGTAGTTATTTTCTGTAGTGTCTCTTATAAAACTTCTGAATTATTTTTATATAAACTGCAGAAATTTGGCAAAATTTTAATCCACAGTGTAGACAACACATTTTTACGCATTCATACACATATGAATCCACTACTGCAGCAGCCTGCTTTATTTCCTGTATATCTTCAATGACAGATGTTTTGTTCAATCAGCAGTAGGAATTCAATTTATGGAAACAAAGCTACTGTAACTGTATTAGCATCACGACAGCTATGTTATGTCATACCATTGGCCAAAATGGGTTGACATGACAGTTATTTGACCTGATATAGACAGTAGTGACAGATATTCCAAAGTTCTATAGTTAAATTATTCTGTCATTTCTGGATTTCTTTAGAGGAACTCTTTATTAAGAATCGTCACAAAGCACACACAGAAAAAAGTGCAACAAGTGTCACTTTGGATGCAGAGAATCCTGGGTATGAACAAAATGCACAGAACAAACAAATCTCTCTACAGAGGCATTTGGCATGACTAAAAAGTCTAACAAGGGATTGCTTGGATGATTAGCCGTCAATGTGACAGGCCTCTGTTGCTTAGGAACATGACTATTCTGCCTTAATTGTCGCATCACTCGGTCTGCACTGCACGGCTTCAAATTGACAGCAGTTGTAATTTCCTCTGTAAATATGAACATTTAACACGCCTCATCTTCTCTTGTCTCAGTTTCCGTATTTGCAACAATGTTAAACTTGCAAAAGAAAATGTTTGCTATTTATTTCCTTGATTTAATTTATTGCTTTTTTTAAGACACAGATTGCATCCCTGTTTGCTAACACAGGATATCCTGTACTTATGACTCCCTGATACCTGTTGTCATGGTTACCGCACACTGCAAAACGAGAGGGGGAAACAGGAAGTGGGGTGGGGTGGAGTGGGTGGTCGAGGGGCGGCAGACGCCCACAGCAAGCAGGTGATTGTGTGTGCTAGCTGTTTGTAATTTAGTTAGTGAGTCAATGTAAATGAGGGGTTTTAGTTAAGGCGGTGCGTGTGTGTGTGTGTGTGTGTGCTTGTGTTTCAGTGGGTGTAAGGGTTGTGTTTGAGTGTATGAGTTGTGTAATGGCAGCAAGATTAGAACACAGGTTAGGGCTACACATAATGTATTAACGCTTTATATTTTGGGTCCACAAGAGGGCAACAATTTAATTACAACTATGTACCACCCTTCTTCAGTAACAAAGGGTATGAAATACCTTAGTTCCAGTTTTGCACTTTAAATGCTGTTCTGATATAATTGTAATTTGCTTTACACCCTGTATCTATGTGTATAGCGGCTATACTAGGAATCGGTGGCTTGATAGTTAAAAGGCTCCTTTTGTTAAAGAATTGGGTAAGCCCCGGCTATGCCACAGTGCCACTGTTGGGTCCTTGCGCAGGGCTCTTCACTTTCTTGGCTTCAGGGGCCCTATGTCATGGCTGACCCTAACATAGTGGGACATGTGGTTTCACTGTTCCGTGATGTAAATGTGTTAAATAAAGGTTGCATCTTCTTCATATAATCGAATACCTATAAAAATGAATCATCTATGCTGTTGCTGCACTACATCTAAATAAATCTGCTACCGAAAAGTCGGAGGTTTAATTGTAAAACATATTTAGGAAAATGTATTTGTCTTCTAGGGCTATAAATGGTAAAAAAAAAATTGCAGTATAAATATTGCTGCTTCAGGGTTGCACTATGGACAATTAGGCCATACATGTATAGTAAAATACTTACAAATAGTTGATAGTGGGATGCAACAGGCTGTAGTTATGCAGTACTTTACCTGTTCCTTCCTAAACTGCAAGTACAATATTTTAAATTTTCCAGTGTACATTTTGATCTAGTAATGATTTCAGTTAGACCATACATATATATTAACAACATTAATATATATAAAACAAAAAATAATATTATAAAATATAATATATTACCCCTTATGACATTACAGCAGATGCCTACGCCATCTTTAAAACTACGGCATAACGTTAGCCATGGTATGACACCTCTTGTGCAGAGAGGCTTAGGCTCCTTGCTCAGATACCAAATAGTGGTGACTTGGCAGTGCTGGGAACCCGAGAGCCTTAACCATTAAGCTACTACTTTCCCACCATATACAAATAGGAGTATGTAAGCTGTTTATCTATAAGAATAAAATGTGTGTGGGATTGTCTACTTGTTTAGAAATACATATTAGGAAACTTAAATCGTGTATAGGCTTTAATTTTTTATATATATTTCTATGGTTGTTGTTTCAGGTATTGTTCCAAAGCAACCTTGCAGAGGCTTTTGCATATTTAATTTCTTTGGATAAATAAGTAAGAATGGACAAAAAAATATCCCAGTGACAAAAAACCTTAAGACAGAAGCCCAAATTACATTATTTGGCACACACCCTTATTCAAAGTGACTTACATTTACCTCATTTATGCAGCTGAGGGTTAACGGCCTTGCTCAGGGGCCCAGCTGTCATGGCTTGGTGGAGCTGGGAATCAAACCCACAATCTTCGGGTGGGTAGTCCAACACCTTAACTAGGAGCCACCACTTCCCAAAAAGGCCCAAATTCTAAATAGATGTTTATTTTTTTTTTATCCTGTTTAAAACAGCAGTCCTTAGATACACGTTAGAATGTACATACATTAAAAAAAAGGAAATTGATTTAGTGTTTGGCAAAAAAGAGTGCAGTTTTGTCAGTCATTAAATCATAATGTCATTTTTAAATATAGTGACTGGGTTTGAGGTTGAAGTCACAACCTCAAGTCACAAGTCAGATTTTAATTATATCTTTTCCCCCTCTCTTGTCTTTCAAACATGCAAACCCTTCGAGCCCTTTTTACTACCCCCATAGGGTCTTTTGTTATATTTTATGGTCTCTTGTTAGGTTTTATTTCATTTATTTGTTTATTTTAATAGCGCTTGCGTCGCGATGACGTCACACGGGATGAAATTGCCGGGCCTTTAAGAAGCGGCGCTGGCGTGAAAGCCGGAGCTTTTTCATCTCAATGGTGCAGAAGGAGCGACTTGTGCAAACGCAAGCGAGATTATCAGCGCGATCAGAGATGGTCGATATAAGGAGAGGAAGAAAGACAGCTTTTTTTTGTGTTTAAATCAGCGAATACATGCATGACGTGTGATGTCTTCATGACACAAGGAAAGGCTAAAAGAAAGGGAAAAAGGATCTCTAACAGACGTGTGTAACCTACCTTATTTTTTCCATCATGACGGGTTTGCTGATGGCTTCTGGTCTTGTGTGTAAGAGAGAGAGAGAGAGAGAGAGTGTGTGTGTGTGTGTGTGTGTGTGTGTGTGTGTGTGCGCGCGCGCTCGGGTAGTTCAGTGGCATCGATGCAACAGGTAGATTTATATATTTCAGTTTTGAGTAGAAAATCCTTGATAGCATTTTTTCATATATTATTATTATTATTATTATTATTATTATTATTATTATTACACTATACAACAATTAATTTCCATATAGACGGTTTTTCGAACATGTGCTGAACGCGTATTTTTGCCGAGGAAATTTTATACGTATTTTATTCTCATATTTATCTAAATGTATTTTTTTGGTTAATATCCTTATTTGTTTGGTTTTTTATTATTATTATCATCCGATGTTCTTATATATACTATAATCATTAATTTAATTTATCTTTATAAAATCTTTAAATCTATTTATCTTCCAGATTTACACATTATCCACGTCGTGCACTTTAAACGACAATGTATATAAATAAATGCGATGAATTCAGTCAAAATCTATCTAAGAATAAACTGCAGCTTTATAGAAAGCAGTCAGATGCTTTTGGTTTTGGTTTAATCCAATACTTTAGGGTAATGGGGCAAACAAAATATGTGTGTATTGTTGTACAGGGACGTCTCCTGTTCCTCTAACAAAATTCTTTTAATTATCATTAGTGGTTATTCTGTTGGTTGTAGGGTTACATGAATATCATAAGTACAACCCTTTATAGAAAAACCCTCAGTCCAAAGTTGTTTCAGCACCGAGAGATGGACAGCTCCTTCAACCAAAACAGATACAACCTACATGATCGCTGTGTAAATCCAATCATCCAGATTAGATTTACTCTCTTTTGTTCTCACTAATTTATTAAAGGGATGGTTAATAGTTTGTACATGCAGAATGTACAGTATGTACGATACTGTTTTAAATCGATGAGCTAGGAAAAAATTACTAATTGATTTAGGATTATGATTTGCACTATGTACGCATGCAATAGTTTTATGCTCCCAATTGCAGCTGCGTATAAAAAAAAAATTAAAAAAACGCTGCATGTTGTGAAAGGTCAGGGTGGGAAGCATATTCACCTGATTAATTCCAATTGACAGTAAGTAAACCAGAAATTTTTGCTTGATGTGTGAGTGCTAACCTTTACCTCGAAAGGTTACATTAACAAATTGTATTAAATTTTTTGTTATACACGTCATGCACAGACCTTATTAAAGAGACTTGATTTATATAGTTTCACTTAGAGCTTTCTCCTGTGTGCAGCTAATTTATGATTGCCACCCTGGCTATATGTTTATTTTGGGGTATTTCCTGCTGGTAATATAAGTGCATGACACACAGAGGCGCACACTACTTATTCAGCCTGCTGTCAAAGTGCAGAATAAACAGCTTGTGCAGATGGATGACTTTAGACATGGAAGTGCTACAGTTTTGCAGCCATCTTTAAAGAGGCCTATAGGCTTTTGAAGAAGACGACTAGCTCTTTTGAAGCACCAGGACACTAAAGGGAAACTGAGATCAAAACATGATAGAATGTGTGCAAAGGGACTCCATTTAGGGACACATTTAATGCACTATTACAGTCTGTGGTAAAGCACTAGACCGGCAGGGCCTGTGGTCTCTAGGGGCCGTGTGGGTCACTGGCAGTTTTTGATGTGGTATTATAATGGGGGGGGGGGCTGCTGTGGCTTTAAGATTCTAAGGAAGTCTAGAAAAGCTAAGGATCTAAGATGCACAAGTGACAAGTGCACAAGTGATTTTTTTTCTAGTGTTGAAATACCATCTTAAGACAACAAGTTGCCAGTGAAAATGTCCTTAACACACTGAAACATTTGAAATGTATTTATATAGATTTTAATTTATTTTTATAACATTTTAAATCACAGTCCTGGTGAGAAGATCTGAACAGAATAGCTTTACAGATATCTCTATAGAGACCCTTCGTGTAATTAATTAATGTGACAGAGGCAGAAAAAAATGAGAATTTTAAGATCACCAAAATGAGTGAGCACTGAAGGTGAGGTGTGGTATGACGATGACGCCCACAAAGAGCACCTCTAAGCATAGTGGCTCTCTTGTGCCATTAATCTGAGTGGGCAAGACGAGTAGAAGGCCAGATCTATCGTTACCTTAATTTGAGACAAGGCCCCACTCAATCTCACTCTATATAATTAAAACATATGAAACAAGTGCCATGATTAATGTTATTGATAGCTACTGGAAATAGCTCATTTCCCTTGCAGAGATTATTATATAACCACTGAATAGACACTTAGCAGTTTCTTGTTCTTTACAATAGTGTATAAAATAATGTATTAAACTACATTGTTTTGGTGGCTGTTCAACCAAAAAATCACCAATGACCAATCACCAATGAAACTGAATTTTTAAAAATAAAAAAATTGTTTTGTTTTTTTTTTTATTTTTGCGATTGTTTTTGGAAAAGAAACTGATCCAGGTTTTAGCTAAATCTCGGTGCAGTATATTTGCCGTAAATGTGCTCTAAAAACGTTGCCTGGAAACAAATACAGATACACCGGCCAGACACCACATTGCCCCTAATGAACGGTACCATGGCACTGACTAAACTGATAAGAAATGTCACCATTATTTTTATTGTTTTCTTTCATTAGACTTAATATGGAGCCCGCTTAGTGCATCTGATGGTGCCGGCATGGTGCTGCATCTTTCTCTTCCGGCCCGTACACACACAGAGAGGGAAGAAATGCTGCAGGTTGTCTGGGCTGATTGGTTTCTTCTAAACCTAATCTACCTCCTGTGTGAGGAAAAGCATTCAGCGGGAGAACAAGGGAAAGAGAAGAAAGAGAAAAAGATTGATTGAGATGCCATTGCTTATTTTTATAAATCCATTTGCTCATAAGTAACAAGAAAAAGATTAATAAGAGGCAAATTAAATAAAAAACGCAGTTTCAAATATTTTTATCACATTCTCTTAATAGCAGGCTCGTTTGATATGTCAGCATAATCAAATCCTGGCATAAGGGGAGGGCAGTGTTCCGCCTTAAAGGCATGAAGTAAATGCTATTACATTATTTTGCCTATCCGCTAAAATATTAAATTCACTTCATTATGTGTAGTGTTATCTATCTGAGCCATATGGGTTTTTTTGCATTGTATTAGCAATCTAAAAACATTTCAATTATCATTAGAACTACAGCATTGTAGACAGATCTGCATGGCATAATGTAAGTAACAATATCAAATTTTACAAAACATATTTTTCAACCATTTCTCTGCCATTTTATTTCTGCTTATTATGTTTACTGAACCTGTGTATTTAAAATCTGTGTAAGTTTTGAGTTTACTCGCCAGGTTTCATAAAAACATGTGGTACAGGAGATTCTAAGGTATTTGTTCTCATCGTTATATTTATTGATTTATATGCTTTTGCCTACATCATTACAACCAACTTTGTCTTTTATAAACTCTGACAGAAGCCAATCCAGGTTTACTGAATATATATATGCTGTAAATAATTAAATGAATGGTAATTTTTTTTTTTTAAGAAAGAAAAGAAAACGTCGCTACTCATCTTGACATTTTATTTTAGTCAAATCCCTTGAGGCTGATGTGGCGTTCCTAAAATAATGTCTTTTTAATGAATTTTAATGTTTGCATTTTTTTTTTCTCTTTCATTTCTCTGTAGCTCGCATTGTACTTCCCCTCTTATCCGAAGTGGTCATAAGAAAATGATTGGCTGTACTTTATAAGTCATACATCTACTAAATTGCATGAGCACTTATCGTAAGCATTAGTTTCTATTCAGATGCTGGATGGACGGACATATATGCTGCTGTGCTTGGCTGGCTCCCCTTGCTGAGCCACATCAGCAGTCGAGCAGAATGTAAGGCTTTCATCACAACCAGGGATATAATTTCTCAGCTTTTAATAATGCAGTACTGTTCAGCATGGCAGTCATTATATTCCCTCAGACCCTTGGTTGTATAGTCTCCAGAGACCTATAGTTTAAATCAGCATGGCACATACCAGGATTTGAGAGGAAAGTAAATTTCTTAGCTGTATTGCTTTGACATATTGTTTTTCATTGCCTAGACTTTGAGCATTTTACTTATTTTTTAAGTTCTCGATTGTGCACTTTTTTTTCTTGCAGGGATCATAACCGTTCATGTAAATAAGATTCAAACAGTTTAATAGCTCTGGATGAAAACGTGCCCAGAAGGCCACAAGGACCCAAGAAAAATAAGGTAAGCAAAGAAACAGACATCCACCCTTCTTAATCTGATTTGATTTCTTGTGTGCTCTTATCATATTGATTGCTAAGCCACAGACATAATTACACAGCTGCTGGAATTAGGGAGGTTAGTACAAACCAATAAATGCATTTTATACACATTGATTATTTTCAGCAAAAACGAGTCAGTGGGCAGACCAGACAAGCGACAAAGACAGAACATTGACATGAAGGCGAATAATGGACTGGACTATATGGTTTGTGGAAAGGGCATGAGGCTTAGTAGCATGACATTATCAACTGAAGATATCATTTGAGGGCTGCATAAGTCACTTTATATTAGAAAAGGATTTCTCAGACCATTTGTAAAAGGTCTTTCAGTTCTGGTTTTAAATGTTGCAGAACGCATGTGACTGCTATTCAATTGAATATAAATCTGTGTGTGAATGTGGGTGTACAGTATATAAAAAGATACTCATGTAAAATGTATGCAGTGGAGGTGATAGTGATAATATAAAATATGTATGATATGCTTCACCACTTACAGTATTTAACTATTTCAGCAATAGGATGCAATCTTTTTAACTCAGGAGTTATGCAAGGATATATATATTTGCTTTAGGGATTTCCAAACAGACAACAGGGGTTTATTTAGTAGTTACTGGTTGATCAAATAATATTTTTAGTAATATAATGGACTAAAAAGTATATTTGTGAGGTCAATATGTTGTGCTATACCATGTCTTTTTTGTACCATATTTGATATAAAATAATAGATATTTCAAGTTTACATAATAATTACCATAAAACCAAATAAACTTATATAATCACACCAATAGTCTTTGATATGCATGTCAAATTGTTTGCTAATTTGTAATATAATAATATTTTCCTTCAAGACGCAGAAAACTATTGCTTATGTCATGTTACATTTCTACTGAATGAATAAGAAGTAGATGCTCCTTGTACAGTTGTGTATACCCAATTTTATTGCCTATCCTTTCCACACAGTAAGCAGATCTATGATTTATAACCATTAAAACTATTTGTAATTTAATGTTCTTCTCTCTAACAAATAGGCAAACTACATCAGAATATACTACTTGATAAACGGGGCCTACATATTGATTAGGATTTAGTTCTGGATATTGTGGAAGACTAGTGATTTTGTTGTTGGAACTATATCAATAGCAACAACAAGTCATAGTCTACCTCATTGTCCAGGACACACTCACATTGTATATTTTGAAAAACATTCTTATCCGCATAAAGGTTTATTATCAGCAGCTGATAGAACAGGAACATTTAAACTCTGCTTTCAAGCAAGCTTTTACAAGACAAAGAAATTCTTGCCTTTTTTGTCATTATCGGTAAAAAATGTTATCCCTTTTTTTTACTTCTGACTTCTTTTATGTGCAATCTTAAACGTTTTTTCCCTCAATCTGTCAAATAAAGACAATCCACAATGGTTTCTGTCTCATTCTTGACCAAACAAATGAAAAGTGAATACAAATTGAAATAATTTCACGCACAATAGAACGGATCGCATTATTTTCTTTGTCACAATTCAAGCATAAAATCTTCCGGACATTAAAGCATAAATATCTCACTAATAGCTGTAACAATGCTTGATAAGAAAGCTGCATGCAATACAATATTATTTGGCATCTGGTTGTATACACACAGTTCTTATTTTATATCAACGAAGCATTTATCACAAGAATTGAAAAGAGAAAAAAAAAACAAAAGAAATTATAATGCATATTATGGTGAACAAAGAATGACAAGTGCGTCCTTAAGATATTTTTGACAACTTTTTAATTAAAAAGAGGAAAGACTACAAATTTTACAGGGTTTAGCAAATACATGAAGTTAATTATTGACAACTAAAAACATCATAAAGTGATTCTTACATTGCAAATACACTTTTTTTACTTTTAATCTAGTTTTTAATTGTAATAGTGAACTGTGAATGAATAGAAATAAAAAGTGTGTGTTTAGTATGAGGACTGGGTATATACAAATACTGTAATTATATAAAATTACAATGAGACTTTTTTTATTAGAGAATTTTTAAAATACTCTTAAAGAATAAATTTGTCTGAAATTCATAGCAATTGGTAAACAAATTCAAAAGCATTAAGAATATTTATTGTTTGCGGGGCTAGAGCTAAATTTGTATTGTTTTAGCATGAATAGATTAGCTGGTTTTACTTTTTGCCACGTTCAGTCAAATCAGTCTGTCTGTTCATTAGGTTCAGGTCAACATTTTTACAACATTAACAGTATTTTTGTGTATTTTTATTTTAGGTTATACACTATAAGGACAAAGGTATTAGGTCAGCTGACCATACATATGTGTTTTTTAAATATCCTATACCAGATTTAGTCTTACCCCTGCTCTTACAATGAACTACTAGTGTGGCTGTAGAGATTTGCTTACTCGGTCACACTAGTAATAGTGAGTTCAGGTGCTGTTGGGTGAGAAGGTCTGGGAAACAGTTAAGGTTCCAGTTAATCCCAATGGTGTCTCAGTAAAGTTGAGGTCATGTCTTGATGGAGGGCTATCAGTTTGGGCCATTTGGGCCGCATTCCAACTGTGGGTCTCAATGACCAAACATGATGGCAGGTCATATCGATCTGTACCACACTTAAGGAAGTTAAAGTTTTGGTCACCTGAAACATGCAGTGTATAATTATACAACATAAAAAGACATTTTAGACAATTGTATGCTTCAGTTTGTACAATCTGCTCAGTTTGGGAAAGACATGGTTATTTGGGTGTGCTGGTAAGGAGTCCATATAGTGTATTTTGTGGCAACTTGGTATAACAATGACAATAGGCTCGTACATGAATTGACCTCTGATGATTTATTGATCTATTATCATGTTTCCCTGTCACAAAAACATGACTGTTACATTTTTTCAAGACAGAAATTAATTTTAAATTACTGCACAAAACTATCCTCTTTTTTTTTCCTTATTGGTTCACTTCTCACTAAGCCATGATATAACAAATCTGTAGAAAATAGCTAAAAACACTTTTCGCCCAACATATAGCATATTTTCCTGACCATGTTACAAAGAATAATTTAAACAATTAATATAAATTCAAGTTTAAATTACATACAATCCATGGAAAATATTGATATATTTAAACTTACACTTACAAAAAATACAATCATTGTCATATGGCGTCTATGTTATTTAAATGTAAATTATGCCTACTTTCTTCTTCTCCTTTCGGCTGTTCCCTTTTAGGGGTCCTAGTTTTCATCTGGACTAACACACCACATAGGTGAAATAAGAAACTGAATATTACAAACAATACATAAATACAAACAAATACAGGGTCCAGGGCTTAGCAGCAGACCTTTAATATTGATCGTGAAACACCATCATCACAACCAAAACTAACATCAACAAAGATAATATTACCCTCTGTCACCACAGCCACAGAAATTTTTTTTTAACCAAAACTGCAAAGCAACAAAATTTCCTGACTTTTAGCTTTATTACCCAACAGGTAACTACAGCATCTGCCTTAGTGTAATAAAGAAACAGCAGCACAATTATAAATGTGCATATTCCCACTTTTTCAATTTATTTTTTCAAGTTCTTAATTGGGTAAAATCCATTTTGTGTAGAGTGTCATTTTCTTTGGACGTCACAGACAGGCGAATGAGTCAGTTTTGGCCCATCGTGGAGCTCAGTCTTTTAATTACTCCCAGTTTTGAAAAAAAAAAAAAAAAACGCTTCTTGTTTTGTTGGTCATAAATAGCCAGACTGCTGTATCAACATCTGGAAACACTGATTCTAGTTTTCTTGCTCTTATTCAGTATATTGATTAAAAGTGTTGGGACACCTGACTATTATATTCATGTGTATTTTTGAACATCCTATTCATTTCATTGTCACTACTTTGATAATCTCTTAAGCCCTTATCCAGCACGACTTACGTTTATACAGGTGCCCAGCAGTAATGGCTTGGTGAAGCTGGGAATCGAACCCAAAATCTTCAGGTTGGCAGTTCAACACCTTAACCATGAGCCACCACTTGACGTCGCAATTACAAAAACGCAATATAACACGCCGTGGTATTACAGAGAGACGTTTTTTTTGTATCGATAGTAAAAACCATTTTTATTTAAGCAAGTAACCCTGTTAAGAAAACTCAAAACCTCTACAATATAACCGGAAATGTATCACATACATTATTTAGAGCAGTTAAAATCAATATTTATCTAATAACATCACTAAAACATAAACAATTTAAAGAAAATATATATAAAACATTTAAAGCATTGCCAGTTGGCGTCACTGGTCTGGAAGAGGTAAATACACACTTTCCTGGGCTAAGACAAGCTAGTTATCCTAGGGGTTAGCCGAGCTTTTCTCACGATGTCTAGCTTTTCTGAAAAAGTCTGCCTTGAAAACAGATTTTTAAGTATGTCTAAGACAAAGTGAATTTCTCTTCCTTTGTTAACCATTGTGGGTGTAAAAATTCTAATTCACCGGTACAGATGCGTTTCGGTAGATAAACTTCGCTGTAGCGATTTTACTCCGATCAACCAATCAGAGGACGAAAAAAATGCTGATGTTATATTACTGTCAAGGGTGAATTTGAAATCTGATTGGTTAAAGAAAGTCTATAACAATTAACAATCTGCCACTACTAATATAGTTAAAGTTACATGGGCAGCACTAGTGATTCTGAAGGCCCTGGGCAGATTACATTAACATGGCAGCACACAGAAACTTAGAAATTTGATTGGACAAAAAAAATTCCAATATCCACATACACGTACTGGAAGCAGTGGAGCAAAAGAAACACTACGAAATGAACAGAATAAACTGTTGGAAAAAAATAGTTCAATTTCATGAAACAAATATTGGGTTGAAAGGTTGTAAATGTAGGTCAGTTTCTGATATTGTTAGGTCAGCAGAGAAGACCTTGCTGGCCTGACTGCACGCCACAGCTAAAAATCGTGAGTATTTTTTGTTCATTTGGTCTCAATTGTATTACTGAGATGAGACACTTATGAAGGGTGAGAAGGTCTAGGCTGCAGTCGGTATTCCAGTTCATCCTAAAGGTGTTGGGGGGGGGGGGGTTTGAGGTTGAAACTCAGTGTTGAACCCTGTGGTTCTTCAGTCGTAACACCATGTCACATGTCATTTTTCTCATAGGCTTTCGCAGAGAGATTGTCATGCTGGGACAGTCATTTGGGGCTCTTAGTTCTGGGGAAACATAGAGACATCTTAGACAACTATGCTTTTAACCTTATGACAATAGTTTTGATATGACACACTTGTGTAAGTGTGATTGGTAAGGTGTCTGCAAACTTCTGGCTATATAGTGTAAGTTGCAGCAGTATCCTTGTGTAATATGTGTGTCATTGTCAAAAAAAATACCTAAAATATGACAGCTGACATGATAAGCTTGCTGCTGCTACAGCTAAGGATCCATGTTCCTTTTTTTTTTTTTTTTTATTTATTATTTTTTTTTTTGTACTTTTTTTTGGTCAAATCTTATCTGAAACACAATGGGGGTGTATGGCGTTTCCCCACTCTCGTGTGCTATTAAATCCTGTGATATGATTGGCTAATAATTCTATCCCAGATGCAGTTCACCAATAATAGAAAGGAATTCTGGATACTAGCCAATAGTATCCTAGAAGGCGGGATTTGGAATACGGGTGTGTTGAAAACGCGTACTTTTTTGGAGGAAAAAAAAACATGGAGTCGGAAACAGTAAGATTTTACATTTATTATGGAGATATTTGTAAATAACTATTTGTGACATTTTATGTTTTAGTCGGTAAATCCGAATGTTAACAGATAGCCAGGATAGTGTTTTTCTTAAATAAAAAGGAATGTTTTAGACGTAAAACAGTAAAAACGTTTTGCAGCTAACTTTTTTGGAACTTAGCTCGCTAGCGGGTCTTTTTTTCCTGGCTAACGCTTTTAGCATCAGAGCTAACAAAGTTATAGGTTACACTGTATGTCTACAAAAGTTTAAAAAAATAGGCAGTTTGTTTTTATAAACTATATTTTGTTCCTGTCTGGTAACTCCTAAAGTAATCTCTCAGTGCTGTTACCCCATTTTCCTTTAAATGTAAACGTTGTAAAGTTTTCCTAAAACGTAAAACATGGTTAAAAGTAAACTTCACAGAAGATATGCTAAATAACTTAGCAAACAAATTTAAAGCTGCAGCATGCCAACCACAACAGCCTTTATTACTATGTTATATTAGTATAAATAATAATAATAAAATTAACAATTGTAATAGAAAGTTTCTGTTAATCAAATTGCTATTGTAAAAAAACAATATATTTAACTTTTTTAAACTTAACTTAAAAAGTAAATTGTGTGTAAAATGCAGATTATAAAAAATACCCAAAGCACAAAATAGGTTTTATACCCGAAAACGTATATAACATGATCAAATTAAAGAGATGTGGCTTTAGTTAAACCCGAAGTTATTCTATTTAGTAAAAATCTAACTAAATTTATAACAATGACACATTATTGTGATATTGTGTACTAATAAAGAGCAGGATAAAGTACTGATAAAGTGTCCTATAGTATCTATTATCATCACAGTGATCTTACACCCTGTGATTTTATTTAAGTTTTTTGTAAATCATTATGTTTTGCATACCGAAAGTAAAAGACATTTGGTAGCTCTCACAGGCAAGTATTTGATTGAATTTCTTTTTAGTGATATTCCAGAGGAAAAGCAACACGGACACAGAATTTTGAGCATTGTTGTACCGTAGCTCTACAAAGGTCATGTCTCCCAAAGTGGCGCAACAGCAGAGCAAGGTTGAGGACACGGCGGTGCAAGTGGCAGTTCGAATACGCCCTCTGCTCCCTAAAGAAATTCTGCACAATCACGAGAGCTGCATCACCGCGCTGCCTGAGGATAAAAGGGTTACTCTCGGCCATGATCGGCATTTCCACTTTGACTTTGTTTTTGAAGAAAGTGCAATCCAGGAAGATGTATATGCAGCCTGTGTCCAACCCCTTATTGAAGCCTTTTTTCAGGGTTTTAATGCCACAGTCTTTGCTTATGGTCAGACAGGCTCAGGCAAAACCTACACCATTGGAGAGACTAATATATGTAAGTAACTTTTTTACATTTTTCTTCTGCAGTTTATGCAGGTTTTTTGCAGCGTTATGGTGGGTCAGTATGAAGTGCATTTAGACGATGCATCATATTACAAATCGCCCGGGCCATGTACTGTTTCTAGTCATATACTGCAATGCTGTCGAGTCCTTGATTCTGAATAGTTAACAACCTGAACAGCACGTATTGATTTTCTATAACTCCCCAGACTGGTAAAGTCTTTGAGCAGATTTTAGGCATTTGGTTTATATTCTTCACAGTATTAAATAGTAACGATCCTCTGGGAGTACCTTTTACTGATGGATGAGGTCCAGGTGGACTGATGAGCTACGAATGAGAACTAGCCAGAAACTGTACTCCATATAAATGTACATTTTTCAAGTAAAAAATCTGATCTGTCTACCTACACTGCACACGCTAAAGCGTGCATCCAATTTATATCCGATTTATTACTACATACGAATAAAGCCTGAATCCGATCTGAAAATATCTCAATCCGTGTTCTTTTTTCTTGCTTAAACTGTCCTGAGTCGTATCCGATGTGTGGCCACATTGGAGGACAAACCAACTGAATTGGATCAGTGGATCAGTGGATCAGTGTAAATGCAGCCAATATGCCACACCCCCCACAGAGCTCACTAAGGCGCTCTTGTGGGTCGGGACCCCCCTGTTGGGAACCGCCACACCTGTATGATAAGTTTTGGTGTACCTACACATATAAAAAGTAATTTCACCATTACAGACATCCTGAAAGAGTTTTTATGTCTTATATTAAAGAAGTGTTTCTTGTGACAACTATAGACTTATTGTGTTCTATCAAGGCCAGCGATTTTCTGGGTTTGAAGATGGTTGCTTGCTTCTTGTTAAAATCTTATGAGTTCACACACATTTGGGATGCCAGCAACACTTCCCCCGGTGCAGCTGTCACTGCTCGAAAGCACAGCCCCTCTTGCCATCTGAAATCTTGGTTTTGGCAATTGGCTGTGGTAAGCGATTATGAACCCACTGCTGTTTTTTTGGCTGCAGCCTCCTTCAGTGATGACGAGCAAGGAATCATTCCCAGAGCAGTAGCTGAGATCTTCAAGCTCCTAGACGAGAATGACCTCAGCGACGTCTCTGTCAGAGTGTCCTACCTCGAGGTTTACAAAGAAATCTTCAGAGATCTATTGGAGGTGGAGACAGCAAGTAAAGACATTCATATCCGGGAAGATGACAAGGGCAGTATAGGTGAGCTCATGGTTTGCTGTAGACTCAGTGAAATGCCATGTATTTAAATATCAGATTGCCTGCAGTAATATTTCTATTTAAGAATGCACCCAAATACAAGAAAACAGTAATTCAAGTTAAAAAATAAACATTATTGCCATGACAGGTTCATTAAATACATTTTCTTAACAACTATATTTTTAATCAAATAGTAAATATATTAAGATAGACACTTCAAAGCAGGGCATTAACATCCTTTGCTCTGATTCTCACAGAATTGCCCAAATGCTTATGAGAATTTAATCATTAGTTGACCAAATGGAGCTTAAATATACAGTCTGTGGATGCCTTTGTGGGCTTGTATATGAAACGAGAGAGCCCACGGTTGTTGGTGAGAACTCTGCAGGCAGTTCCCAATTCTTGATACATATCCAATAAATATATCTTAAATTAGCCTGCATCATTAGATGAAAATTGTTACTGATAATTACTTGTGATAAAAGCCATTTTATTGTTATATAGGATAGTTGTGGGTACCCTTTCTTACCTTACCTTGCCCCCCCCCCCCAAAAAAAACCCCACACATACATACTTGTAAAATGCAGTATTATTAACAGATATCTGACAGGGATAATAAACAGTATCTTTATCGTTTTGTCATCCATTTTTTGGCAATGACACATAAAGGTGGGTTAATCTAAAAGAATTTTTAGTCATACTCTGGACCATCTCACAGGCCTGGGTGTCAAAACATGTTTGTGGAAAAGTAAATGCAGCAGCTTAGCATTAAAGAACAAAAACGATTATGTGTAACTGATATTACATTATTAAATTCATATATATAAGTATGAATGTAAAATAGCAAGTATATGTAAAATAGTTGCATCCTTTTTTATATTCACATCAGCTGATATTTGCTTATTGCCTTGTTTCAATGCTTATGTACATGCAGCCAAATTCATTCTCTAAAGTTTTTTTTGTGCTTTGTTTTCTACAGTTCTTTGTGGAGTAAAAGAATGTGAAGTGGAGGGACTTGATGAGGTCCTTAGTCTTTTAGAATCCGGAAACACAGCCCGCCACACAGGAGCCACTCAGATGAACCCTCACTCCAGCCGCTCACATACCATCTTTACGATACTGATGGAGCAGAGGCGCGGCGGTTCTCGGGCTGCCGTCAGGAACTCACAGATTCTATACTCTAAATTTCATTTTGTGGATTTGGCTGGATCTGAGCGAATCCTTAAAACTGGCAACACCGGGGAGCGACTCAAAGAAAGCATTCAGATCAACAGTGGACTTCTGGCTTTGGGAAATGTTATCGGGGCACTAGGAGACCCAAAAAGGAAAGGCAGTCATATTCCTTACAGAGACTCCAAAATTACAAGGTATGAACCCTAGTTATTACAGTACACCAATAAAAAAGCTTTCTTTTACAGCAAGTTTCAAATTTTAAAAGTTATTTTTTGTCATTTCAAATATCACAATATCACATGTGATGATGGGGAATATACAATATAGCCAAATGTTTTTAGACACCTGACAATTAAACCTATGTGATTCTTCTCCCAACTGTTTTTCAAGGTGCACATCTCTTGGTATGCTGTAGCATTATATGTTTTCTTTATTAACCCTCAGAGACCCAAACCTAAGTTTGGAGTAGAGGAAATCAAGTGGCCTGCATAAAGACATGACTAAATACCTGTGTAGTGAACTTGAATCGACTGCAGCCCAACATCAGTTCCTGACCCCAGTAAAAAATTTCCAAAAGATTAAACTCCCAGAACATCTAGTGTGATAATCAAGTGTCAACAAAATTTTGGCCATATAATGCCTGTTTGCTGTGTTTTGAGTAGTGAATATTTAAATATTATTTTTTTCAACTACATTATTTACTTGTTAATTGACTGTGTAGCTGACATTTTGTCAGTATTTAGTAATGTTGGCCTGCTTAAGAGGCCTTCTATTGTTAGTTTTGTTTTGGTTTCTTGAAAGACTAACGAAATAAAGAAGTTTATTTGTTATTCTATTTCCTAGAATTTTAAAAGACTCCCTTGGCGGCAATGCCAAAACGCTTATGATTGCCTGCATCAGTCCCTCATCCTCTGACTTTGACGAAAGTCTTAACACCCTTAATTATGCAAAACGAGCTCGCAACATTCAAAACCGGGCCATGGTGAACTGCCATGGGGTGCCAGACAGAGTGGAAAGTCTGGAACTTCAAATCAAAGCTTTAAAGCGCGCCCTGGAGAATCGACAGCGCTCTGAGACCCGAATTATTGCTCGTTCAGAGCCTGAACGCCAGGTACGTTCCTTTGAACCATATGTAAGCAGGTTGCGGGTAGAGAGCACCCACTATAGGACATGCACAGATGCCGCCTATAGGTTGCTGATGGAGCTGCAGGGGGAGGGAACGCTAAACCCGAGCCAGCTGATGCGTGTAAAGGAGTGGCTTTGCGTGGTGGAAGAGGAACGCAGCGGTTTAAGTACAGCCTCAGGGCTGGACAGTGGCATTGAGATTAGTTCCACTGAGGAACCCACTGCACTGAAAAAAGGACGGGAGATTCTAAAGTGTCAGGTTGGTGACAGTACATCTTTATTTTTATATTGACCAAAGATACACCCGAAGGCCTAAATTCATTAGTCTTCATTACACCCATAATTTTGGTAATATGTTTTGTTTAAGCCTTATTTAAATGTCAGTTTATTTTTATGTCTTACATGGTTTTCAGTTAAGTTCACTTAATTGTCACCAACGTGACAATCACTCTATCAATTTACTGTGAGATACAAGAGGGAAGGCCGACACAAATGGATTGACAGGCAGTGTGACTTGCATGCTAGACCCTGAGAAATCATTATGCTTGTGGTTCCTGACAGAATTGCAAAGTTCATGTCATTGTGCAAAAATCCTGATGCAGTTGGCCGATTATTTTAGCGTGCGTAGCAAATCTAAGATATTAATATTTTACGTTATATGCTAAATAAGTACGTAATAAGCTTACGTAATAAGCAGTGGTTGTGTGTTTTACTGAATTTAAAAGGGTCATTAAACTAAGACTACGTTTACACTTTAGGCAAATGTGGTCACGGTCCCACCACCTCTAACAATGGCTTTGCATCCACACACCTCCATACTGAAGTACCAGCCACTGCTTCACAACATGCTAATGTCAAAAATTGGGTCTTTTTACTCCTCATCCTTTACCTCCACAACCACTGCTTATTAATTTGCTGTCATCCACTCCACATTCCCTTATAAATGTAAGCACCTAAAGCATAATTGCTGCCATCAGTGTCTCCTGTGTTTATTTTTTCTTATGATAAAATGCTGGGGACATAGAATTTGTTCTTTTGTGCATGCGGGTGTTGCATAACATACGCTTTTATTTGATTACATGTTGCTGTTGCCCAGGAGCCAGAAATGAAAAAAGACTGGAGCAAGGAAAAGGAGAACTACATTTCCCAGCTGCAGGCAGACATCCAGCGATTAGAGCAAGAAAACACAGACTTCTTGGCTGCACTGGAAGATGCAATGGAACAGTACAAACAGCAGGTTATAGAATATATGTACATTTAGGTTTCATCATATATAAAAAATATTTTAATAGAAGTATAGCTTAATTTCATGTCTTGGCTTTGGCTTTCAGAGTGATAAGCTTCAGGAGCAGCAGGACCTTATAGAGGAGCTACACTGTCTTTTGGCTAATCCAGGAATGGGGCTGCTGCAGCTGACACAGAGACCCCACACTGCACCTATTAACGCATTGCAGCAAGCTAGCCTTGGCCCAGGTCATTTGACACCTTTTTGCAATGAAGAGGCCAGGGTAAGCTCTGCACAACGGGTAAATATTTTTTCCTTCTTTCTTGAAAACAGACAATTAAAAAAGCATTATTTTCTCACAGATGGTGCAGTGATTTGAGGGTCAGCAGAAGGTGTTAAACCTGTAAATAGTCGATTACCCTATAATTTACCAGCGTAACACAATGTTAAAGGCATAGTAACTATATTATATTTCAACACACACCTTCTTGCCAGACAACCCTCCTGAACCCACTCAGTGTGGAAAGCGATACAGTGAGAGGAAAATTCTCTGTTGTTTTGTATGTTTGCCCACTGACAAAAATGATCAATCTATGACTTAAATGGTAGGTTTATTCTAACGGTGAGAGACAGAATAACAACACAAACATCCAGAAAAGCATTTTTTATGAATTGATTTGCATTTTAATGACTGAAATAAGTATCTGATCCCCTGTCAATCAACAAGATTCCTGGCTCCCACGTGACCCCTGTCCACAGAAGTAATCAATCAGATTCAAAACTATCCGGGATAGCCAGGATGAAAGATCTGTCCAAGGATGTCAGGAAAAAGATTGTAGACCTACACAAGACTGGAATAGGCTACAAGACTATCGTGATTTTTCACAAATGGAGGAAACATAAAATAACTGTCAATCGTTCTTACCTCATGACGTTTCAATGATCACGACACTATAATAGGAAAGATTCAGCCCAGAACTATGTGGGCAGATCTTGTCAATGACCTCAAGGCAGCTGAGATAATAGTCACAAAAAAAACCAATTAGTAACACACTGTGGTGTGGTGAAACTGGGTGAAAGTGTTGTGGTCAGATGAGACCAAAATCGAGATTTTTGGCGTCACCTTATCTCACTGAGTTTGGAGGAGGAGGAGGAATACCACCTATATTAAACATGGATGTGAAAACGTTGTGCTTTGGGTGGTTTTTTTTTTTTGCTTCTAAATCTTGGGTGAAAACCTCCTTTAGGCATCCTTTAGAGCATTAAAAATCAGACGTGGGTGGGTATTCCAGCATGACAATGACCCAAAACACGCATCCAAAGCAACAAAAAAGTGGCTCAGGAAGAGACAAATGAAGGTCCTGGAGTGGAATAGCTAGTCTCCATACCTTAATCCCACAGAAAATCTGTGCGGGGAAGCTGAAGGTTCTAGTCGCTAAATGTCAGCCTTGAAACCATAATAACTTGGAAAGAATCTGCAAAGAAGAGTCTGGCAAAATCCCTACAGAGATGTGTGCAAATCTGGTGGCCAACTACAAGAAACATCTGACCTCTGTGATTGCCTGCAAAGGTTTTGCTACCAAGTATTGAGTCTTGCTTTGTAAAGGGGTCAGATAATTATTTCACTAAAATGCAAATTAATTTATAGCTCTTTTTAAATGTGTTTTCTAGATGCTTTTTTGTTATTCTGTCTCTCGCCATTAAAATAAACCTACTATCAAAGTTAGAGTTATATTATTTTATTTTTTTATAAAATTTATAACATTTTTATTTATTATATTATATTATAGAGCGATCATTTCTTTGTGCGAGGCCAAACATACAAAATTAGCAGGAAATCAAATACTTTGTTCCCTTCACTTTATCATTAATTTGTTGCATTATGAATATCTTCTCCAAAGATATGTCCTATAGTGTGTTTTGCAGTAAGTGTAATTTTTTTTTTTTTTTAATTCTGTGCTTTCAGACTGGCCTGAGTGTTTCCACAGAAACCCGTTCGGTTTTCGAACAGGAGTGCGAGTCCTGTGGAGAAGACGGAGAAGGCGAGAACACTCCCAAAAGAGAAGTCAGAGACAAACGCAAGTACGGATCCAAAAATAGGTTCATTCATTTAAGCCAGACTTACACTGTGTAATTTTTTTTTTTACACTTTTGCGATCGAATATGATCCTCATTTCACACTGTATGTTCTCTGTTGTCTTAATGTCAAGCTGTACAACAGTAAAATGCATCGAGAGACATGTTTAGTAACTCTCACTAAATGGTAGCTAGCAGAATCTAAAGAGTTAATTTGGCTTATGACCTGCCTCAGTAAGTTCTATTTTTATTTACTGTTTTTCAGACTTGTTTTGACAGTTAGTTTAATAGATAGTTTAATGTTGTCGCACCAGTTGGTTCACTACTTCTATAGGTTCTTGGTTTGATGGTCATTTTAAAAGTCTTAGTGTGGGTAAATGTCTGAAATCGTCAACGCTACCAGAAGTTCATTGAAGGAAAAAAAAAAAAAGGATGTCATTATTTATCTGTCAGTGAACATTTGAATATATCCATAAAAGACAACCGATTTTAGTCTAGGTTTATAGGAATCCTTTTAGGATTTTAAATTTGTCCTAGACTACCAAATTGTGGCTATAATCGCACAGTGTAAGCCTGGCTTTATAAAAAAAAATGTAATGTTTAAATTTTGTGAATCATAGCACATGCTTACTTCTAACCGCATGTACATTGTGGCAGTATAACCCCGGCTGTCTGAAGTAAACACACACTGCAACAGAGCATCTGCAAATTATTCATTTTAAATGCATCTGAGTTGAGCAGAGTTTTTGAAAATTGGCAATAGGACTTAGGGATAGAGGTACGTGATTGTAGCCATATTCTTCTAGAAGAGGGGCTTTCACAGAAACCATAATAACTGGCAGCATCTCTAGACAAAACTGGCCACAAGAAAGCATTTTGTGATTTGAGTGAATTGAGGCAGAAAATCGCTGCCAGTTTGAACCCAGGAAAAAAAAGAAGTAGGCAGCAAATTAGCATGAAGGGTGCTCTGAACCGAAATGTAATATGTATGCAGCAAAGTGAAAAGTGATTGTAGAGTTGTTATTTAAAGGTGGTGGGTGTGAAAAACACTTGCACACACTCCACTCCAATGTAATTGCTTGAATGATTACAGGACATATTATTTGCATTTCCTGGTACTGAAGTTGGTGATCTAAATATAGCTTTAATTTTCTGTAAGCAGGTTTATTCTGTGTTATATCTCTTTTCTACAGATGCATAGATATTACCTGGTCAAAGAAAGATGCCCCATCACAGGGATCATCCAGAAAAGCTAAGGGAACTCTGTCTCAACTTCTGGTGTCTGGCCACCCCCCAGGATTACTCCACAGCAGAAGAACTTGTAAGTTTAAATTCAGCATCAAAACAGTGTAGCGTATCGTCAACTAGAATTATTAGCATGTTTTGTGGATAAAGGCTAAAAAGGTTTTACTGTTATCAAGTAAAACATTAATAACAGTTATTTCAATCTTATACAAGAAATATGAAAGACGTGTATCATTAATATAACTAAAGGTCTTATGAGTTTTTATTAAATAGTCACAATTGTTTACAGCCCTAAAAAATTCTCATAACCAAACCCTAATTTAGGGCTGGACAATAATTTAATATCAATATATATCGCGATAGAACACAATTAGCTGCCTGCATAGTCAAACCCCGCCTACTCATTCGCCCTGCCCACTCTCCCGAGCTCTATTTAACATGGCAGCTAAATAAACTTAGGTAATTGTAATTAGGCAACAGCAGGGCTATTACTACACTGTATTTATAGCATTGCTATAAATATATTGCATTAATCACATTTCAGAGAATCTATATAACCAATCCTATAATTATAGGTGTTTTCTTTACACAAAATGCCAAGATGACAAAAAATTACCAACGTAAAATTCTATTTAACTTGGGTTCAATTTGTGCAATGCTTCCAACATTAAAATATTGAAAATATAAGCATGTAGCAGCTTTGTGTAAGGCGGTCTAAATATGTTTTGTGTGGCCAGCTAATAGCAGTATAGGGGAGAGTTCAGTGCTGGAGAGTCTAAGAGGCTGTATGTGGGAGATGAGCTCTGAGAAGGGGTTGCTCGTGGCTCAGCAGAAGATCAGAGAGCTGTCTGTCACCATCCGGATGAAGGAGGACCTTATCAAGGAGTTGGTCAAAACAGGTCATTTTGATTAAATTTACCCAAATAATGAAATATTACATTCCATTGACAGATTTTTTGCTTACTGCCCTATTTATGATTTGCCTACAGGGAAAGACGCCCAAGCCATGAACAGGCAGTATAGCCGAAAGGTAGCCGAGCTGGAGCAGGAGGCTGAGCAGGCACGATTGGAGCTTACTGAGGCCCACAAGCAACTACAGGAGCTGGAAGTGCAGGGCAGCCGTGATGCTGCTGATCGTTCTAAAGCGCAGGAGTGCAGGAGAAAGATTGCAGCTGCACAAAGCAAAGTGCAGGTCAGGCTGTTACATGTGTTTTTGTAAATTGAAACCAGCATGTTGTGTAAGTGAATATTTGGTAAACATGAATTGTATATATAAATTCACTTTTACTCGCATTAAATTTATTTTAGTTGATTTGCACCTTTTTTGAAATTGGCTTCCAATTATTTGGTCATTAAAATATACATAGCACCATTAAAGTCACCAGTAAAGTCATGTTAGGCAAGCCTGGGGATTAAAAAAAACAGTTTTTAAAAAGTCACAAATGTCTAATGTATATTTATATATTTTTTTAGTTAATAATATTGATATAATTATAATAGTTAACATTTGTGTAATTCGTCAGGTAACGAATGTTATTTTTGTAACTACAAAGCTTGTAAATATTTTAGTTGAGATATGCTGTGGTGGATTAAAACATGGATTTTTCTTTTTATTAAATGTGCAAGACATTTCATGAAATATTATAACATCATAGAAAAATCATGGAATTTTATTGGTTAAAAAAGTGTATGAACCCTGCGGATGATTACATGTTAAATATTGGATAAATTGACAGTCAAGCTTTTGTTTTGTTTTGGTAAGTGCCACCCCTATATTACACATGCTGGATTTGTTCGATCGAATCTTACTGTGCTTGTATCTCTGACTCCTAATATGCGGCTTTGTCACCTACGTAATCTATTTACCAACACAACAGCATATATTGCTGAACAAAAGATCACACGGTTTTATCTTGACAATTACATTTGAAGAGAGCAAAGGCTCTGTGCTTTTTACTGGAGGGTTTAAGAGTTCATTTCCCAGTAGAGCATTAAAACTCTGGGACAAAGCATGTCAGACCTGCAGCTATAACCATCATTTCACTGTTTTTCTTCTAAAGATTTCCTCAGGCACTAGAGTGTCATCCAAAATCACAAAGCGCAAGAGTACCTCCAGGAGCACTGTTACATAGAAAAATAAAACCTTAAAATGCATGTTAGTTATTTTAGATTAAATATCTTTGTCTACTATAACACATTTATCTGCGTATGTCAGTAATTCATTATCACTGGTGGAGAACTGAAAGAGTCACCTAACTATTTATTATTTAACCTCTTTTAATACACTTGATTAGGTCCACACAAGATGAATCTGGTGGCCTAGAAACTGATTTTGACAGCCCAGGTGTAGTGTACAGATTCACTGACTCGTGCACTGTATCTTTATTCTTTCGACAGTGTTTTGTTATATCGGATCTGCCGATATTTGTCGCCATCTTGTGTCTGTTTTGGGAATTTGTGTCCGTTTAAGCCAATAACGCACAAATAGGATGCGTTAAATTAACTGATATGCAATGTAAGCTTGGCCTGGAGAAATGCGAGACAAACTAGAGGGGAGTCTCACACGTCCTCTTAGAAAGAAATAAGCTTAATTCAACACTTACTGTTTTTTATATAATTATAGTCTCGTAAAGCTGCAGTTTGAGTCCTGTTCACTCACCAGATTGATGCTCAGGCATGTTCTAGTACGGCCATTAAACAAGTTACTGTGCCGTTATATTGAATACTGTTATATACTATAACAAAAATATGACATTAATTGTATTTTGCATTAACATTATGCAGGAATTATTTAATACAGGATTTATATTAGTTTTATATGCGTTTTTGTATAAACAACATTAATACATTAATATTCCAATTTGGTTTTAAAGACATTATTATGTACAATGTTCATTATGACTGACTAGACAATCACTTGTGTTTATGTGAAACTTTTATTTATTAAGGTTACATATTGCTAAAGTCTTCCACCTCCAAGCATGTCTACAGATTGCAGTTAAATATTATTTATGCTTTTGGCATATGCTGTCCCATCCACAGGCATACGCTAGGGTTTTTGTGGCAAGATCCTGTTCTTCCTTTCTGCCTGCCAGGATTTTCCTCTTAGAAATGTTGGCACCCTGGGTATAGACTTGTGGGTTGTTTTTTTTTGTCTTTAATGGTGACAGAGATCATCTGTGCTTTAGAGCCAGTTTTCTTAAACGGCTGTTAAATGTGAGTTCAGAAATCTTTGGCACATCAATTAGCCAGCCTAAAGCTCCAGCACAGAGTATGATGTCCTTTTTTTCATGGTTGCAGGTGCTGAAGCAAAGGCAGCGAGACACTGTACAGTTAGCCTCTCTGTCAGTACAAAGTGAACGGCGTGTGCAGGAGCTGGAAAGAAGTGTGCAGAGTCTGCGGCAACAGCAAGACCAGCTACAGCGACGCCTCCGAGAGGAGAGTCAACAGAAAAGGAGGCTGGAGAATGAGATGCAAAGAGGCAAACACCGTGTAAAGGTGAACGCTTCAGTCACGGGGATTTTCAGCCTTCCCGCTGCCACCTATGCTTTTTATGATCACACATCTGATAGCTATTTTTGATTGTAGAAGTGAATGATGGTACTGATGATCATAGTGATGGTTAATACATGTGAAATAACCTAATTTTACAAACACTCCACATTAAAAATGTTTTGTATAGAAAATGCGTGAAATATAGACACTCTAAATTGTGTCATAAGTGGATAATGTAAATTGAACTATAAAATGTAAAAAAAATATGCTTCTTGTTTGATTTTTAGGAGCTGGAAATAAAGAATGAGCAGCAGCAAAAGATTCTCCGGATTAAGACAGAAGAAATTGCTGCCTTTCAAAGACAAAGACGGAGTGGCAGTAACGGCTCAGTTGTCTCACTAGAGGAACAGCAGGTACAGACTAGGGAAGTTTAACCACAACACAAGAAACACATTTTCTTTATTAAAACCAATCTATTTTCTTGTGTGCTTTTTATTTACTTTGTTTTATAATAGGCAAACTTGGTGTTATTGTCTCACGGCTTGTTTTAGCATGCCTTAAGACTGATATTTGAGTTTGTGTTGATAACGGTTGTATTTCTGTTTTCAGTAAACATGCTTCATCATGTCTCAAAATTCTTAAACAGTAACATCATTTCATACAAATGTGTACCGAAGTTTAAACTGCTGCAGTCTTTTTCTTTTTTTTTAATGTGTTGATCTTTTGAGCAGAAGATAGAAGAACAAAAGCGGTGGCTAGATGAAGAGATGGAGAAGGTTCTGGAACAGAGGAGGGGACTGGACGACTTGGAGGGGGAGTTGACCAAAAGAGAGGAAATTCTTGCCAAAAAGGAAGCATTGCTTTTAGAACGTAGTGGCCTTGAGACCAAAAGACTTCGGTCCAGCCAGGTATGTCTGACTTCTTTTTCATCCAATCTATGATTTGATTCAAAAGTTTTTCCAATTTCCTTTTATAATGCCCTCAAAATTCTTCTGTCTTTAAAAAAGCTGAGTAATCAAGTGTTAAACCTGATAAAGACCTTGTAACTAAGTTAAAAATGCTCCTTAGATATACACAATATATTTTCTATTATCAGGCAGAGATATTATTATTGCTTAAAAGTCTGTCCTGCTCATTTCACTCAACAGGCTCTGAGCAAGGACCTGGTAACGCTGTCGAATCGCATTGAATCGCTGGAGAGAGAGCTGAGTGAGCGGAACGGCCAGCTGCGCAGTGGCAGTGCTCAGGACTCACAGCACATCCGCCAGGAGATCTCCAACCTGCGTCAGGAAAAAGAGCAGCTCCTCAAACAGAGAGTAGAGTTGGACGATAAGCTTCGCCAGGGAAACCTGCTTTCTCCTGAGGTAGATCCACAACATAAACACTGTTATAAGCTATATTAATTGTTCAAATTAAGTTAGTCACATTCAGTCCTCCTCACTCATGCTCCTAGTTTAAAAGAATTTCATTATTACTTACACAAAAAAATTATAAAGCTTTGACAGTTATGCTAAGGCTATAGTTAGAAAATTGACATTAGAATGGGAATATAGGAGTAAAGAAACTTCCTTTAACTCTTCCTAAATTCTGTATGAAGGGTTAAAGTCTTAATCATACAAATAAAAAAATGTCATTACATTACACAGGAAAGACATTTTATGACCATGTTCTGTGCATGTTATCGTAGCAATAATCCAAATTTTTTTTTAGGTGTTTTGTTGTTATTAAATTGCTGGACTAGTTAAAAAAAATTGCACCACACCATTTCCCCTGGTATGAAACAGTTTACCCCTGCTGTCATAAAGAACATCTTGGCACTGTCTCTCGCAGTATTTTTTCTAGTAAATGGGAGACATGTGGATTGTGCATTCTTTTCCAAACAGGAAACACAGAAGTGTGTTAGTTACACAACATGTTTTAGTTATTGGTCAGTTTTGCTGAAAAGTTATTTCAATTCAATTTTTCAATTGATTTCAATTTTAATTGCCGTGTAGGAGGAGCGCACATTGTTCCAGCTAGATGAAGCTATAGAGGCGCTGGACGCTGCCATTGAGTACAAGAACGAGGCAATCACACAAAGGCAGAGGCAGCTAAGGGCATCCGGTAGCATGCTCACTCAGTGGGAGATGAACCTAATGGCCAAACTCACCTATCTGTCTGCCTCTGAGACACGAGCTTTGCTCTGCAAGTACTTCGATAAGGTCTGCACCTTCTCTTTATTGACATCTACTATTACTGTTAACTCCTAAAAGGAGTAAATTATTGGAGTGGATATTTTTAGATATACAAATACAGAATTTTTTTCCTCATTTCCTGTAAATTATTGGAAAGGTGGTGTCCCTGCGAGAGGAGGAGCGGAAGCTGCAAATGGCTTTGGCTGAGCTGGAAATGCGTGTGGAGGAGCAGCAGCACCTGGTCGGGTGGTTAGAAGCAGCACTGGAGCGCCAGCAACTGGACACAGACCGTCGGCTTACACAGCAACAGAAGGAGCATGAAAGAAGTGTACAGCTCCTGCTGCAGCAGTGCCGAGGTGACCATCAAACTTATCAGCAAACTAACTGCGTGCTGATAAACTTTATAAATTGTAACATTAAAATAATAAAATTTCAGAAAAAATAGGATTATTAAGACCTATTTTTAATCTTAAGTAAGTGGGGAAAAAAATCAGATACTGATGCTTATTTACATAATTTAGTTTAATAAGTCATTTTCCTTTTTAAAATAAATTTGTAAATGTTAGTCTTAGGCTTTTATTTTTAGGGAATGTAGTGTGACATACATGATGTTGCCATAGGACATATAAAAATATTCGGGAAAACAAACATAAAAACAGCTCAATTGGCTTATAAGCCATCCAGAGAAATAATTTTAGCTAACCTGATTTTCTGACCGTTTCAGTTGTACTAGTTGGTAATGCTTAATTATAGTATTAAACATAAAAAAGTAAATTCCTATTAGCCCTTTCGGTAGGCAATCTTACGTTTTTGGTAGCCAGAAATTTATTTAAATTGCCAGAAAAAAGAACATTATTTCAAATGTATTTTAAAGGAGACAACAAAAATCAATTAAAAACATTTTTAAAACAGGTCATCATTTGGAAAATGATGTATAAAATGTAGATGTATAAAAATTTATAAAAACATACACATAATAATAAAATAAAGTTTTACTGGGTTTCTTCAACAGATCAGAGGGATGAAGGTCTGACTGGTAGACAGCGACAGTATGAGGGACTGATCCACAACCTTAGCAAGGAACTGAACCTGTGCAAGGCCGCCAATCAGGAACTCAACAACAAAATTAAGGACATATGTGGACAGGGAGATCAGAGCAAAAGTAAGTAGTTAACTGTCACAATGCCATTGTTTATTATTTCCCATAATATATCACTAATGTAAACTGAGACTCTGTGTACTAAATCACTACATACTGAGCAAAAGCTAGTTCATTATTTACCTAATAAAATGACATATTGTTGTTGTTATTATCTGTAACAGGTCAAATGTCTGATTTTCATTGCAGGTGGTTTAGACAGGGTGCAGTGCAAGGCAGGTGGAGATGGTACCAAATACAGTCCTGAGCCTGACAGAGTAAACAAGTCCCGAGAGGAAATGCGGGATTTGGTAAATGCACCACTGCCCCCCACATGGAGGCGCTCATCTCTCCCCACCGAAGACCAGCATGTTATGGAGGACATTAGGCAGAGAGTAGCTTGTGAGCTGCCACCCAACAGAATTGTTCAAAATAATGTCAATATGAACACTGCATATTCAAACGGAACAGGCTCTTTGTCCTGGACCAAACCACGTAGAGAGAGCCGGAGGTGTAGTCTAAACCCAGGACTTATAGGTTCAAACGCTGCAATTATTGACGTTCGGAAAAATCCATTGTAGCAAACTATTCTTAAGACAGTAACATCTTTTTTCTTAGGTCTATTGTTTAATTATGTTTCATTAAACTGCATCTCTGCCTTTTGTACAAACCCAGTGATAAATGTATGAACCATTCCTGAAAAATAAAGTTATGATGCATTGTTGTGTACAGTACAAAAACACTATAATAATTATTTACTAAATAATTACGCAACGGATTTTGTCCGTCGTTTGCATGAAGTAGCGTAAAACTTTTTGTGCGCATGTGCAATGATTGTAAAAATGTTTTCGAGCCAGCCAGGAGTCGAACCTGGAATCTTCTGATCCGTAGTCAGACGCGTTATCCATTGCGCCACTGGCCCGGTGACAGCGCCCTCACTACACACACTAGTCATTGGTAGCTAAGACTGGAAGATAAGTTGCGTCTAACAATTTAAATTTGTATTTACCTGCTTTACTGCTAGTTAGCATAGCAATCGCCAAATTATCATTCAGCTGCTAGCAAGTCAAAGCAGCAAAAAACTGATTTGGGCACATTTAACTGCTTTTACATTCCAATTGTTAAATCTAAAAATTGCGTTTCGCCTTGAAGTGTAACAAATATTAAATAAAATGTTTTTCGAGCCAGCCAGGAGTCGAACCTAGAATCTTCTGATCCGTAGTCAGACGCGTTATCCATTGCGCCACTGGCCCGTATTAAATTGAAGTGATAAGAGCATGGCAATTGTTTACATGTAACATGATAAGGACGCAAAATTGTGGCTTTTATTGATTAAAATGCATTTATTAATTGATATCAAATTGCAAAAGGTACTTCGTCTGATTTTAGCAATTTAACATAGCCTCACTACAGTACAGCTGATTAACGTTGTTAGCAGTTTTGACTCGTCTGTCAATGAGTTGCTATTAACTAGAGCTTGACAGTTACATTGCATTTTATTTTAACAAAGCAAAATTAATTTAAATATATAAACGGCATAATTATCGTTAGCATAGCTAGTCATTGAGCTACCAACATAGTTGCAATTATCGTTATATTAAAGTGGTTTGAGCTGATACGCTCATGTTCAATGTTTAATGTTAGTTCAAAATTATAAAATTAGTTTAAGATAAAAAGTCTCGAGCCAGCCAGGAGTCGAACCTAGAATCTTCTGATCCGTAGTCAGACGCGTTATCCATTGCGCCACTGGCCCAATACAGTCTCGTCTTTATACTGGTGTTTATGAATTCTATCATTGCGTTTGAATTCAAGTATAGTTTTTTATGGCACATGTGCATACCAGACAGTGTTTAGAGCAAGTGTTCAAAATAAAATTACCTATGCATTAAATTAAAGAACGCATAACGCAAAATGTTTATACGAGAAAACAAAACCAAAACAAAAACAGCAACAAAAAGAGAACATACAGATATATCTGCATCTTGGCCTCGTGGCCTAATGGATAAGGCGTCTGACTTCGGATCAGAAGATTGCAGGTTCGAGTCCTGCCGGGGTCGAAATTTTGAAGGTAAAGGTGGGATTTAAAAAAAATCGGTATACATTATTTACCAAAAAAAAAAAAAATCGAAAATAGTATACCAATATAAAAATGGTATAGGAAACAATTGGGAGGAAAAGGAAAAGAAAGCATATTGCTTTTGAAAGATGTAAACAAACCATCAAAATAATATGACATAGTCACAAAATCGGAATTGGCCATCAATATCTGCAGTGTAAATGCGTACAACAATAAGCCAAACATTTTTTTTATTTTCAGTTACATGCTTTGTCCGCAAGATGTCACTATTTCATTGGATTCAAATCCTAAATCGAACTTGAGCAGTTCTGATGTGTATTTCAAAAACTTTTCTGTGCTTTTATTATGCTTTTGATGACAACTTTTCTTTTAGTGCTATACTGCATGCACACATAATTCAGACGACTGCAACTGATTGATACAGACTAATAAAAACATTTTGTTTTGTTGGAATAAAACTCCATTTAACTGCCTATTGCATTTGTCAGCAAGGAGTAATCCATATCGAAAAAATTTAAATTGAGCAGACCGGAAAAAACAGTATCATTTATTATTCCGTTTAATGTTTTTTTTTTACATTACATAACAAAATTCATATGTATCTCAAGTACTATACTAAAAGTTTTACCAAAATCACATTGTTTAATATGTTCTAAACTGTAGCATAAAATAACATCTTTTGTGTTCCCAGTCAAAACTGACCAGTATGATTTCTTTATTTGAAACAAAAGTTTGCACAGAAAATACACTCTATGAACACATTTTTACATTTTCTATGTATCTGTGGCAGGCAGAGCTTGTTCTGTATCTCTTGGTGCGCACAGTTGGCATTTTGTCTTTTGCCTCCTTCTTCTCTTGGTTGGCGTAAATGTTGCTGCTGTTGCTTGCATGTGTGGAGGGTGTCGGCGCCCTTGAATGAGGGGCTTCACCATGCTTTTTCTAGATTCCTTAGGAAACGTCTCTTAGTTTTTTGCACTTCTTTCTGCCTGGATTGATGGATTGACATCCATTTTTAGACCGTAGGGAGATCACAGCTTTGACTTCTTCCTCATCTGTATCAGTCTTCTTCCTCTGTGTTGGACTGCGTTTGACACAGACTGAACACCCCCTAACCTCTGACATTTACACACCTCTACAGCCGCCTCACTGTCAAACCTCTCCTCCTAATCCTCCTAATCTATTACAGGGTCAAATATGAAGTAATATGAACGATATCGTCTATCTCTTTTAGTGTAAAATCAGCAATATAAAGGGTCAATGTGTGATTAAATGTGTGTGTCTGTGTCGGAATTTCTTTTATTTATTAGTGATTACGTTTTGTCACCCATAATCTGTTATGGCCTTATATGCAATTTTCTTGAATTAAACAACATAGAGACGAGGGGACGAGTAACAGAAACAAACAGCAATATGAAATTTTTTTAATGTATTTTGAGTCTTTTAAAAACCCTGGCATTCAACGCAGTTAGATGATCATAGACAGTTCTTGCCACTAGAGGTCAGTGTTTGGTACAGTAAGACGTATTACTGCTCATGATAATTACCGAATTTAGGAGGAGACAAGACACAAGATTGTCTAAAGCAGGTTAGAATCTCCGGACTAGTAAAGGCTAGTATAGAAAAAACATTTATCTAGTTTCATTTATATAGCATTTATTTTACTCGTTTATATTATCCATGTCTAAATTATCCACTCACAATATCATAATCATGATTTAAATTAAAAAGCATTATTTCATTCATAAATATAAATAATTTATCACAAACCTCTAAATTAGAAATGACCCGAACAGTAAAAAATTAGGAATAAACAACTGTTTTTAAATAACAATAACCAATAACTTAACATTTTTATCCAAGACAGCATCTTGCTAGTATCAGTTAACTAAGCTGACTACTGGGCCTAAGCTTTTTTTTATTTTTATATAGCACATCCCTTGGTTTAATTTTGGAGAAAATCTAAATGACGCATACCATGCGTTTTTTATCCGACATAAATAATTACTAGGCTATGTTGTGTACGGCACAGGTTGTGTACGATAAACAAATCGAGGGTCAAAGAACAACTAGTGTCTTCTCTTCTGACCTGAAATAAACCAAGAGGGTGCCCTCTTTAAATAAGCACTTTGTAATCACAAAACGGAAAGACAGGGGTCAAGGACTATCATCAAACCGGTCAGTCAGTCTTATTGTCGCTTCTTTATAATGAAAACTAATTGTATTTAATCTAGTAATTAAATACAGCCCGTGAATAGCTGAGTGTAGAAGCTAGAGAGAGAGAGAGAGAGAAGAGAGAGAGAGAGAGAGAGAGAGAGATGGAGAGAGAGAGAGAGAGAGAGAGATGATTAGTGGTGATCATTTATATTTGTTTAAATCTTAAAACAGGTTTAAGGAAGATAGAGGATAATCATGACTTTGGCAAAATGACTTTTGGCCAAATGCAATATTTGGGCATCAAATAAAACCGAGGTGCAGTTTATTTTTCAAAAGCGTTATAGTTGGAACCAGTTTTGACTGAGAGGCCAACAAGGCTACAACTTTTCATTAAATCCCAGGCTGATTAAGGCTGACTGGACAGAGATAAACACTTGGTATTAATAAAGTAACTAAAATGTGTTTATTTAACAATTGTCGTAACACCGCAACATTTATTTATTTTTAGGCTGGATAACATTGCAAACCCGATATTATAATAATGCATTCTGGTTCCAAATACGATTTTTTAAAGTTTAGTCCAGCGCATTCTTAACACAATACAACAAGAGTTTACAATCGTTTTAATGCAGCATATAGAAAACATATCGACATAGCAGTTGTTTTTGCTTATAGCATATTATGTACAACCTCACAGTGTTACACACATGTAAACTAGAATTACACATTTAAAAATTAGGTAGTCGATTTATTAGTTTAATTTTTAATCAATACCTCGTTGACAGCAGCGATATCATAGGTTTTCGCTACCTGTACCAGAGGAAGGGAGAGAGGGAGATACATCATTTTTTTATACTTGTTTCGTTTGTCTCTGATTGGCTCATGGCCTGCTGCTTCCTTACGTCACTGCGGGAAACAAGCGACCGCGCAGGCTTTTAGACCCGAAAACTAAGATTCCAGAGCCAGAGCGAGAGCACCACACACACGGAAGAGTCCTCTCTAGACTAATGCTTAGATCGGCCTGTTAATCGTCAAACAAAACCACGTGCTGATTGAATAAATCACGGCTGTGCTGGGTTCGTGGGCTAAAATTCCCTATGCTGGAATTAAACTGCCCACCTTACTGGATCTTAAAAAAACGCTATCCAAAGGTTCGAGGACTTACAGAGGAAACCGCGCCATGGCTGATGCCAATGACGATCACGACTTTTTTTTGACAGTAGAACACACAGTACTGCTAACGCGTCTTGCTTACAGAGAGCACCATTTAAATGTGCCCAACACATGGGCAGATACTCTGCATCCCGAGCACGAAAGAAAGGAATACTCACGGCATCGTAAAAAGTAAGACTTTAAATTACATTATTAGAAAATGCACTTAAACTGTATCATATGAACTTGTTCATTACCGTCTGCATATCCTTTTATTTGTAATATTTGAATAGTTCTTTTATGTACAGATTACGAGTCCAGACAAGTGCTAACAATTCCTTACCAGTTTCCTTCTTATATTGCACTGTGAAACAGAGGCAGAAAAAAAGCAACACAGATAAATGTGTTGAATGTTACATTGTATAACAGTGTTAATCTTTTAGAAATAAAAATTATTAACTACACACAGCGCAATAATATTAATTATAACGACATATAAAAAAGCGTATCTATTACTTGTATTTTAAGCGACTTAATTTTTTTTAAACTCTTCCACAAGTTCAACGATCTCCATTATAATTAAATCTAATAGAATTTCAATTTAATAATTTTACATAATGAGATTTGTAATAGAACAGTGTAATAGCAATGCTTCCAAAAATATACTTCACAATATTAAAGGGGTTTGTATATATTAGAGGTCTTTAAAAATTTGTCTTAAAGGTAAACTGCAAAATAAAGTGTTTATGATTACAACGTTTAAATTACACGATCAAAATGTAATATAATATTTTTTTTATTACTGTAGACCTATTAAGTTTATTCTAACAGGTAAGACAAGCAGTCACAAAGAAATTAAACACCGTGACGTCATACGCCACGCGAGCTTCAGAAAATTGTGGGGTTATTATTAAGGGGTGGTGTCTACATTTTATTATTAACAGTTTCAGATAGTTAATAATACTTTTAATAAACTCATAAAATTCCACATTAATTAGAAGAAGAAAAATAAAAAGTATAATACATTTACTTTCGTTAGGCCCATATAGTTTTGGCACTAGTGATATTTAAATCATAAATTTACATTTAGCCTATATACATTTTTTAAATTAAAAAAAAAACATTAATAGCTTATTGCAAGGCTATTTATCCAATAGAACTTTTTTGGGGTTTTTTTGGTGCAGTGCTATAAGTAAAATACAGTAATGTTCCCGCGTTTAAATGTTACTTACGGGTGTATGGGGCGGTGCATAATCCTTTTAGGGTAAACATTGTTTATAAATGTTAATTCTGGTCAAACTTTTGTTCGACTTTTGGTTAGAATTATAGGATTTTTCCCTGCAAATTTTTAAATTATTAGATTGAAAAAAAAGATTTCTATTTAGACTGTAATGTTTGTTTTTTTGCTTTAAAAATGAACACACATCGACAGAGCGCTTAAGGTAGGCCTACCAAAGGGATCATGAGGACTGAATCCTGGCAGGGAAGATAAAATAATCTATTTTCTAAATATTAATCTTGGGTTAGCTGTTTTAAAGCGATAGGAATTATTCTACAGAAGCTAAATAAATGACAACTACATACGTGCGTTAAAACCAAACAGCATCTTTTTGTTAATTTACTAACATGTAACACATCTTCTGTGTTCATTATCAGGTCCGCTAATGCAAGAGCTCCTCGTTACTTGTGTCGTGTGTGAAGGGGTCGGTTGCTATCTTTGGTTATCTAGCTGTATGAGTGTTTCTCCTCCGTCATAAAGCTAGATAACCGAAAGTAGGAGCGGTCTCCTGTACTGCGCTAGAGCACGAGCAGGTTAAATTACTGACCACTGCGTGGAGATCTAACATAGGAAAGGTAAGCGACTTTGTGTGGAAGTTTTTTGCTGGTCCTGTTTTAATTTCTTTAGTACTTAAACATTAGCTATGATATCCTAGGAAACGTCTGCCATTATATAAATTTAACAGTTTAAATTTTAGGATATAACCATAGGTCTATGACATCACTACTTTTAAGCCTTCTGTTTACTTTTTTTAACATTTACCCCTGTGTTTTAGTATTCGGTCTATTTCTTTATTATTATTATTATTATAAGTTTTTACACTAGCGTTTACCCAACCACTTTTTACTATACTATGCATGTTAAATGACAGGGGTTTTGGTTGGTTTTTATTGTAAAATTTAGTTAAAATAAATAAAAATACATCTTTTTAAATATTTAGCTTGCTATTCTCAAACTTACAACTCATTTACAGTAAATAACAAACAAAACATACTGATTATTTTTCACTGTTTATGTAAACCATTTTGAAAGTTTCATTGACAGTCCAGTTGGAATTTCCTTCTTTAAACACACTAACTAAACACAATTCTCATTTAAATTAGACAGCAAAATGGCTAATGTTAAATTTACACCTGGTATTTGGCTGAACACCCACTTTGCATTTGGTAATTTTATTCACCTTACACTAGGGATTCTTGTAGGACAAGGCTTTGCTAAAGCCCCATATAACATTTACAAGTTAATTCAGACTACCTCCTCGTCGTGATTGCTTATGTATATAGGACTCTGTCGCTGCTGTTGGCTTCCAAATGTGATAAATCACTTTCTTTCAGCCAACAGGGCTACATTACAGCCTATAGCACTCTAAGCCATGAGGCCTACAGTGGCGCTCAATAGGCGTGTAGTGGTGCTCAATGGCTTGAGCGCAGTCCTTACTAATTGGTTTGATTTGGAGGGACTTGTGAAAGGCCTACGCAAGGTTTTCCCACGACGGCACAGATTTCTGCCCAAAGTAGTTCAGGGGCAGTTTCAATCCCCCCCTCTCACCACCCCTTACCCCCAAACACAAAGACAGTAGATGATGAGACAGCTTATAGGTTGGCTCTCTCTCATTTAAATTACCCACACACACACACTCTCACACACGCTTTTGCATTCCATCTGCAAAACAGAAGCATAGAAATGTCGTAACCCATGACAAGTGAAAGCATAAATCAATATTAAATGTTTATATTACAAACATTATTATTTATAATATATTTATACTATTGGTATTTTTTTAATGCATTACAACAATATGTATGAATAAAATAGTAGACAACAATTTATATTTTTCTTATAAGGAAAGTAATATGTGTGCCAATAATAGGAACACTTGTACTGATGCATGTCAATTTAAATAACATATTTCATGGCAAAATAACAAAATGTTTTAAATGTGGTTAATAAGAATGCAATACATTTGTGCATGCCAGCTGTTTTATAAGGCCAAGGGAACCGCTATTACATAAAGCATTGACAGTGGTCCCTTTCACCCTGCCATATTGATGTGGTTTCCTTAGTGGTTTAGTCACAGTTAGATACTTAACCACAACATTAGGAGCACATTAACATAAGTCTCATTAAAAAAAACAAAAAAACAATATCCTTTTGTAACAAAGACAACATAATTATAAGTAGGCTTATTAGATGTCGCTGTAAAATGTAACTACCAGCACTTATTCCATGTTACAAAACCCATATTCTAAAGAGTCTGTTGTAGTTAGAAGTATAATAGAATAAAGTGAATGAATTAAAAGTTATGTCTATGTTCCAGTTCATCACTAATAAAAATAAATACTTATTAAAATCAAATAATTTTTTGTGAACATGCTCACATTGTTGTTTTTATTTAAACCTTTAGCTCCTTCCTGACCATAGCATTTACATGAGAGACCGGATCATCATGCCCAGAAACATCATGTGGTAAGAACAACCAAGAGCTCCCATGATATTTACATTAAGTTTGTTGTTTGTTTAGTACGTGTAAGGCACATGGAACATAAGCTTGAGAACAAATTTCACTACTAAACTGTGACATTTACTGCCATAAATTATTGTCATGGATAATATCCAAGCATAAAAATATAACCAGGTTTTTCCAAGAAAACAGCTAAAAATGCAAGATGATTTTGTTCATGTTTTAATCTGTGGTTCAGAAAGAGTCACATGTAAGTTTTAACTGTCTGCTTCCAAAAATACATAAAAGATAATTAAACGGGCATGATTTCATTTAATTCCATGTCATTCTAGTGCATGTGTTACCACTTGTGTGTCCAAACACCTATCGCTTAGGTTTCAATATTTACAGATCCCGACACAATAAAATACAGATCCCGACACAATAAAAATGGCAGCTCTAATTTCCAGCATTCTCCAGAAAAAAAACATTTCTCATCTTGCTCTGGCATACTTTGCTGAATGTTCTGTACAAAACAAATTTTTATTTTTTTTATATTTTCTATCAAAGTTATTCTTGTTTCATGGTTACATAATATATTGTACAGTAAAATGCTATGTTAATTTTTAATGAAAACATGTTAGTTATCATCATCATATATCAAATGAAGCACTTGGACTAGTTGTCAGTTTTGACTAACTGAAGCTAAAAGTGGAAATGATGCTAATGTACCGAACTCAATGATGGCATGTTAAAGCCCCTAACATATATTTAGTATAAATCTTAGATAAGATCAAAGAGAGCCAAAGTGAATGTGAATGTCTTCTGGCGTGCTTCAGAATAAGCAGTATGAATGGCTCCAGGACATTAGGCTGCAGGCTTTAATAAAAGAGCAGAGAAAGGAAATTATATGTCTGTTTCAATCTCAATAATAATACAAATGTATGGCTAACTATCATATAACATATTACTGTTATGTTAAATTAATGCAAGCAAAATTTTTTGTCATTACCCATTAACAATGATCTTTTCCAGCTAAACTGGTTACCCAACTAAATTGAATAAGGGTTATGTGATAAAATCATGAGTGGACAACAATTGATGGTGAAGCTGATATATTTTGCATATCTTACAACCACACAAATATCAAAATCCAAATAGCTTAGGGATACACAATTTATAATACTTCATTTAATGTTGAAAGAAAATGGAGAAATGGTAAAGCCAACAACTGTCAAGTTCTGTATTGTGAACTTGATTTGCAGAGAACACAAAGAAATTACAGTTATTTTGTTCCTTGATATTTTACCTAAAGAAAAATTATATGGTAGTTACCATGAAATCTACTTGGCAGTGATTGAAAGGGCCTTTTTCTTAAATTGCGCTTTACTCTTGTACCCCATAGTGACTACCAGTCTAGTCACACTTTCCTGATGGTGCATAAAAGCAAAAAAAATCCATTTAAATAAAAGCACAAAAAAAATAATTGTCAACTTTTATGCTCTTTCTAGCAGCTTCCCCCCTTTCAGCGGAAGCATTCGGTGCCATGTGTACCCCCTGGAGCAGAGGGCGGGAGCAGAGAAAAATGATGTCTATGAAACTACAGTCCGTGTGCCAGTGGAGACAAAGAGGCTGCCAGTCGCCATGATCCCCAGAGATGCTGAAGATTGGATCTCTGAATGAGGGGCTGTGCTTTAAGGAAGCCATCTTGATGGAAATGCTGGCTGCCTGCTTCCTAAAATGGCTGTGTTGGCATGAGGTATGTTAGCATCATTGCCTCTGTTTGACCAAACGCTCACTATTAGTCATAGTTTACCGCAAAGCTTCGAGCTCTTTTCAGGTGATATCACCCTAAGTCATTCAAAATAAAGAAAAAGTGCAGAACCAGCTTTTTGCTGATACATTTACAAAAAAAAATCCAGTTTGCATGTAATTAAATAATCTTATAAAATAAGATAAACAAACATTACAGAACGTGAGCAAAAGAATATCATAAGGTTACATAAATACAGTAAGAATACCTTCTTATTTTTTCTAATAGAACCAAGCCACCCAGTTTCTTTTCTCAAAATATGTGTAATCAACTGCGATGCAAGAGTGAAGATTTGATTCAAATTATAAGACGTTAAAAATTATATAAAAGAAACATTGTCACAAGGTAACTTTACATAAAGTATCATGTCAACTGTATACGCAAAACACATTACTTGCTGAACTTCCTGAACCAAACAAAAGGGGATGATATACATTCACACTCGTTTGACCAGTGAACTGGAGCTAACCCGTTCTGCCAAAATGCTCTCAAGCTCTCTACTGAAAAGGAGGCTGTGAGCTTGTAAGGCTAATTTTATTAGCCCTAGCAAACAATACAGAGCAGTACATTTGTTGACTATTTAGCACATCATAATTTTTTTAATTCCAAGTTAAGGTGTCAAGGCCACTGAAAAAGACATATAATGATTCATAAAAATATCAACAGCTAATATAAAAAGTACAAATTTTGTGTACTCTGAATGTAGTATTGTCTGCCCCACTGAGGCCTTTCGCAATTTATAAGCAAATTATTCGGTCCTGTGGGGGTTTTCTAGTTTATTTGTCTAAATAGAAAAAAAAGTCAACATGTCATCCAAAATATCTTAAATATATCTTAAAGATCTATACAGATTTTGATTCTGATCGTTATCTTACTATTTATAACTTTATAATTATAAGATAGTATTTAAATATGTACAGTATTCCTTAAGCAGTTTATTGGCATAACAGAAAAGAAACATTAGATTTGTATTGACATTATGAGGTTTTTTCAGGTTTGGACCTTAAGTGACGCAATAAAAAAAAATGCAATAATAGTAAACAGTAATGAATCTTTGATAATAGCAGGTTTATAGGGCGTTATACAGGGAAACAACACACTCTTACTAAAAATGCTATTTTAAAGACAAAACGACATTATACGACAACACAAATTGGCTTTGACTTGTCAATGTAATAAATCTGTTTTCTTTAAATGTTAATGCAAATATCGTAGTATTGAGTATTGAGACGTTTTGAACAAGCATAGTTTCATTGCATTCGGTGTCAATATGGCGCTCACATTAGTGGAAGACTATCAAGGTTGGTAGAATCCAAAAGACGTCGATGGATAAATTATAAATATGTCTTTGTGTGTGACCACAAGCATAAAAGCGTAGAGAAAGGATTTGTTACTAATCAACGTAACTCTTTATTTATAAAATGTGTGAATGAATACGACGTGTCAATAACGTATTTCAGTCGTCCTGAGGCAGGACCTTACCTGTGAGAAGAAGGCTAAAGACACAGGCTGTCGTTAACAAAGATTGATTCTGGGTCCTAATGTTTATGCTAAAAAAACACTGTTCACACAGTGAAGAGACTTCGTCTAAAAGACGTCTAAAATTAAAAGTAAAAGCACAAAAAAGCTTTTACTGGCTTCGTCTGCCTGGGAAGAAAAAAAACCACAAACGAAAACAACAACGCAGACGCAGCGTGTTAATGAAAAAGAAGACGCGCTCGTATTAGCATAATTGCTATTCGCACGAGCTCACAATTAAAGGCGCAGTGAAGGTTTTATATTTCAGGTATTTTAACCCGTTTGGTTTTGTAGTTCACATGAAAACGTGTGTCAAGGTCACACGAGACAGAGCCAGTTTCTGAATTCAGATGATCAGTCCCTGTATAAAATAACACCCACAAGATATCCATAATTTTTTTTAAATATATTTTTTAAATTTCTAATATCAAGGCAGGCCATGGTTTTCAGGTAAACTGGAATAAAAAATATCAGAAAACCTCTAAAACCAAAATGACAGCTTTTATCCAGCACAAACAAGATGCGCTTACATGAGAGCACAGATTCAGTAAGACTAAATGTCATGCACATTAGTGTGGGAGAAGCTGCCACATCTATAATGGACATAAATGCATAAGAAACTGGTAGAATGCCTAATAAATACAGCTCTACAATGCTCATTGACAAATGTGTGATTATGGTTATTCAAGATAAGGTTATGTAATGGATAAATTCAGTACAAGATCCCATATTCATTGTTGTGTGCTACATATATATTAAGAAACAGAATAACAGAATGTATGTTTTTAATATATGGAATACGTGGCACATCACTGCACTATAGGCTACATTCATGGTTAGAATTGTCTGTGGCTGAAATAAGAGCCTTTAAAAGCTGTTTTCTAATTAGGTGGTGTATTACTGAAGGAAGAGGAGGGGGGGAGGCAAACCCTTACTGCTTTGCATATCGCAGACCTTTATGTCCAAGCTCTTCACTGCCTATGCCTATTAGATTCTCACATAAAAAATACAGGTGACCACATGTAGATAAGATATGGTTAGCAAAATTATCTAATTGTACCAAAAATGTTATTAGGTATTTTATTCAAGATCAGTCTATGTGTGTGCTTGTGTGCTTGTATGTGTGTGTCTGTGTGACCGCTGCAGAGCATTGTGTTAAGTGTCAATTATGTCACTTGGCACAGTACCAAAAAATACTAGATCTTTCCAGTTTTCAATATGCAAATTAAAAGCAGTTATTATTGAGGTTCCACACAAAACAGTCACTGTGTATGTCAGCAGTGTAGGATAAATGTATACCTTGTTGCTAACAATATTGATTTAAATGGTTTTGCCTATTTGTTTACGACAAATTGATTACTGTATAGTGGTTAAGCAACGCAAACTGCATGCTTGCCTTTTTTGTGACTTTTAATTGTAGAGGCTAAAGGATCTTTTTCTACGTTTGAGATATAATATGCTGTGTGTTAAAATGGGATGTCGAACCACATTGCTTCTCAGTATTTAATAATCTTGTAGTGTAGTATGTTGGTTGTCATTGTCTTTAATAGACTTCCAGTTGTGCTCTATGCTTCTAGTTGTGCATATTAGGGCAAGAGAGTGTGACTGTGTAAGGGCACACTTTTTATATCTTGGTTTGGATGAATTCTGGTCACAAGTATAAGAATGTCTGGGGAATAATTGCATTAATAAGATTCTTCACAAGGATAGTAAGACAAATGTGTGTGTGTGTGTGTGTGTGTTAGGAGCCCAAAACAATTTAAATTATAAACAGCAATATTTATTGTGCCAAAACAAAGCATTTGCATTTATGGTTTCAAGAAATTTGAGCTAATGATGTGCTGGCAAATTGGAACCCAAGTTACATTTTATGACAAAAAAACATTTATTGTTAAATTCTTTGTTTATCTTACTGTAGACGGTTGGCTTGTAAATATTTGATCACATAGGGGTGAAGTCTGTAGCCGTGGGGTACATGTTAGTAAACAGTTAGCTGTTACTGCATTATTATTCTGATCCTCGTCTGCGCTCCACAATAGCAGCATTGTGAGTTCAGCTCTTGACGTGATTCTGTGGTGCCCCTTTTTCCCACCATTGTCAGTATAGATGGGGATTCGGAGACACAGGAGGCACTAGACTGGGAAAGATGCTCTGTCCCAGACAGAGACAGATGCCTAAATTAGTGCCAAACCCTGAGAGACAATCTTCAGTAAAGGAAAAAAAATAACCCTGATTCCTCTGCGCATGTTCAGAATTCACGCATTAACATGTGTGAGTACGTATAGCAACAATAAAAGACAAGTGTTGTTTGTTCAGTTCATGATTTAGTGGAATTTTATTTTTAGTGGAATTTTATTTTGCTGCAGACATTTGATATGAAGAAGAAATTAAATAAACACTAGCAGCATGGTTCTGGTCAATAAAATAGAACAATGAGGTCCACAAAAACTATCAGTGTGGACGTGACAGGCAGTATGTCTATTTCCCTTCTGCCAGGGCAGAACAGTTGGGAGAGCAATCAATTAAAGCACCATTAAAACCACAGAGAAACCCACAAAGAAAAAAAGCAAATGTTGACAACAGTGATATCCTTTACACCCACCATGTGTGCGGTGAGGAAAGGATGATATCTGCTGAATTGGTTGGGGCAGAAGGGTTTTACACTCTGGCTTTGCCTGTGGCCTCTTGTAGCAGATCTGCAGTTGGCATGCCTATGACAAAGGTCAATAGGATCCAACTATTTGGATATTTACAATACAATCTGGCATACAATATTTCTAAAAGATTACGTTACCACCACCCCCAGGCCCTCCTACATGTTGAACACCATAAAGATTTTTGTTTATTAATGCATCACTAAAGCTCGCAAGACTACTCTATTTTTGTTTATATTTATCTGGGTTTGTGATATACAGTATGTAATCAAATATCCTTATGTACATAATATATGCTCTATAAATTGTAGATTAACGAATTTTGTCAGAACATAAAGATATCAAGAATTATCAGTCAACACGGTAAGAATCTTATCAATTTACCCTTGGAATTTTTCCATCAAGACATTTGATGGTAAAATCCATTTTTAATCTATTATGCCCACCTCAGATGTCAATCCTGTTTTAATCCTATCATAAAAATGATTATCCAGAGAATGCTTTGTATCCGGTACAGTGGTGCTTTAAAATGACCCCCCCCCTTTCTTTGCTCGTCACTGACCAACTTACTATGAAAATTTTGCCATGGGAATTCCTGCACTGCACAGAATCTTAGCAAGTTGAAATATATTGAATATATATTTAAAATGATTTAATGTTTCTTATTTTAAGATTACAATAGACCAAGTATAACATTTTTACATTTATTTATATTTATATGGACAAATTTATTACTTTAACCCAGTCACATTCTTCTGATTGTTTTTGCAAAATTTTAGAATATATTTACAGAGAAAAGCTATTTCAGATAATTAGATAAAATAGTTGTTAAAAAATATATAATATTACATTTTACTTGTAGTTATCTTGCAATTTTTAAAGACTAGATTGTTTGACTAACTTCAAAATATTTTCACTTTCACAGTGTCAGCATGACCATAAACAAGCATAAACAAGGTTCTTTTCCTGGTCATCTCAGATCATTTCTTGCATTTTATAAATGAGTTTTGTTGGACAACTTTGAGTTAGGACTGGAAAAAGCACCAAATGTGCTGGTCTTTAAACAGTCTATAAATAATAATAGTAAACCCCAAGTACTGCATTATAGATGGATATGCATCATAGAATGCTTAAAAGTGGGGCATATGTTCAGAAGTTTTAAATAAATATTAAATACTGTTTCTTTGAGCTTTGACATCAGAGTCAAGTTCAAGTTCACTTAAAGGGATGTCTAGCCATGGCCAGACAAACAGAGTACTTCTTCATCCAGTTCTGTCAGCGTTGTCTCCCCATCCACCCCCCAATCAAAGAAAGGGGTTCCTAGCACAGGGCAGTTGCCAAGGGAGAGGGGGCAGACAGGTCCAGAAATGTGTTACTGAAAAGGCTGGCCTGTCAAAGTGTCTGAGAGAAGTCGGGCTAGTTGCTCCTCGCACACACATACACACTCCATCCCTAGCAGCTGGGCATAACTACAGTGTGAACGTGGGTGGATTTCCAGGGCCTGGGAAAGTCATTTTTGCAATGAGCACTTTATATTCATCAGGCACTACCTCCACCCCTTCTGTCACCGACTTTGGTAAACAGCCCTGTCATTTTAAAAAGTCTAGTCTATCTAATTTATTAAGTTTCCCCTTTCCAGTGTCTTATCAGAACTTAGTTAAAAAAAAGTTTATTTGCTGCTTCCTGCAACTGATATCTTATATATCATTTATTGTTTATAGATTAATAATTCTTTGTTGTCTGGACATGTGTATAGATATGGGACCTGTTAGAAAAGGAGGCATTTTATTAATTTTATATTTTTGAGCGTGAATATGTTGTATTTTAGTTCTGTGTCCTTTAGTGGAGCAGTGTGATGTGAGCCAATTACAGTGAATGTATTAATTTGTTGGTAGTATAACAAAGTAATACTAGGCTCGGTGTGTGTGGTGTACAGTAGCTTGGGAAAATATTGGTGAGAAAAAAGGCCTAAAAAGTGTGTGTGTGAAGGAGAGAAGTTGTGTTTTTTTGAGGTCTCATTGAAGTCGGAGGACAAGTATCAAGAATAAAAGGCCAATGATTTGCATAAGCTGCATGCTGTCTGAGGGCTTGGGGGTGTAATCTGTGGAGGGAAAAACGATATAAGGGAACATAAAAAAGAAAGAAAGGAACCCCACATTGTGGAGGCAGAGAAAGAGAGAGGGTGCTTGAATGAGGGAGAGGGTGAAAATTAACAGAGAAAGAGGTTTCACCAAATCTCCTGGAGGGATTAAATTGTCCAGAAGCCTCTCTACATATAATTTGGTCAAATTAGTAATGGCACCACTACATAGTACTCATGCGTGATGAGGAAGAGCAGTGATTTTTATGACTTTGTAAAGCAAACAGAAAGTAACAGCACAAGTGTGTTGTAAAAAAAAAAAAAACAGCACGAGGTAACTGAAAATACATTGATCTATTTTAAGTAACATGATAACCTCTAAAAGTTACATTTGAGTTCAGATAATGTAATAACTCACAAATTTTGTGCATGTTCAATAAAACATGGTTATTAATGTTCTAACACAGTTATGTAACTGCTTAAACATGCACTTCTTTTAAATGTCGTCTTGCCTATTTACAAACCACAATAAAATTTCAGCATGAGTGCCATCAGTAAAACTGTCATACTTTTTTTTTTGTTTACAGAGAGAAAAATTTAGTATATAACTGGCTATGCAGTCACAATATGTCTTTTAATTTTTAAGAGATTGCATTATAAATCACATGCTTTCTGGGATTCTGTTAATGACTCTATCTAAACTATATAACATTAACACAGAAAGTGTTAGTGTTACTGTTTGAACCATTTGTCTATGTGGGCTGTCTAGACAATGTTAATAAATCAGCCCTGCTACAATTATGTGTTGTGTCAGTTGAAATTAACATTAATTTTAATTGCTGTTTTTTTTGTGTTTGTGTTTTTGTAGGAACTATTGTTGAAAACAACACTAAGTGGAATCTATCAGAATACACCCTACTCCAAAGTCCTAGGCCATTTTCATACAGATCAACCACTTTGGTCTCTGATATCTACTAGAACTAGAGCTACATCGATACGCTATTAGACCCAGCGTCTTGTTCCCTCGGGAAACCGAGACGTTTCTGTCTATCTTCTAAATGACAAACAACTGACAGTCAAAGGAATGTAAATTTAAATAAAATCAGAAAAGCACACGTTATTGAAAAACTGGCATAAATTTCTATACATAAATCACTGACATTTATTTGTTTCTTGAATAAACAACATGACAATCTATATAAAACAATTATTTTTCTATGCTGTGATGAGCAAAAGTATTTAAGTAGTTATTAACAATTTTAGATTGTGCAAAATGCCAGTTAATACAAATGTTATGTGAAAAGTTTACAGTAAAATAAAGTTTGTTATTAATGACATTTAATAGATAGTTGTAAAAATTAATGAATAGGAGTAATTTGTTGTTGTCTTTTTGTCTTTCAATAAATTAAATGTATTACTTTCATTGTTGCAACTAGTCTATTGGTTTTGAATGAATTTTCACTTAAAAAAGATGCCATTAATTTTTGTTTGCACATGCTACTTTTTTCTGTTTTTACTGTTTTAAATGTTTTTAATACTTATGTTAGATTTATTATAATTTTAGTTTATTATAATTATTTCAAGTAAAATAAGAGTAAGTTTTAGATTTCCACTGTGAAGATTTATAAAGAAATAGCACACAAGAAACACTGTTGAATTTAAGCAGTAGTCATTTGCTTAAAACACCTGCATCATTAAATCATGAATAAATCAACAATTAATATATTATAGACAGTTTTGTAATAATAATATAATGATCTCTAAATAAGCACTCTGGAATGAGTTTTCATACGGGATCACAACAGAGCTGTAATAACGGGCACTGAAGTACAATTTTTCAAAAATACAAATACATAATTTTCCCCAAAAAGAAACTGAATACCGATTAATTTTTTAAAAAAATACGTTTTATTTGATTAGCCATGTTATCTTTGGTAGATTTAATTAACATCTTAGCATATTATACATACATTTTACAGTCTTTTGATAAAATCAAATCATAAATCAGCGGTAATAAAAACTGGAGTCACTGGACTAAAATCAATCTATCTATAAACATTTATTGTTGTCAATGAAAATTAAATATAGCAGCTCTTGTTGTCAATGAAAATTATCTGGTGGTAAAGAAAGTTGCAGTACACCTCAACCAGTCTTGCCATAAAACGGATACAACTTAGGGAGAAATTAAATAAATAAATAAATAAATAAAATCGCCCATAGCTATTGGAGCAAAAAAAATGGCATCTGAAGCACAAGTGGCAAATAATATACATCTAACAGATTGCTGCATCATTTAAAAATATACAGTACACTTATTACAAAATAAACAACATTATCGACCAGCATATGTAGGGATAAAGCCAGAAAAAAATTTCTATTTGTCAAGATTTTACAATTGAATATTAGCCTATCCATTTATGTATAACTTAGAATCATTAAACACGTTTTGAGGACAAATTTGAACATTTAACCATATTAAATCAAAAGCTAATCCTATATTAAACTTGGAACTCTGTTTATTATATGCAATTAGTGACCGTTGCTATGGTCAACTATGCACCAAATCACGCTCCAAACGTCATTGTCAGTATGAATAAAATGTATTAATAATTATTAGATGGAAAGGGGATTTGGTTAAAAAAACGTTTAATAAAAAAAGATACATTTACTTAATACTGATCACTAGGACGCTAGAATCACAAACGCTGAATGTTAAATGTTTCCATATTTTTAGATATTACTTTGGCCGAATAACAAATTGATTCGAAAAAATAAAGAGGCTCCCGTCAGTCCGAAAAACAATGCCCAAAAGCAGCCAAACTCGATACGAATGAATATTAATTGGAATAAGATGATGCCAGAGGAAGCCGGCGGTGTTTAAGTTTGGTTTTGATCACCAGTCTCTGGAGGGTCGTCAGGGGTCAGAGGTGATGACCAGGGTTCAAGTAGGTTGTCCGGCAATTCCCTCATGACTTATCAAACGAGCTGCGTTAACAGGAAATGGCACGAATGTCCCTATAATGTCGGATCATTTTGTATTGAAATGCGAAACAACTGATTTAATGTTATGTCTTTTTCCAGTTTATATTTTATACCGTTGACCTACGGAGAGAAATCCATTTTTTGACCAAGGGAAACCCAAAAATCTTTCATTAATTTAAAAACTTTGCAATGCATCAATGTATTAGAAATCAGATAAAGCTTTTAAATAAAACACACACGGCCTGGGTGTGTTAGTACTGTTTGTGCAGCTGAAACTCTGCGTGTGGCATTGTATTCATTCAGATTCTGGTAAGATATTCTGCTTGTCAGAAGAGAAATAAATAGGCATAATAGGCATCTATTATAGCATCCAGGGTCCATTTTTCTAGGGTTCAAGTTAATCTTTTAGGTAATACCAAATATTAGTCTGTTATTTTTGTGCTATTACGAAGTTCTATCTATCTATCTATCTATCTATCTATCTATCTATCTATCTATCTATCTATCTATCTATCTATCTATCTATCTATCTATCTATCTATCTATCTATCTATCTATCTATCTATCTATCTATCTATCTATCTATCTATCTAACATATATGTGGTTTAATGAAAACATACACGAGATTTGTGCATCAACAATTTTTTATTTTTGATCACAACCTGTCAGAAAAATGTTCTCTAAAAAAGAAAATATAAACGAATAAACGGAAAGCGGTTGGTTATAAATAGCAATTAAATCTCAGTGTAACTGTGATTCAGGGCGCAAATTAGCTACATAAGTACCCGTCTAGTCTCGGAGAACCAAGGCATTATTGTGCCATCATTTATATTTTCCAAATCAGTAAGCATTAGAGGTTGTGCTATATGTTAGCATAAGAATAGAGACGGGTCCTGTGAACTTCCGCGACCTCCTGACTCTTTTCCCCTATGATGAATAGTGCCACTATAAGACTCCCTAGCCTCCAACAAGCTTGAACCATGCCTAAATTCTCAATTATGCTAAATCAATATATCTTAAGCCCCAGACTGCCTTTATTCTCATTCATCCACAGATTGTTTTAGACATTCATGGTATCTTCATAACATCATCATAACCCCGTATGCGGCATACCCAAATACACGGCGCTTTTGTATGTACAAAAATTGAAATATTTTATTATTAAATTAATTTAATAAATAATTATTGAATTGTGTAAACTAATTTTAAAAACATCAACAGCAATTGCTTTAATTTGTAATGTTAATGTTTTATAAAATGTTTCATATTAATTATTAGTTGGTATTTTAAATGCTTGAATCAAATACGTAGGCGGACATTTCAAGGTCAGGTAACTAAGATGATAAGAAATGTAATTTTAGAAAAATTAATATATAGCTATAGCATTTGGCCATAATATATCTAATATATAACACTCCACATTTGTACTACATTAGAGGAAGAATCAGGCAACAACCAGAAAACTCCATTATTCTAATGCAAAAACAAAAAATGTCCTAATTTTTAAACTTGTGTTGCAAAAACGGCGTGGGAATCAATTATTTGCCAAGTGTCTTAGATTTTAGAAGTCCCACAATTAAGCGACGCATATTTCATTTTTATGTAGCTCACCCAGGCAAATCAGACAAAATTTGGGCACCTGCAAAGCGTATTTCACATCTGCATACTGCACAGTACAATCACAAGCAGCCCCTCCTCTACTGGATGTAGCGCAAAGGGGAGGGAAAAGGCGACATCTCTGGGCAGAAACACGAAGCAAATTCACGCAGGGCTTTAGCAACACCCCAAGTTCCCGTCTCAGAAAAGCAAACAATAACAAACGTTAACATTTTTATTAAAAAAGAAAAAATGTCTTCATATATTTTATTTTAAAGATTTTCCTCCGTATACTACATAGTATGGACCGATTTACCAATATCACATTTACCAAATAAGCATATTTAAAACAGTATAATTAAAAGTCCAAATATAACCCCGATTTTAAGAGTTTTCCTACCCTGGGATTAATGCACGCCTCCATCTATGGTGCATTCGTTGATGGGCAGACTGAAACTGAGCACATCAAAGCATTAAACAACATTAATTATGGCGGCGAGATAATTTATGCGTAAGCTAATTGAGGGTGATGTAACACTGCGCGCGCTGTATCGCGAGAGGTTCTGTTTTAGTTCAATTGTCCTTAAAGACACATATACACAAAATCATACATACATGATTAAAAAAATATTATGGCATTCAATTCTATTTATATTATTTATATTATAGGATACCCAGTCTAATCGCATAAACCCTGAACCCATAGACCAAAAACCGATTTGTGCGTTTGTTGATTATTCTACAGATTTCTATTAATTGTGAACGAATGCTTAATTAATCATAGATAACCCAAAATGTTTAACCCAGAGTTTTTGTGGCGTTGCACTTTTATGTTAGCACACGGTACATTTTACTATTTTAATGAAAATAATCATAATAATTAATAAATTATAATAAATAATTATCAGGCCCGCATCAGATAACGCAACACATGGCAGACGAAAGCCAATGAACACCCCAAATTTCCTAAAAATGCTCAAGATTTCTTGAAAGTGCATGATTTTGACATACAAGTATAGTTTACCTAATAACAGTAGTGATTTTCCACAACATTTTTATTAAGTAGCTCATTTTATATTTGTGCAATAAAGAAGGTTTGTAATCCAAAAGATTGTCACAATTAAATGATACAGTAATAAAAATCTTATTAACTTACATATAGTCAACAATGAGAGAATTTTAAATGATTTTTCTGAAACATTTCACTTCAGGAAAACATTTTATAGGTAGGTCATACGTTTGTCTGTTAAAACTTTGTCTATTATTTACACAAAATTCTAAAATTTTAACATAATATTGCATATACATCACGAGCAGCAATCTACCCCGAGGATTCAAATAAACAAGCGCAATTCAACTGAAAGTTATTCGAACGCTCACTTCTCCTAAAGCATTGAGACTTATAACAACTGGTTTCTGATGTTTTTCTATAATGAATGAAATGTAATTCTCAGTCGTCGGACAGACACGATTCAGAGCCTTTTAAACCACATTTTAGTCCGTTTATATAGAAGAATATTTAAGATGTACTTAAAGCGATTAATTGAAAGCTTAACGTTTCTTTGGTTTAACTTTTCCAGTTATTCATTTGCAGGAGCAGAAAATCAGAAGCATTTATAAAAATTTCATACATTAATCAGCCGAATTAGCACCGTCCCTGCGCCCTTAATCCCGTCAATGCGATATCTAGCCTTTGTCTTTGTTTTGAACTCTCTCTCTCTCTCTCTCTCTCTCTCTCTCTCTCTCTCTCTCTCTCTTAAGAAACGTGCAACCACAATACATTTTAAGTGTTTTATGTTGATCTGATCTTACTAAATAAACGTGTTTATTCTAGTTAATATTTTGTCTGAAAAAAGAAAGTCAAATGAAGTAAAAAAATAAGTTAAAAAACCCTTACTTTTCTATTCATTAATTACTAAATAGATTTAATATTAAAAGTTTTATACTTTCATTTATTCACATTATAATGGCCTAACAATTTTAATGTAAAAAAGAAAGGAATGACAAAAACGACAAGACTAAATAGAAGTTTATTAATTTTTTGCTATATAAGAAGTAATAATAGGCTACATAAGCATTGATTTAGTTAAGCTATAATGTAGGCAATAAAAGGAAATAAACCTGTTTCACACACATTTCGCAGCATTAGCTGTAAATATAAACAGTCAAAGAGTAAGCAGCATAAAACAACAACATTTTATTTGGTAGCAAATTGCGGCAATATGAAAGGGATAAATGATGGGAAAATGTCGAAACTGTGTTGTGCTGGACAATATCCTGCTGCCCTGTGGTTCTGCTGGTCCATATGCTCTGTTAGGTTTTATTCTTTACTTTTTGCCTTTTATATACTTTTTGTATATAGCCATACTGAAAGAGCTTAAAATGCGTGATCCTATACCCTAGCAGAATATGCCCTAACCTTAACTTTTGTTTCTCCTCTTGTATGTAGTAAGGACACCATTATGCTTTATACTACTTCTTATTCACATGGAAATCTAATAGGCTTATTAGCATAGCCATGAGACATGACTTCACATGGTAGATAGCATTTTGAGGATGTCAGTATTAAAATGACAGGGTATCTCCACCACTCTCCTTAAACACCTGCTTAATTATCAGGTAATTAACCATTTTTACTGATTTTAGTACCCAGGGGGAACTGCAGGACCAGACTTAAACCAGAGCGCCTGTTTATTACATTAATGTTAAAGCACATTCAGTGGATGCTGTACTGCTACTCTGTAATACTGTGGGATTTTAGGGATTGCAAAACCACTTCCCTAAACTTTAAATCAATACTGCTATTTAGCCCATTACTAAATCAAGCCCGTGTTTGCAATATCTGCTATTAGCCATTCAGTGGTTCATTTTGGGCATAGGGTGAATTATGGTGTTTTGCTTCCCTAGAAGAACAAGGGAATGCTGAAAGAAGAGGAAGTTGCACAGTGGATTCATTGTCCTGTAGTCTGTCACAGGCACAGAGAAGTACAGCATCACTGTTCAGGTTTGGTGGCCTGCTCAGAATTTTAAAATAGCCTACCGTCAGGTTCCTTTCACTAAACAGGGAACTTAGTGATTTGTGAACTGGGCCTATTCTTGCTTCTCTAAGGCTTCTTCCTGTGCTGCATTGAGAACCAAGAGAATGAAAACAGGGAAACATTGGTTGAAAGGTTTGGGTTTTGGCATTAGGCATTTAAAGCATGGAATGAAAGCCATGACTCTTGTCTCAGTAGGGTAAAATGTTGCCTTGTGCCACCCAGGTGCCTGGCATGCTTACGCTTTGTAAAGATGGTAAAGGAGAAAAGGGGTTGGAAAAAAGAAAGACATTACAAAACTTACATTATTAAATATCACACCTCTGTGGCCTAAGGTGGCCTAATATTACGATTAAATACATAATTAAAAGCCTTTATCAAAAACACGTTTAGTTTTGGGGTATTAAACTCTTCTCTATGTCCCTTTATGACTATTTAAAAATGTCAAACAAGCCACAACACACGACTGCCTTTCCTATACCTTTTCTCAGATTTTTCTAATTATAACACCTCTCACACATTCACACGCCATGTTTTCTTTCGTTCACACAGTATTCATACCTCTTGAATTTTTTTACACATTGTCACCTTACAACCACAAACATAAATGTATTTTATTGAGATTTTATCAGTATCAGTATAAATACACCTGTTCTTTGAAGGCCTCAGTGGTTTGTTAGACACTAGTGAACAAACAGAATCATGAAGACCAAGGAACTTACCAGAAAGAATAAAGTTGTGGTGAAGTTTAAAGCAGGGTTAGGTCATTAAAACTTTGAACATCTCAAGAAGCACTATTCAATCCATCATCCAAAAATGAAAAAAAAGTATGCCACAACTGCAAACCTACCAACACATGGCTGTCCACCTAAACTGACAGAACAAGCAAGAAGAGCACTGGTCAGAGAAGCAGCCAAGAGGCCCATAGTCACTCTGGAGAAATCCACAGCTCAGGTGTCCACAGGGCAACTATAAGTTGTGTACTCCACAAATCTGGCATTTATGAAAGAGTTAAAAAAAAAAGCCATTGTTAACAGAAAGACATATAAGTCAAGCCATGTAGGGGACACAACAAAGAAGTGGAAGAAGATGCTCTGGTCAGATTAAACCAAAGTTGAACTTTTTGGCCTAAATGCAAAGCGCTATATGTGGCGGAGAAGTAACACTGCTCATCACCCTGAACACACCATCCTCACTGTAAAACTTGGTGGTGGCAGCATTATGCTGTAGGGATGCTTTTCTTCAGCAGGGACAGGGAAGCTGACCAGAGTTAATGGAAACATAGGGGGAGCTAAATAAAGGGCAATTTTAGCTCCCCCCAAGAGCTACAATGGAATGGTTTGGATGAAAGAATATTCATGTGTTTAAATGGCCCAGTCAAATTGTAGTCTAACACACACATAAATGCTTTTCTTTTAGACTATGCAACAGACAGTAAGTTTTTTTGAAATCATATATCAATGTTTTTCTAAGCTAACAAAAAACCTGAAGTGTAATTCATCCAAACTTACCATGGGTTGCACTTTCATGTAATTATATACTGTGCACAAGCATGTATTAGTTTTTATTGTCCAACACTCTGGAATAATTAATATTTAAAGCAATTTTACAGTGTTGTTATGTGATTACATAAAACATGGACTTTACAATCTTATAAAAAAAAAATATACATCTTCCTTTTGCTTTGAATAATTATAGTCAATGCTTTGACTATTTGTTAAATTTAAATTCTGGGACAAATGCGTGTCTCTCTCTCTCACACACACACACACACACACACACACACACACACACACACACACACACACAACATGCTTAAATACACAGTAACACAATAACACATAGCACAAAAGCCGCTTATACAGTTTATTGCCTTACATACCCTGATTGTACAACCCATTTCTATGTACAAGGCGTTGATTAGCATCAAGGATGTCACACATACAAAAATAGCATACATTACCAATCTTTACCATTGACATGCTGTTGTGGCACCCTCTGGTGGCACAAAGAACAACTAGCCAGGGTTAAGATATGTTTTCCCTGTAATGCATCCTATCAGACCAAAAATGATTAGGTATAAAAATGATTACTCCTGCAAGTACATTCATTGCAAGACTTATTCACATAACAGGTTAACACAGAAATAAATAATCAGATTCTATGAATAATCTGAATATTAATGATGCAAAAAAATATGTCTATAACAAATTCTTTTAATAACAAAATCTTTGTTTTACATTTTTGAAAGTTCAGGGTAAGACAACGTATGTATTGCACAGGAAAGGCGCCAGTGAGGAGGTAAAGAAGGAGGCCAGAGTGCACCTTGGCACCTCGACAAGCTTCCTCAGTGCTTTGTACAGTAAAACAAAGCACAATCGTTTCTCCTCACTTTGCGTGCTTAGGCCATTCATAGCCTCCAATTAATACTGGATGTCCTTAGTGTGATTAAATGTGTGCAATTATCTGCAGGAAGTTTGATGGCACAGGCTCCCATAATTTCAACTGGCTGCACCCTAATAAAAACACCTATTGACAGTACGTGCACAGCACAACGAAACAGGACATTGTTTCATATTGTCCCTTTTGCAGTGCAACACAGCCCTAATGGGAACCTGCTCTAAAGCTTCCGTCATTTCACACACATTCCAATGCACAAGGCTGCCAGGACACTGCTAAATCCCATTGGAGGTTTGCCACATAGAATGGGCAGTGCCAGGGAAATCTGCTCATATCAGTTATGATCTGTACTTGCACAAATTCATGTGTCCCCATTTTAAAACACATTCACATGCACATGGTAACAAGTAAGATTATATTCTCTTTTTCATCCGACTAAAATACAAATAAGGGTTACAGGATTGGGGTAGAACTAATTACAAAAGTACAGTGTCTTTTGGAAAGGCAAAGCAAGCCAGGTTCAGACATCAGCATTTGTGGGCTGCTGACATGATGTGACAGTCTGAATATAACTCACCAAATCCTGCATTTTGGGCCACTTTCCTGCCTTGCTCATTTACAATGGTTCAGTGGAGATTTCTTTATTTCATCACAGACAATAGCTCTTTTCTTTATAGCGCCATCAGTCTCTTTTTCCCCTCTCTCACAGACACACACATATACACGCCTGCACAAGCACACGCACACACACTCAATGCCATGTGCATTTTGATGGTAATTAATGACATCAGTGAGAAGAGAGATGAAGAAAAGCGAGGTGCGTTTGTTTGCTGCACAGACCGTGGGAACCTCGAGGCTCTTGAGGGTGGCGAGTCAGAGGGCTGAAATAATACTCACGCTGTCGCCTTTCACCCAAACACCCCCTTTACATGCACACACACACACACACACACACACACACACACACACACACACACACACACACACACACACACACACACACACACACACACACACACACACACACACACACACACACATACAATCCCTGATATTCTCCCATACTCTTCTCCCTGTCCCAGATTCTCTGTTTCTATACTGTACTTTTTTCTTGTGTAATGACTGCATTCTGTGTGCCTGGTGCTGCAGTACAAAACCCAAATTTTACCTGATTTATTAATTCCAGATAAAACTCATGTCACTGCAATACCACCTTCCAAAACAGTTAAAGGCAGTGGCAGGTCGTGCATTTGGTACCTGGGCCTTAAGTGGGGACTTACCCGACTGATACACCTCTTAATACCACTATTATCATGTCGCAATTATAGAAACCATCAATACTATACAAAAGCGCAATATAACACATCGTGGCATTATATAAAGAGAGACATTTCACGTATAGAGAATAAAAACATTTTTATTAAAGCAAGAAACCCCGTTAACACAACTCCAAACCTCTACTACAACTGTACCACATACATCATTTGAAGCAGTTCAAAATCAGTATTTATCTAATAACATAACAAAAACTTTAAAGATATAAAATATATATATATAATACATTTAAAGGCTGTAAGCCCATCATTGCTGTTCGTTGGCATTTTTTTCCCAGGCTGAGACAAACTAGCTATGAAATGAAGAGAATAAAAGGCTGGAAATAAATTAATACAATTTACTGAAACAAATATTAGAATTTATATCTGCAAATGTAGGTCAGCTCCTGATATTGTTTAGGCCAACAGAGAAGGCCTGGCTGGCCCTGACTGCACGCCATTGGATGAGTGTGTGAGTTTAATTGTGCTATTTCTAAAGCGCATCACTATAGTAAATAAATCATCATTTCTTTTTCCTCTTTCATACTGGCTTCATTATATCACAGCTTTCTTTCTTGGCTATAGTGTAATTTTATGAGCAGTGGTAGAAGGAATCACTGAGTAAGTCAATCAGCAGCTGGTCGTTAGGTCAGCTATACTAATAACCTCTCCGTCTACCCGAAGGTCCACAAAAGGAGAGAAGCCTTTCTCAATCCCCCATCCTCTAGGCTTTTTAATAACAGGGTGTTCACTATTACAGTACTGCACTAGTAAGGTGGCCTCTATTTAATCACCTCTCACACTTCCTTTTACAGCACGACACCACTAGCTGTAATTGCACCCTTTCAGAGGCCACTGAGCCAAACATGATGTGTGTATGATAGTTTCTATAGATGACATAGACAGATCCTTACTCAAAAGTACTTCACTTATGGCATTGTCATGCCATAGGTGTCTTCAAAGAACCTTTTCAGGGAGTAGCAGAAATAATGAAAATGGAATGAAATTGTATGATGTCTCGTTTGTGGTACATGACACATACATAGTGTATGGCACAGTACATATATTATTGGTCTTATTGTTATTTTTTAATGTTTTTTATAATAATAGTAACTACTGTTACAGTAGTATTATACAGGCTATTCTTATTGGACTACAGGAAAAAAAGACATTTTATTCATTACATTTAAAATACATTCTTGTATTTTTGTTAATCTGGTGATAAATGACGCAGAGATAAATTAATCCACTTTTCCGCTGCATAGCAAATAAGCCAGCAAACCAATGGAAAATCTTTTTTAATGAAAGTAAATGTTCATATAGTCAGGGGCCTGACACAATGTGAAGTCCTATACTTAAATTTGAATTTGATATTTACTGCCTGGAATAGTTTCCAATACACAGCAAACAAACTTTTTAACCCAGACTAGGATAAAACCCCTGACCAGACAGTTCTGACCAGACTGTCAAGATGTAGAACAATGTGGCCTCTCCGCCTATCCTCTTTAACAACTTATACTGGAATGTTCCCAGATGTGATGTGCATAATTGGCTGCTCTGACAAAGTTACCCTCTTCATGAAGCCATGAAGACCATGGGACCTCTAAGCATCACTCCCAGCTGCCCCAAGAGGCCCCTGAGTCACAGTGCTGCATGTGGTGGTATGAATATGCATGCAGTGATAAATGGAGGCAGACCAGCTCTTGATTGTTATCCATGGCCAGAGCACAATGGCCGCCACCACTTCTGTTTTATAGCTTCACTCTGTTCCTATGCAGTGGCTTCAATGCATAGACTGATTCAGGTGCATGGGAAAGGTATAGCCTTTCCCTATCCAACACATTTTCTATCTACCTGGGTCAGTTAATGTCTCTTGATTCATGTAATGGTACATACTATTTAAGCACATTTGTATAAAAAGGAACGCGAAATGTGATCACACATTTGTTACAAAGGAAAATGTGTTTTGTATCAGCTACTATAGTGAATTTAAACAGACATTTAGAGAAGAATAAAAAAAAAATTGTCCAATCATCTTATTATCAATTAAAAATCACTAACATATTTTTTTCATTCTAGAGGGAAATGTTTTAAGAACAACAACAAGGTATAAAAATGCTTTGCATAATTGTACTTTGTTAACATTCATAATTTTACCAGTTAAGTGGTGTATTTAAAGCTGAGTCTTATAGTTAAAACTCAAGTCACTTTATATTTAAAATGATTATTGTACCCTTACAAGTAACCTTTTAGATTACAATTACTTGCCACTAACGCAGAGAGACTTTACCTTTCTGAACATAAGTTGCACGTCACATGAACGGTCTTGTCTTTCAATGCAACAAAAGGGAAAACTTGTACTTATACTTCTAGTCTGTGAAAGCTTGGACATGTAAGTCCTGAATGTCCAGATTTTACACCTGCACTACTCTGCCTCTGGTTGGTAAACGATAGATATATACTCTACCTAAGCCAATCATCGTCAGGTATTTGGTTGTCTCCCAACCTCAACACACACACCACCAATAACACACAATATATTTGTATATCATAAGTTGAATTGCATCTACACCAATATCTGAGCTCACTGTCACCACCAGACCCAGTCTGTATCCAGCCCAGTTGGGGAATCAGCACATGGAGACAATAAGGCAGTTTCCCAGTGATGACCTTGTCTTCTAGACGGCCGTCCAAGACCACGGAAACTTTGCTGCAGCATGGATAACCTACTGGTTTGTCTGGTCAGATGAGAACTGACCCCCCGACTAAGCCTGGTTTCTTCCAAGGTTTTTTTTCCCATTCTGTCACAGATGGAGTTTTGGTTTGTTTAGTTGGGGACATTTACAGATATTAGTTGAACTGAACTGAATGTTTTAGTGAGTAGTTTACTGTATTGTCTTTTCTGATGTAATTCTGTAAAGCTGCTTTAAAACAATCTCTATTGTTAAAAGCTCTCTATAAATAAATAAATAAATAAATAAACAAATAAATAAAGGTGACACACACACACACCGATCATCATCAGTTATGTTTTCCACCCCACCCCACACACACCAGAGAAAAAAGCCTATGGATCAGTGGGAATCTACTTGAATGAAAACCGCTACAGTGAGCTCAATTATAGCAACGGCACATTGTATTGTCAGGAACAGTAATTTGTTTAATTACTCGTTATTTAAAAAAAAATTATGTCTAGTATCGGTTCATTACTCAAATATCAAACCATAACACAAAACTTTGGACCCTACTGTGTGTGGTAAAGTAAAAAAGTTAGACACCCCCTCGCATTCAACCCAACATGTTTGAAACATTACCAGGCAATGATTACAGAGATCCTGATTTAATGCATAGTGTATGACCAAGCTGTGACCTGCTATCAAAAAAAAGAGACATCTGGACCAGTGTGAAAAGCAGACATAAGGCATAGTAGGCACTCCTCCAGTCGCTGCCCCTCCTAGCAACCATCAACAAGTGACACAGGGCCTTCATCCATAGCAACAAGAGCCGAGAGACGGAGAGGCCTCACACCTTAGCAACATAAGCTCTGCAGCTGAGAAAGGCACTTCCCTGAGTATCTGAAAAGACACTATCCTCCTTTACCACCCATCCCCAAAACAGCCCCCCTTTGGTGTGAAGTTCATCCGATGGCTCTGAAAAGGCAGCCCTCCCCTGCTTCAGACACTTGTCAAATGAGGAAAAAAGGGGCAGATACTTGGTGGATAAAATCATTGCTTATCTGTTGTTCTTTACTGCAGAGATCTGACAGTGTCTCTTGAAGAAGTTAGCAGAGAAATTGCAAACAGATGGATCGTGAAATCCTGCATTCAAAATAGAAAAAAAACACAGAAACTTTTGTTAGGGAAGAATTTTTTTTAAAAAAACTGCATTTATTTAAATTGCTAAATAAAAGACTTATAGTTTATAGATTTATAAAAAATAGTGGACTTTTCGGGTTTTTTTGTAAGCTCTTATTGTCACAATCCCTTGTCAGGACTTTACCTAGTACAAAGTTGGTACTGCCTATGCTTATGCATTCAGTGTAAAACATTATTTAAAAGGCATTTGGTTTTTAATTATATTAAATATTTGAAGTCAAATGTTATGTACAAAACTTTCTGATGTAATGCATAATGTATAACGACTAAACATGGTGTCAGCTATTGATGGTTTTAGCTTTCACGCTGTTTCAAAATACAAACTAAGCAACCAGGTGGTGAAACAGAAGGAGGGGTGCAGTCTGCTTCTACTCCCTGTTGTTTCATGGCCTGCATTTTCTGTCCATATCCAAATCAAACCTCTCCTCCCTGCTTTCTTTTCATTCTGTCAGGTAACCAGACAGTTTTTCGACCATTAAAAAAAGCTAATCTTCGCCTGTGTCTGTCAGATAGTTGAGTGGATTGATTAAAAGGATCTGCCAGTCAGTTTATTCCAATCAATTAGACTTCTTTTGCCCAGAGCCATGGCTTAGCAGAAGGAGCCATAATCAGAGGTTTCACTTCACCATTAGCTGTAATTCTAGTCCTGATGTGGCTTCAACTCCTTATTCTAAGATTCTGTCTTAACTAAGAGTGAGAATGTGGTGCCTTGGGCAGTAAAGATTGCCTGCTCTTTATGTGGAGCAGATGCTTTTTCTCTATTGATTCTATCCATCATCACCTCAAGATCTCTTGGGTTGAGAGAAGACCTGAGGAACAGAAGAACAGTCCTGTGAAAGAAGGTGTGAGATCAGTGGTGGATGTGTTAATGAGGAAAAAGGAAGTTAAATTAGCACAGTCTAAAACTAGCACACAGCAAGATTACATGAAGTATTCCTAAAAGCATTTTCATGATGATCAATCATCTGCATTTTATAGACTTCAAATGTAGTTCACTTTAAAGTGATTAAAGTGTTCACTCTGCTCCATCACACGGTTGAACACCTCTGGCTTTCTTTCGTGTTTAACTTGTCAGTCAAATTTTACAACTGACTGAAAAGGCAAATAACCAGCTTTTTGAAATTAGTCGCCATTATGTAGAATCGTGTTACGTTCCTCCCACTCTTTTTTGCAAAATGCAATGCAGATGGATCCTCTAATTAGATGGATCTTTTAATCCAAACCCTACACGTTCCTTCCCAATTGTTCAGCCAGAATCGCTTTCATTCTAGCCTTGATGCCTCTACTTTTGTGTCCAAATCAACAAGACCCATGCTTCCAATGATTCAACTATTTCTTCTGACACGTTACACATGGGCTTACCCTCATCATTGTCCAAAGGGTCATGCTCCAGTGTGCCAAAGCTGTTGACCCTTACAAATAGATTCATGTCACATCAAGACAGGCTTGATTGAGTTTTAACAAGGACCAAAGTTCCTGGCCTGACAAGGAAGATGAATGAACATAAAGGGAAAGAATATGTGAGGAGAAAACCAATATGTAGAAGACTGTAAGGAAAGTGTCCTTAATGAGAGAATGTACCCAACAGTTTAGTATGGCAAGTTATTGTAGGCTTTGAATAGGAACATGGCTCTGTGTTACCTTGTACCAAACGAAAAGAGGTTCAAAAAAACAAACGGCAAATAGTGGAGTAAGAAATAATAAAATTTATTCCATACTAATCTGAATGTGAAATTTGGATCTGACTGTTAAACTCTATGTTGATTAACCTCTACAATTACCTGGCTCTATAAGCATGTCCAGACTTACAGGCCTTACCCTTTGTAAAACACTTTTAGAATTTTTAATGGATTTTTGGGGATTTATTTTATAATTTATTTAAGAACTTTGGACATTTATTGACAGATCCCATGCCGTATTGTTTGAAAAATAACTGCAAAAATTTCAATAAAAACCAGAACTTTTTAGTAAAAAATAACTGAGAATTTTCATTCTGTGTAAAAAGATCTGTCCAGCCAGATGTACCAATCATTCTGCACTAATCAACCCCTCAAAGTGATATAATTATCAGGTCAGGAGGGGAACGGCTGGTGCATAAAAGACACCACCTTTCTCCCACCCCCTACTTATAGCCCACCATTATACCCAGCCAACAACAGGCCAATTTGTCCGCGAGGCCCCTTGTGCCCACACTCCCTGCCGAGTTATTTAGCTCCTCTCCTGCACTTCAATGGCAGGTACTGATTAGAGGGGTTGCAATCTCCCTCCCCTACTCCAAAAAAAGAGGGCGAGAGGGAAGATTCTAGCCCCCTTCTTCCAGGCAATCTTTAATCTGATTACAGGCTTTCTACAGCTTTTCAGACAAGACCAGCCTTGCAGGACAATGGAAGACCAAGTGGTTTTACACACAAGCTCTGAGCTATGTGATCCAAGTGTGGAAACTCAGGGTGCTCTCCTTCAGCTAGTAGTCTCTTTCAGGTTACACTATAGCTGGGTCAGCCCACCTGTCGCACAGGGTCGGGAGGGGGATTAACGAGGACATCTCTGTTACAGGGTCAGCCCCCGCCTTTACACGAAAAAAACCTGAACCTCCCTCCCTCTCTGTATTCCCTGTGGACATGTTTGATTAAGAAGAGGAGAATTCATCCAGACTCCTTCACTTTTTGCCCACTTGGTTTAATGCTTCATGTTTTTCTTCCTCCAACCCATGGGAAAGAAGCCAAAAAATTGGCCTGACGAATGCAAACCCCCCACTGTCCACTTCATTTGTACCCTGTAATCCTTCCCAAAAACCTGCATTTCCTCCCTGTCATGTTTAATACTCTTGCATGACTTTCTTCATGAAAAACATAGAATTGGAGAATTGCTCAGAAAAGGCACTGCAGAATGGTTAAGCTATAAAGAAAAAATGTTTGCTAATGGCAATGTATTTAACATATATATACACTATATATTATATTTTATAAGCTTATAACTTTTGCTTAAAAAAAATAACTGCCTTAAACTGGCAAACTAGTGACAAACTTGTGCGCTAATGGTTGTGTGGCTAAACTAAGGGATCTAGTCAGAGATTGGTAAATGCTAGCAAACTCAAGTAAAATGTTTTAGATGTGTATGCATATCCACAACTAGAAGTCTTTCCATTAGTCCTTGTGATCTAAATTAACTAGATAGTATAGAATTTGTATTAGAATTTAGTTGAGAAACTGTGTGACTGTGGCAATATAAAGCAAACCTAAATATGGTATCATCAGTCTTATTTTTATTATTTAAATACAAATACTTATAGCTATCAAATAAGAAAAAATATTCTTGATTTTCTTTTTTTATCCCATTGCAAAATTTTTCAGAAAGTATAAATTGAAGTATTACACAATAATGCATGTAATATCTACCGTCATTTCAGCTGTCAGATATTCACAAAACCCTATGTGTATTTTATGTCCATTAAAATGTCATGGGGATTGATCAGGAAATAACCCTATTGACCCTGTTTGACCTCTCTACAAGGAGTTGATTTCCATAAGAATAGCAGAATTGAGTGGGACCTGGGGGTGACCAATAAGCTTAACACCAACAGATTTGTGTCATTATTTATTTTAATATTAACATTAACATCAAATATTTAGCAATATTTAAATTGTTTTAAATCACAGGAAGACACAAGTCTGACCATAGTGTAAAATAGTATTTTCCAAAAAACAATTGGTTATATCTATCTGTCTGTCTGTAACATGGCTATTTAAAAATATTTTTCAAATTATAGAAGACATAAAATAAAGAAACTTACTTATGCATCAAGCAACAACATTGATGTGTTCTGATGGCATAACACATTGAAGACTCCGAAATGAATTCTCTGAAAATGAGGGTGAAATGAGGATGAAGACACCACCTGCAGAACGAACATGCATGAGGGCTGCAGGCTTAAGAGTGTGGTGCTGAGCCATTTGCCCTTTGACCCCCACCGTGTCCCTCCACTTAGCTATACAAACAGTTTAGGAGTCACATAGGAACCGAACAGCTGGCATAATGACACAACAATAAGGTGACTACTTTAAAACATGTCATTGTGCAAAGCACCGAAGGGACAAAGGGACAAAAAAAGAAAATAACAGGGTCAAAGGGTACCTATTCCCCCAAATTGTAGGCTTTGTGTCATTACTATAGCCCAACGCATTAAAAAAATATTGGTCTTATGGATTGATTGGAATTAAAAAGCACTGATTTTTAAAATTATTTATTTGTAAATTAGTCTCTTTGACATTGCTGAACTGATCTATGCTAATAAAAAACTATATTTAAAATTGTGTAAACAATTCCATGGTGGTGGGTAAAAAAAAAAAAAAAAAAAAAAAAAAAAAAAAAAAAAAAAAAAAAAAAAAAAAAAAAAAAAAAAAATAAAAAAAAAAAAAAAAAAAAAAAAAAAAAAAAAAAAAAAAAAAAAAAAAAAAATATATATATATATATATATATATATATATATATAATAATATATATATATATATATATATATATATATATATATAGATATATATATATATATATATATATATATATATATTCTCTCATTTACAAAGTCAACATATAACTTTGGAAATGATTACAATACAGTATACTTACAGCCATCAGAAACCCTGTGTAAACTCCTTGGAATAAACTGGTTTTGCAGCAAATTGCCATAAAGTGTGATCTGATGCTTATCTAAGTCACACACAATAGACAACCCAATGTGGTTAAGCTGATAACACACAAACAAGTCTAATTTCCTTGTCTTTATTAACCACACCAATTAAATATTCTCAGTGCACATACACACCCGAAGCTCTGTTAATGAAATAAGCTTAAGTTGTGGTTTTAGCTATTTGATTGATGAAAAGCATTTTAAGACTGCTGCTGTTTGTAAAAAGCAGCAACTGTTGTGGATCATGCCTTGCAAAGGAATGAGATACCAAGCAATCTCAAAGTGTTTAGGTATCCGCAAATAGACAGTCTACAAATGGGAGCAGTTTAGTATAGTGTACTTCTCCTAGAAGTGGGTGCCCAGCCAAGATGACTCCTAAGGTGCAATTCAGAATCCTTATAGAGATAATGAAGAACCCACTAGTAAAGGCTTAATGTTTAAAAGGCATGACTGGAACTGGCAAAAATCTCTGAGTTTTTAAACAGATAAAATGTACAAATGTGCAAAAAATTAAATTGTTTAAGAATACTCAGCACTATGTATGTCGCAAAAAGGGCACAAGCATCTAAACATCATTTCAGTAGTGAAATATGGTGGAAATGTCATATTCTGAGCTTGGCTCTCTGCCTCAGAACCATGAGGTCCATCATCAAGGAAAACATAAATTCCCAAGTTCACCAAACCATCCTACGGAATGATGTTACCATAAAGTTTGGAGAATGAGCATCGAAGTAAATCATTCGGAGACGGACTTTAAAAAAGAGAAATGTGCCTTTTAAAGTGGCCTAGTTAGAGCCCAGACCCTAACTCAGACCATTTACTTCAGAGAGATGCTGTGTAATGAAAGACCTCAAGCGAGCTATTTACACCAGACATGTCAGACAAATGTGTCCGAGCCAGGAAATGTTCGGTTAAAGTCATTGCAGCCACAAAGTTTTAACCAGTTATTAAATCGAAACCTCAGGAAATTATAACTGTTTGTGTGTTATCAGCTTATGCACATTTTTCTGCCTGTTGTACAGCTACAACTACAAAATACTGCAGAAAAACAGTTAATTCCTAAAGGTTGACATACTTTTTTCTTAAACTAGTTAAGTGTATGTTATACAATTTAGTTTAGTTAATTGATGTACAGATAAATAAAGCGAAATGATGTGCTATGTCTTATACAAAAATATTACATACAAAATATAGCTTCCAAACAACAAATGAATATTTACGAATCAGGCTCAACAGACAAAAGGAAGAAGAGAAATTGAGGAGTTCTTCTCAGCATGGAGGTGGATAGTCTCTGGTCTCTAGACAGATACTGAGATGACTTGCGAGGACATCCATGTAGATGCCTGCGGGGGCCGGATAAGGCATTTTAAATGTTTTTTTTCCATGTTGCATTGCAAGGGAAGATATTCGTTGTAAAGTAGATGAGAATCTGTGGCCCGACAGCCTGGCACATCAGGATGTCTAGACAAACTGCACTGCAATTTCTCATACAGTGCTGCATGCAAAAGCAAAGTTCTGTCTAAGTGTTTTCTTTGTTTGCCTTTCTAATTTTTGTATTGTTTTTGTGCCCATATTTCTCTTTCTTTTCTACATCACAATGACATGGTAATGTGTTTTTTTCGTTAAATTACTAGTAAAAGTGGAAATTTATATCCCACATACAGTAATTTTTAAATTTATAGTTTTAAAAATGATTTATAGCAGAAATTGCTATAAAAATTGCAGAAAGAATTGCAGCCTTATGTATTTCAATACAGTAACTGTCACCCAAACTTGCAATAGTTTACATCAGGTAGTACTAACAGAGTGCTGTACTAAAAAATTGTACTATTATCTTATACATTTATACATCTATTAGTTCTCATGTAACCAATTATTTTAAAAAGTGAATTCATTACTAAATAAAATAAATGTATTATTTTTTATTATTTATCAATTACATATACTATAAGCACAGATATGTACAATTGATGGTACTACTATTTATTCTCAAATAAACATTCTCTAAATATAAAGCTATGCCAGTCAATGAAAAAAAAAGTCCGTATTACTGGTTCAGATAATGTCAGAAAGTAAAGCCAGTGTTCAATGTAAGATGAAGTAAGATTATAATTAGTGGTCGGCGGTTATATACCGCCACCGTGTGGTAAAAATGATTAGCCACAGTGAGTGGATGTAGGAATATTATAAGTAGCATTGTGTTACACGTTAAGACATTCGAGCTTATATAGCACACTACAGAAAACACAAATTTTTAGTTAGTTAGTTAAATAGATAGATAGATAACCTGCTCAACTTGGTAGAAATGCATGAAATACTAAGGGTTGTAAGAACACTGGCTGTGAAGGCTGAAGATATGTTTATGACTGTTCGGTATTGCTGATCTTCACTGTCAGCAGTGAAGAATTATCCAGTATATATTTAATTTATAGAGATTTAATTTACTAAGGATTTTCTGTGTTATTTTTGTTGCTGTTTAAATATTTTGTTCAGTATTTAAAGTTAGATAAAGTTAGTTAAAAATTTTTTGATTATCTCTTTGTGCTGCAAAATGTTTTTCCAGATTAGAATTTAAACGCTAATCATAATTATATAATTATTTTAAATAAATATAATAAACATAGACTGTGAGTTCTACATTTGGCAAACAGTGTAAAAAACAAGGCACCCCTACCTAACAGAAGTCAGCACTAATGAAACGAAAAATAAAAAGACAAGACTGACAGTGCTGCAACTCATTTACTAGACTACAGAAAATAAAAAATTAAAAATGGTAAATGCTCCTCATCAGTGGCAAAAATACATCAAATGTTTAACGCATCTTCTTTTACTGCTGTAAAGTGTATACTCCACAATATAAAATAGAATAGAATAGAATATAGCTTTCAAACAATGGTTTTACACTATTGTATAAACAAGTTAAAATAAAACCTAATTTTTAGTCCATCTAGAAACCAAAAATATAAAATTCATCCAAAACAGGTGACGACTGTTAGCAACTGCTTAGCAATGGTATAATGCCTTGGGCTCTGTTTGTGATGCAAGTTTACAGAAAGTGCTACCATTCAAAAGTACTGGCTCTCATCCCAACATCAATGATGAAAGGCTGTCATTTGACTGACAGTCTTATTACAAAACTCATTTCTTTACTAATTGCTTGGAGCCATTATTCAAATTACACCCAAATGTCACCAGGTGGTATCATGTTTAGAAATGGAATTTTAAAACTACTATAGTAGTTTTACACCACATAACTGGAAAAGATGACAATTTTTTTTATAATGCAACTTTGCACCAGTTTAACACAACACATCTTGCACAGTATATCTAGCAAATATAGTTAAATTAATTTAAGAAACTTCGTAACAACACTCCCATTACACCTACTTGGACGTTGCCTTTATTTTTTTTACCCTAGCTTAAACCTTATCATAAAATCTGAAATCCTAAAACCTTTATAGTAAAAATTATTTAATATTTACTTTTTTGACCCAAGTTTTCCACGTTTACTTTTTTTTGGTTACTATTAAGGCCCATATCAGCATTTCTTATTTGGATTACAGTATAATACTCCCAAGTTGTTTTTTAATAATGAATACAATTTAGTTTTCGAAATGCAGGCCAGCTAAAGCATAAGTCTGCAACACAGTAAACAGAGAGAAAAAATTTACTGAAAGAGTTTAAAAATAATGTAGCTCTGAGTGGATATGTCTAAATGCATAAGGAAAAGTGGTAGCTCAGTGGTTAAGGTGTTGGTCCTCTGACTGGAAATTCATAGGTTCAGTTCTTAGCACCACCAAGCTGCCGCTTCTGTGCCCTGCTCAGTTGGATAAAAACAACAACAAAAAAGATAAATGTAATTCACCCTGGATAAGGCTGTCTGCCAAAATACTGTACATGTGAATATTTTCGTTCCTTAAAACAGATAGACACATCTAATGTTTCATTGCTTTATATGTACTGTATATTAACTAGGAGGACTCATTATTATTAACATTTTTTTAATGATTTCTCTTAGTTGCAATTATGTCAAAAGCAAACAAAAAAGTTATGTAAGAAGACAACATTGACCACCATGGGTAAAAATTTCATTAAAATATACCTGAGCAAGGGACTTGACATTATTTAACATTTGCATGGCATTTTTAAAGCTGACAATCCATGTGACCAAAACTTTTCAGGTTTGCAGTCAAGCTTAGATTTATTTATTGAGATTCCTCTTCCACACAGTTTTAAAGACAAGTATGTAAAGGTTTCATAGATCTGAAGCAACAGATGTAACTAGCAAATAGTCTATAAATGAAACAAGGTATTAGATTATTCTTGTAAAACCTGGAGTGAGTGTTGTGTACAATGACGATCAATATGGTTGGACAAGGAATTCAAAAGTGAAGCTATGTTTTTGAGGCCATCTAGTGGCTTGCTGCTACGATCTAAAACCCTGTCAAATCCCATGTTAGTGTATTTAAAAGGGCACATTCAGTTGAGAGTGATGAAGATGACAAGTGAGCCCTGGGAACACACTCGCACATTCCAGTACACGCCTACATCTCTTGACAGTTTTGTACTAAAGGCATTCCTTGTTTTTTTGTTTTTTTCTGTTATACCCGACTTACAGTAAGAAAACGCTTAGATATTGTTTTAGTAACTTGCTTATTTTTATGTATAAGCTAGCTAGTATTGAAGCTAGTAAATCTTGGCATAAATTAAGTCATTTCTTTAGAATTTAATTACAATAATGTATTTATCATTTGCTTTTATAAATGAACAATTATTTTAATTAATTGAAATAATTTTGATTTAATAAAAGTTTTAAACGTACTGCGGGTGTCTGACTAAGATTAAAGGATTTTTTATGCAATAAAATCATTTGTGCTGAGTAAATGTTGTTAATGTTGACAGTAAATGCTGTCAAATGTTGTACATTAGCTACTTATAATTAAACTACTATTTAAATCAAAGGATAATATCATCTAAATACCAAATAAAAATTCACTCATAATAATAGTCTTAAAAATATTGGCACTTTAATTTGGCTAATTAACCAAGACATTTACAGCTTTTGGCACACTCCCTTATCGGGAGTGACTTATATTTCTCTCTTATACGACTGATCAATTGGGGGTTGAGAGGCTTGCACAAGGGCCCAGCAGTGGTAACTTGATGGTGCTGGGAATTAAACCCAGATCTTTCAATTAGCAGTCCAACACTTTAATTACTGCGCTACTATTTTCCCTAACACAATTTGGACTAGTGGATATATCCTGTGTGCACAATCATAGCACAAACAAATACTACAATTATCATCATACTACCATACTACCACAAATACTACCAAACAAATACAACTGTAATACTATTACATTTATAAGCAGTTTGACTGGCTGTATTCTACGCTACATGTTCTGTAAACTATATATACTCATATATACAGTAATTAATTGTGATCTAGTTAGCAGCAGATATCAGAATGCCTAGATCAACACTCCTTTCATTATAGAAGAGAAGAAAGTCATTTTAATCACTGTGGGGTTCAGATAACTATTTCATCTATAGGTCATTGTAAGGATGTCTATAACTAATATTTCTAACATTAGATCTGTACATTACTGTAAAAGTTTTTTTTTTTTTTTTTGAAGAAATCAACTCTGACCATTGCAGGTTTTCTACTGGTGTTCTGCAAGGTTCAGAGAGGGGTCCTTTTATGTTATACTTGCATTTGCCAGACACCCTTATCCAGAGTGACTTACAATATTCCTTGTTATACAACTGAGCAATTGGGGGTTAGGGGCCTTGCTCGGGGGCTCGATGGTGGTGGCTTGCCGGAGCTGGGAATCGAGCCCACAACCTTCGGGTTGGTAATCCAACACCTTAACCATGAGCCACCACTTCCCCTACTTCTATAACCACTTTTACTAAAAAAAACCCTTCTTTCATAATTTTTATACCAACTTCTACCCTAGTGTCAATTAACTTATTTTTAACCTGAATTGAGCAAACTATTTTTTCTCTTTATAAAATAATGCAGTTCAGCATGCCATTCAACCCTTGCAACTAATGCAGTTGCATGACTGGTTTTCATTCTATTTCACACCAAAAGTTCTTTACATTAGCTGCCTGCAAATAAAAAAATGATTGGATGTATAACAACAAATGGGCCGGCCCACAAATACTAAGGCCTTACCACATCTCACCCTACAACTTGATCTCTATAAAGTTGTTGCATGTCACAACAAGACTCACATTAAGCCTTTTCTTTGTCATGAAACCAGACGGTTATATAAATTTCAATGACTGTTCAAACACGTTAATTACTGTCTGCCGTCAAAGTCTAAAGACCTACCTTTTCACCAAACACTCAATTTAGCAATTCAAATTCATTCAAACTTGTGGGTTTTTTTCCATGGTATTCTAACCTCTAACTTCCTTTTAACAAGCCTTTTGATTAATAGTATTTTGTGAGCTTTTAACCCTGCGCTGAGATATATATTATTTAACAAATGTAAGTGCTTCTCAATACGGGTGTTCGCTAAAAGCTGTAAATAAAAGTATAATGTAGTGCTTGTATTTAGCATTGTATTTATATTTGTATTTAACCCTAGCTGCATTGATCTGTAGATTTATCTACATTTATAGTCAATGAAATGGTTTACAAATTATGCAAAATGGTAAGTTTAAATACAAAGTCAAGACCAACTCATGCAGGTCCTTTTACTCTGAAGATAGCAGATATCTAGCAGAGGAAGCCGCAACTAGTAAATGTCAGAGTAGAAAGCATGGTTTTGCCAGCCGTTTCTCAAAACCATTCTTACTGTTATCAAAGTTTCAGAAAGTTTTTAGGTATTAACACAAGATGATATTTTGATAAATTCTCACTGTCTCTAGTTTAGATTTTATTTAATGTTTCCTACTAAGGCTTAACTGAAAGTGCATCTATACTCCAGATAGGTCAATGAAGTAAAGGCAGCAAAAAGGAACACACTTTCAATTCATTAAAATGTTTAATGCCAGAAGATGACAATAATAATAAAACAACAATAATAATAATAATGCATACATGAACAGGACGTTGAAAAAATCAGTCAAATACACAAAAAAATACAATAATACAATCGTAATAAATATCACACAAAAACTAGAGATGTCTGCCCTCAACTTTATTACCAACAGTGTCATCAGCGAAGCCTACCAACACCATCACACCTCCTCTTCTCTAATTCCAATATTTTAAAAATCCAATTTTTCACTATGTAGACCAAAAGACATATAATGTCCACTTCTTGTGTTTTTTTGGCCCAAGCAATTCTCCAAATTAATGGTTTCTTTGCTGCAATTCAAACATGAAGACCTGACTTACACAGTCTCCTTTAAACAGTGGCTGCTGAAATATTTTTGACACTTTTCTGTAATTTATGTGGATTGTTATGTGATGTGCTGTCAGTAGACACCTTCTAAGGCTGGTAATTCTAATAAACTTATCCTGTGCCGGTCTTAGTCTTCCTTTCTTGGAGTGGTCCTTGAGGGCACTTCTTGCCATAACTTAAATTCATACAGTAGCACAATAGGGCTATTATCTAATAGCACCCACCCTACCTCAGCACAATACAACCGATGGTCTAAATCACAATGCAAGAAATTTCACAAATTAATAAAAAAAAAAAAAAGCACACTTGTGAACCATTCCAGGTGACTACTTTTTGAATAAAAAACATCTAAGTTGTTTAACAGAGTTTTTATAATTTCACACAGGTTTCATATTTATATATACATATGTACATAGTATGCTAATTATTTTGACAGAAAGGACAACTAGTTATAAAAAACTAGGGTTTAATGTTGGTTTTTATTACTATTATTTTAGGTTTCCTGGATTCCAAAGCCTCATCCAACCAGTTTCATACGACAGCAACAGCATCTGCATCATCTATGTGTAGGTTTTTTAAATTTGATTAGCTCTGCTCTACAGAGAAGTTGGACTCAGACCTGAAAATGTTTAAATACAGAAAATATAAAGAATTTAGTCTTACTATTTTTAAAATGTACAATATCAGCAAATATGTTATTTTAGAAACTAAGAAAATTAATATTCAAATATCACAGAAAGATTGTGTCTTCACAAACTAGCTAAGCATTTGTGTACTGTTAGTTGCTTTGACTTTTGGTTAATAAAAGTTAAATGTGTAAAATACTGCAAAAAGGTAAAAAATAAAATAATCTGGTTTAAAATAAAAAAAGATTATAGATAAATATAAGGACTTTTTCCCAATAAACAGATTCTTACTAGCTTTGGGCACAGTAGGGAAACTCTAACATATTGCAGAGAGACATAACAAATTAGCCATTTGATTCTCTTGGTAACATGCTAGTGGAAAGAAGTCCAATCCTAGAAAAAACTTGGACAAGCACAGTTTTGTTTTTGATAAATTAGTCCTTGGCTTGGTCTTAAGTGCTGCATTAACAGAAGAAGTAGCCAACTGAACTAACTTAACTAATACTGAAATCATTCTGGTTTTTGAATTTCTGTTGCCTTCTGAGAACTAAATGTTCTAACTTCTTTAATATTATGAATTCTGCTATTTGCATAGCCTTGCTGCTTGCTGCTTGCTGGTAAGCATAGTAAATAGTGTATGTTGTGTAAAGGATTTGAACCAATCATATATTTGTAATGCTTCTACCAACAATTTATAGCCAATTTTTTTTACCTTTATAAATAGGGCTTGTTGTTACTTACTATACTAAACTACTGTTAAAATGAGCTTTTTTATACTTACATACATGTCTCAGGTCGCTTGCTAGCAAAGTGGTTGTTATATTCGAGAATTGGTGGAATACTTTCTTCATCTTCAGGTAACTGCACAAAAAATCCAAAAGAAATTGTCAAGAATTGACAGCTTTCTAAGATTTTATTTTTTTAGATTTCCAAATATTTTAAATGTATATTATTATATTATATTATATTTATTATTATATTATATTAAATTATGATTCTTACCTCCCAGTACACTTCATCATCAAAGCAGTTATCATCAGCTGGGTCCCCCCATAAAGGCAGTTTTAGGATAAAACCTGCAAATATTAAATAAAAAATACTTACAGATCTCCAAAAGATTGCAGATTTGCTATTTCTATAAAGTTTAAATGAAAGAGTAAAAAACTAATGGTATGGGGAATGGTAAAGAGATTAACTGCTAAAGAATTATATTAGTTGGTTTAAGAGAAAGCTAAATCAACTTTTTCAGGGTTATGTGCAATTTGTTAACCATAAAGATGTCAAATGTAAATATTGTCTATAGTTTTCAAAGGTGTTTTAATTAAATATTCAAATTGAACGCTTACTTACCCACTATTGCTCCACCCACTAGTCCAAAGGCCAGAGCCACACAAAGAGCAGCTGCCTGAAAGCCTCCCTGTGTTTGTGGAGACCTGTTTGCTAATTTACCCGTAAAACCGAATGTGTTGATCAATCTGTAATTGAATAAATAAATGGTACTTCATTATTTGTTGGATCATCAAAATGTTTTACTTTCTATATCAGTTCACGTAAAATATAATATATACTTAAAATATAAACTTAAAAAAATAATATTGTGATTTATGCAAACCTACCCTTCATGTGAATAGACAGATTCTGTGGCAGTAGCAGCAGTAATGGCACCTACAACTCCCCCAAGGAAACCTGGCATAGCATGTAAATTATGGATTCCGCAAGTGTCCTGAATCTTTAAGCGTTTTTCAATGAATGGCTGTGTGGAGAAACAAATACTTTAATGGTACATAGAAATTGCTTACGGTTAGCAGAACAGTACCATTTATCCACTTGCAACACTTACAGTAATCAATATGTAGCCAAACGTAGAGATTATTCCACAGAGAAAGCCAACAATAAGTGCACCATAGGGTGTAATCATAAATTCACCTGCAGTTCCCATAGCAACACCCCCAGCGAGGGTGGAGTTCTGGATATGAACCTAATCAACAGAGATTATTTATGTTATGATGATCAACAAATATTCACAGCCTAAAATACGGTTTGTGATGTGTGTTGGGTTACCATGTCTAATTTGCCCTTCTTTGCAAAAAGGCTGGATAAGGCAAAGGTGGATAGGACGCTGGATGCCAAGGCCAGGTACGTGTTAATGGCAGCTCGGTGTTGCCCATCTCCATGTCCTGCAATGGCCGAGTTAAAACTGGGCCAGTACATCCAGAGAAACAAAGTGCCTGGAACAAAAAAAATTTGAGTCTTTGTTATCAGACCAGATGCTTGCAATTTTTTTGTTTTTAAATAAGTATTTTCTCACCAATCATAGCAAAGACATCAGAGTGGTAAACAGATCCGTTAAGCCGTTTGCTCTGGTGTAAATTTGGTCGATAGAGCACCCACGATATCGTCAAACCATAATAGCCTCCAAATGTGTGGATGACCATGGAGCCACCTGCATCTTTGGCCTGTTAAGTCAGACAACCATAATCAGTAAAATTTCAAAAATAGTTTGATTTAATATACTGAATCTACAAAAATGTATGCTATGTCCTGTTTTGTAATGGTCTGCCAGTGTCACATACGTGTAAAAGATCAAGGATGATATACTCTTCTACTGCAAATAAGGTGATTCCGAACAGAGTTAGCACCATCAGCTGTACAGGACTGACTTTTCCCAGACAAGCTCCATATGCGATCAGGCACCCAGCAACACAGAAGTCAGCATTGATGATACTGTAGACAGAAAGATAACAAATTACATTACTATAAATTAGTTTTAATGGCACACATTGAAGAAATGGAGCACACATTTTAGAGTCTATTTGCATTTAAACGGTAAGTTGTTGGCATAAACCAGCATTTACCTTTCTACCCCGATCTTGATCTTGCCATCTGTAGGGTCCAGTGCATGAAACCAACCTTGCATCAGTAGGGCCCACTGCAGCCCAAAAGAAGCAATAAGAAAGTTGAAGCCCACTCCACCAAAGCTGTAGCGCTTCAAAAAAGTCATCAGGAAGCCAAAACCCACAAAGATCATGACATGCACATCTTGGAAACCTGCCCAGCAAACAAATGAGGGAAAATTGGTGAAGATTATTTAATTAAGGCTGAATTAAGAGAAATTATTTTGTTATAATATGTCAGGGTTCACAATAGTCTCACTAAAAAATGGCAACACCTTTTCCATTGAATATTACTTGCTGGTTAAAAGCTGCAGGGTTAAAAAATTGTCAGTCAGGCCTAATTATCAATTAATAATTAGAATGACAACAGTAGTTATTAGATCAGAAGACAGCCGATCTACATTATTTCTCTGAGCAGATTAATTCCTCAACTCACTGATACTTTATTTACGTTTGCATACAAAATTATAATACATTTGGTCTAATTTTAAAATGTGTCATTTTTAATTAAAATGTTGTATTAATGTAAAGCTGCTTTTAGACAAATACATTTTAATTGGATTGAATTGAATAGATTAAGTTATAATGATGATAAAAATATAAGAAAATAATGCAATCATACTTACTTGGATATCTGTAGTAGAAATCATTCTCAATGTCACTTGTAATATTATGCTCCTTCTTGAATTCTCCCCAGTGAGCATCAGACTCTTCATCATAACGAACAAAGACCCCGAACAGGATGATCATGGCAGTCTGCCAAACAACGCAAACAGCCGGCAGACTGATCCGAACATCGGTGTTTTTGGGCGCGTTCCAGCAGCTGTGGCAAGAGTTTCCCATTGCTGCTGAAGTTGTTGTCTAAAAACACTATACCTTTCAAGCAGGAGTTTGTTTAACGAGGAGTTGCATGCAGAGATATTTATAGCTGAATTTTCAGAGGTGTGTCTTAGCTGGACACCTGTTTCGCTGTTTCAGCTACATTATTGGCACATGACTCAAAAAAAAACTAGTCAGCAGACATCATTTTTGATGGATATCTAAAGTGTCCTTTAATTTGCAAGTGATAATGCTGTAGTTAAAAACTTTTTTTTATAATCCTGCTGTATATTAAATATACTGAATTGGTAAACAAAATAAAATTGTGCTTTAATATATGTTTTCTAAATAGCATGATTTGTGGAAGTAAATATTTTTGTGGATAACAGATGTTAGTAAAAGTGTACAGTTTAAAAAAAAAACTTGAATAACCCAGAATTTACTAAAGAGTTGCTCTGCTATATTCTCCTTCTCTACAGCTGCTTATTTTGCTTATCAATTAGAATATTTCAGTAAAGGGTACGTGGTGGATCAGTGGTTAATGTGTTGCGACAAGAACACTGACCAGATCTTAGGTGCTGACCAGAAGATTGTGGGTTCGATTCCTAGTGCTTCCAATCTGCCACTGCTTATAAAAATAAGATAAATGTAAGTTGTTCTGGATAAGGGCGTCTTCCAATTGGCAGAAATGTAAATGTATTCCATATTCATATATGGCTAATAAGTTGAATCAGGGTTGCCACTAAGAACAATTCTAAGGGCTCTTGGGGGCTAGCAATAGTGCTGAATAGGTGTAGCAGGGGGGCACCCAACCTCATATTCTTTTATATGACCCAAAATTGCTAGCGGCACCCCTGAGCTAAACATCATATTTCACAAATGACCTTTATTTGCAAACACACAGAATTTTGAAACTGCCTGTGTAAGAATTCAGCGCACTTTATAATAATAGGTTATTGTATAATTAATTTGTACCCTATTGTATCTTATAGTATCAATTTTACCTTCTAATGCTACGTTTTAACATATATATTATTAATATACATTGCAAACAGAATTTTCTTAAAATACTATGTATATTATATTAATTCATATATTATTTATTTCCTAACAAATAGCCCACATTAAATAACCTTTAAAACAAGTGCACACGAACCTGTCCTCCAAACTTTTTTTGCCTTTTAATATACATACATACAACACACACAGACATACATACATATAAATAAAGGTTTAATATTGCACTGAAATAATGTTACAGGCAAAAAAATAAGTGCTTGTGAATAATTTTGGAGTTTGATACACATTTATGACTTTTACTTGAACCTTTTCATCCTGAATATTCAGATTGTAGAACTTGTTTGACCACTGCAATAGATCTCTGTAATTAGTTTTGTAATAGTCTAATTCCACAATACAACCTTTTGCTTTAATCACATGATAATCCGCCATGAGAATCGTGACAGACATGTTCTGTTATCTGTAGATTTTTGAGATGGAAAGCGGTATCAGTGGCAGATGAAGTCAGAGATTTTTAAGTTAAGTGAGATTTCATTGTGATCTAAGCAGGTTCTCCACCTTTGAGCAAAGAGGAACAGTTAGTGACGTCTGATTCAGAGAAAAAAATTATCAGGACAGCATTCCAACGACTGCTTAAGTCACATGTGATCATGTGGTTGCACGACAGAAGACTAGACCCCGTGAATTCTTGAACCATCAAAGCTAAAGCGAAAAAATTGTGACAAAGACCGCCTTTGAAAATCTTTTAATTGATTTATGTATACGAAGGTACTTCATATGACATTGTTTTCTCCGTCTATAGTCATGCACATATTTTTGTATGGTACATTCTTTTCACATTGCACAAAAGTACAACCAATCACAGTGAGCGAAAGCCAACACACCCCCTCAAAGAAACTCATCAGCTTTGGTCGGCAGCTCTGAAGACAGTGTTGCCTACAAGACAAAATCACATATTCGTCTGCTCTTACTGTAAATGTACTGTTACGCTTGAGTCAGTGAAAGGTTATTATCTGATTTATTACCCATGTAATAAACCTAATAAACTTAAGAAATTTTCCCAGCAGTTAGTGTTCACATCAACATCAGAAAAGGAGTTAGGAAGATTTCAAGGGCCACACATTTTGGGGGCTACCAGACAACTGTTTTATTAGTAGCAACAGTGTGGAATGAGTGTGGTAAGGGGCCCAATCTCAATATTCTTTCATAGGGCCAAAATTGTCCCTTCAAACGGCCAAACCACAGTTAACGCCAGAGGGAACGCACTTTCTTTATGTGGATGTTACCTGGAGCATCTGACCTTTCTACATTTACATTTCTGGCACTTAGAAGACCAGCCTTTCAAGACCGAGTCTGGTGACCCCTGCTGTAACCACTAGGCTCCTACTTTTAACCAGTTTTTTGTTTTGAGCCACTGACACATAATTGTCTAAACGGATAACTGTTTGAACCCGCAAATATTTCTAAAGTTGACAGTCAGTATCTGTACATAGTGTACAAAAAGCATTATGTCATTCATGACCATAATACCAAGCATAGATTAGAATATTTAGCAGATGATGAATGCAAAACTGAAATAATTAGACCTGTCACTTAAAAGATGCAATTAAAATATATTACACACATGTAAAAGCTTGACAGAAAGTGATACGTGAAAAAGCACATGTCTGTGTAAACGCTACATTCAGTCAAAAGAAAAAAAAAGCTTTTAAATTTAGAGCCTGCAAATATTTTTAATAATATTTTATTATAATTCAGTTTAAGCAGGTAGAGCTGGCGATGAAAGCATATAATAACAATATACTACATTAAATTGTATTTAATATTACATTAAAGCGATTTTTTTATGAAAAAAACTAATAGATAAAATAATTGTTGTTTTTCACTTTTTACTGTTTTTATTATTTTTACAATGCAGTAACACCTCAATTTGAACAAATCAAAAACTAAACTAAACTTAAAAAAACTCTATTTATTACTGAATTGGATCTTTGGTGCAGAAATTAAGGCACTAACATAATTTACTCAGTTTAACACAAAACTTCCCAAAGTTAATTTAGAATCTATTCTAAATCCAACCACAACATTTGTTTGGGAATAATTCAATTTTATCTATTAATTTCTTGAAAAAAATCAATAAATTTTTTAATAAAAAAAAGAGGTCAGTGTGTTAAATAGTTAGTCCTCCACAGTTTATTTTAAACAATCTCCTAAATTAAGTGTTTCTTTTGGGCTACTGACATTTTGGGTTAAATTTATTTAATTAATTAGAATTTGTTTAGATCAGAAAGTTATCCACAATGCACTCCCTGTCCCAGGGAAGACCCAGGCGGGACACTAACGACTTTTAAAATGGGAAATGGTAGCTCAGTAATTAATGTTTTGGATTGGAAGATTGTGGTTTTAAGTTCTAGCACGACCAAGCTGCCATTGCTGGGCCCTTAACCCTCAACTCCTCAGCTGGATAAAAAATTAGGATAACTCTAAGTCATTCTGGAAATGTAAACTTAAATGTAATTGATCATGTTTTGCAATTCATGGTTGCATTCATAAATTCATTTTGAGAATAAATACTCTTAATTAATTCATTAATTTCTTTTCCCTCAATGACACATTTATCTGAGTGAAACTTGTTTACCCATAGCATCACCTACCCGTGTGTCTGGACATGTTAACTAAATGATCCTGTTCCATATGATACCCTCAGCCTTTAAAGGCAGTTTTTTTTACCAATTACTTTAAATGAACCTGAAAAGAACTCATAGAATGAGTGTCACTTTAATGACATAATAATCCAGTCAGTCACTATAGTTATTGTTCTAAACGGCCATCTTGCAAGATGTTGTACGTAAGCAGCTGGTCCTGTAATGTACTCTTCTGGGGAACGCTGTCAAATCAATCAACAATTGCTGAGATGGCAGAAAGGAATGCAAGCTTATCATTTGATTTTGACAGGTGGCAGACTTCAACTTCAGGAGGAGGCGATTGTTATATGGGTAAGAATCACATGTCAGCATGCAAATGTGCCCGCATCACAAAAGTTTGTTTAGCATTTTAATAGAGTTAAAATCTTTTATCATTTATTTAGGAACGAACAAAATGCTGCTCTTTCTGTTGCACTGTATGACAGCTGCATTTACTTCTGCAGACATGTGATAGAGTGACAGGTTAGTAGTTTGCACTGTTTTAGCAGCTTTTTGTCAGTATGCAGCTTACATAAACACAACTTGTGACTAAGGTCATACAACGTGTGACTATACTGACTAAAAGGCGTTTTCCTTTTTTAAAAAAGTTGTGAAATAACTGAGAAGGACATTTATCTGTATGAAGCCTTGGACATATGTCAGTTCTCTATGAACCCTCAAGCTAAAGCACAATATTAAATTACTTAAGACAACTTTGGGGCTTGTAAAGCAGGTGTGGGATTCTGGGGCTTTTGTCCACAACTTAAGACAATGACTGAGGTCACATGCTTGTCTTAGGAAAGACATTTTGATTTTAAGTTCATACTCAGAAGCTTTTCTGTCAAATACTTCAGATTTGAAGTGAAAGTGAATTAATACAACTATAAATGACAGTTAAACTAATTGTCATGTGAACTTTTTGCAAATATGAAAAAAACCTGTCTCAATCTGTAACTCTATTAAATGCTACAAAACTGCAACACTTAAAATAAGAAACAAAATAGCTGAATGGATTTTACAGAGTTGAATAGCAACAGTTAAAAAAGACAGACGGTATAATACGTTTCTAAGAGGTAACATATTATTATTTAATAGTGTTGAGTGACATGAAGGTGTGTTTCTTGGAATCCTGCATACTATGTCTGCATGACCTGAGCTTACAGGTATGGGTAAAAATCTAATCATATTTCCAAATCAAAGCTGAAACCGATGCCCAAAAATTTGCATGTACAACCCATCGTTATTTATTTACCCATTAATCATCAGTATTGCTATATGCTGTTCAGGGTCATGAGTGATCTAGGGTGTATCCTGGAAACGCAGGTTACAGGCAGGAGCAGACTGAGGCAATAGTTAATTGCAGGAAACAATATATCAACACATTCATTCACACCTAGGGCAAATCACAGGCACCAATGCTCTCATATGCATATTTTGGTGGGTTTAAGAAGTACATGAAAGATTTGTCAAATTTTTGTTAGCTGTCTAAAATAAATGTAAGTATGCACTGTTGGGCAGTGGCAATGCTACTAGTTTAGCTACATTTCTTATGTCCGTTACCAAACAGCTCAGTACATCCTACCATAGTGTCCTTTTTCGTTTAGATGGCGACGGATAGTGAGCGCTGACGCTGTTGAACCCTGTGCCTGCAGATCATCTTAAATTTGTTTGGAAGTTAATCTGGGTTCTTTATTCACCATTTAAACAATCTTTCGTTGTAATTTTTTTAATTAATTTTGATCTTCCGTCCATGTCCAGGCAGGTTAGCTACAATGCCATGGGCTGTAAACCTCTTAATGATATTGTGCACAGTGGACACAGGAACATTAAGATCTCTGGAGATGGACTTGTAGCCTTGAGATTACTATATTGCCAACATCTGTTACTTACCACATGTGTCTAAATACAAATTACAGATGCATCACATGCTTGAAAAACAATTATTTCTTACATGTTTGACAAGGTGCCAATAATTTTGTCCAGTCCATTTTTGAGTTCTGTCTGAAAGGGTTTTTTTGTGTTGTTCCAGTGCAAACAAAAACAATAAGCACTTAAATACCAAAACATTTGCAATTCGAACAATTTTCTGACAGAATTGTTGCATTTTTTGACACAATTGCAAGGCTGCCAAATGTTGTTAATGTAATGTGTGGTTGCAAATGAGTCATATATTAGATTGCTAATACCTAACATGATTAATCCACTTGTAGTGATTACAGACATAAATCGAACACATTTCTCCTGTCAAATTTTATCCCTAATTTTATTACCTGTCATTTTTTTCAGTTAGCTCTTGTCTGTCATTTAAAAACTACCAGCCAATAAAGGTGAAAGCTAACATGCCTCCTCTGAGACTCATGAAGTCAGCCAATTACAGTGTTTCCACAGACAAGAGTTTACAGATACATATGACTGGCTAATGTCACCTACAGAAAAGAGAACATATGACATCCCGCCCACTCACCAGATCATGAGTTTTATGTTTCAGGGTCAATAGCGAGGACAAGATGAACTGTTGACACATACCTCACATTCACAGACCTACTCAACAAGAAGGACAGGGTGAGTAAAAAAAACAGCTACAGAACATGGATTATACTGCGATTTAAAGACAATACTTGTGGCCTACCCCATGCCGCTGCTACATTCCACTTTGCTTTGAAGCTCATATAACAAAATGTATTAAATAAGACGTTTGTGAAGTCTGCTTTTATCTTTACAGATTTTTATGTCACAACATTGACTTTATTCGAAGAAAAACCAGTGTAACCTGAATACAATGTGATCATAAGTTATGGCAAGTTTTCAACTTAAATACGTTATAAAACAATAACAAAAAAAAAAACGTTTTCACAAAATATACATTACAAAGTCAGTCTTTTCAAAAGTTCAGTTCATTTGGCAAGTGCATCGAAAAAGCACAGCTTAACAGATCTGGTCTGTGTATTAAACACAAAGAGCGTGTAGCTCTGCCCTGATTTTGGAAAAGGAAGGACGCATTCTCGGGTCATGCAGCCAACAGCGACACATCAGGGCATAGATCTCATCTGGACAGCCACTGGGAGCTGGCATACGATACCCTGTAATTAACAGATATAAGAAATTCGAATGTCAGCAATCATCTATACAGTTGTGACAAATAACATTAACAAATAACATCAGCAAACATTCCAACAACATAAGTGCAGTCAAAAAACGACTTAAAAAATCTTACATTTTCTGTTCTAGTGTTGTTTTGTTTAAATTAAGTCTGTTTATTCAAGAGTTCATGAGTTTTAGAATGTTCAGTCAAATAAAGTGCAGCTTAATCATGACCTGCCTTACAGATAGAGGTCGGCCCGCAGGCAGCTTGTGTGTAAACACTCATTCATTTTTGCCGTATAATAATTTCACTAATTGGGTTGTGCTCTGATACAGAAACTTATTCATGATCTATGGCAGCACCCTGAATACACAATAAAAGCTCTATTAGGGTGCGGTTTAACCATTTCATAAACGTGTCATAAACGTGTGCAACCTGATTCACACTTTAGTTACAGAAAAAGTTTTCTCACACAAAAAAAGCATCATTGGAGTGCTTACATGCATATAGCAGACATCAGACTATCAGTGTTTACATGTAATGTTTTAACACACTTTGTAGCACACTCAGTTTGTTAACATGCAAAACCTGTGTCAATTGAAGTAACTTTTTAATAGTAGTGTAAAAACATTTGATTTTGGCTAACTCTTTTACCCTTTTAGCTGATTTTATTTTCAAACATACATCATACATAGCATATACAGTATTTTACACCATACATAGCATATACAGAATAAGCACATTCAGGTCAATAAAACTTTGTTCAGAAAAATACAACAGACTTCATTGGTGTGCGAAGTTAAAATGTTAAACTAAAAAAAATGGGAAAGGTTTTAAACAAAGCATAGACAAAGCTTGTCAAACATAATTAAAGGTGTAATTCAGGCAAACAATGGCATTATAATTGTTCGAAAATTAAAGTCTGTTTCACTTTTGCCATCTGGAGGCAAATCAGGGCAAAAAACTACTGCTTTCAAAAAAATAAAAGATTTTTATAGTAATGGGGTAAAACACATATATTTTACATATAGAATAATCAGAAAAGCCATTTTTACTGCTTCATTGTTGATGATCAGCTAATTTGGTTTAGTTTCAGTATAAATTTCTTTTGCCACACAAATTTGGTATGGTTCCAGGGTGGAACACGTATGCAAGTAAAGTTGTAAAATAAGGGAATGAAGTGTGTTCATTTGTTTTGTTGGCTGTTGAACAAATGCTGGTAGATGAACACACTTAAAAGAAGGTTATGATAAGTTATTGATCTTAACATTAACAGTGTACTACATGTAACATGTCCAGTCACCTAAAACAAGATTACCACTCAGATATAAAGAACGAGATTAAATACAAGATTAAAAGTGTATACAGGTACTCGTCTTAGAGACTTAATTCTTTACACTTGCAGAACATTTATTATAAAAGATATTAATATATCTCTTAGAACATCAGAACATAAAAAGATTTGTTTCGAATCTTTATAAGGACAATACATATCCAGATGAATTACTGATACAGGCAAAGCTAAACAACTTCTGTGCGGCATTTATCAGTAGTCTCACCTCTTTCTACTTCATCCCTGGTTTGCTGATTGCTCATACTAGTGTATGGAGTTATTCCTTTAGAGAATGTCTCCCAAAGCAGCACTCCAAAACTCCACACGTCACTCTCATGGGTGTAGCGCCCTACATCACAGCCAGGGGGCAGCAACGAGTTACACATAACCATAACACAAAATCTACAACTCTCCATATGCGACCAAGCACATTGAATGATATTATAGATGAGCTCTGTGTGAAAAATAACCATTAAACAGATGAGGCTTGACTTGAGATTTGACTATCTACTGCTCAATGTGTCATAAATGCCACATTGTTACCAAAATAAGACAATAAACAGTCCTTAAAGATTAAAATGATGAATATTGCTTCCTTATTTTAAGTTCTCCAGTGTAGAGTTGGTTTTATAGCATAATTTTGGCTTGGTAGAATGTAAAGCCTTGGTAACAATAATAAATCAATACTATAAGTGACAAATAACCAGCCACAATCGATAAGTGAAATAAAAACTATTTTACAATGGTCATATTTTTTGCTACTTGAAGATGCATTTTGTTTTTTTCTGTGAATGTCAAAAGAAGTAATAGAGAAATTATATGCGAAACATTAGATGTTATGTATGAGCAGTGAATGATCATATATACTATTTGTTGTTGGTTAATGTTTAAAAGATATGCGTTATTTACATAAAGTAATGTTTACATACTAAACATGTATTAGTAGATTTATCATTTATAAATAATACACTGTTTACCTGTAGCTGTCGGATTGTAGGTTAACAGCAGCGTATGAAATACCCAATATAGCAAAATTATGTTATTGTACCATTATAAATATAATATAAATCGGTATTTTTCCAGTACTGGTATACCGCGCATCCCTACTCCAGTGCTTAGTTAAGAAAAAAAACCTAGCTAGATGTAGCATTACCATAGTTGAGGGCTTCTGGTGCAGTCCATTTTACTGGGATCTGTTTCATGCCCCCAGTTGCTGAATACACGCCTTCCTGTTCGACACGAGACATGCCAAAATCACTGATCTTCACCACACTTTTCTCTCCTACCAAACAGTTTCTCGCTGCCAGATCCCTGAAGAGTGAGAAAGGAAACGAGTGTGACTGATAGACTATAAAATAAAGAAGAAGCCAAAGCAGAGAAAATCACTTAAATCTAATGTTTTATGATATACACTTATATAGTCAATATCATTCTCCTTCACTCAACACCACAGCCACTATGAGACTTGTAAGTACATGTGAAATCATGTGAATTAGTTGCTGGAGTGAGCAGCAGGAGTGAGAATTGCTTTCAAGCAAATGCAATCTGACAGGGAGATGCACCTGTAGCAATGTATTGTAATGTTAAACCCAGTTAGATTTGTTCCAGACATCAGATATTTCTGCTTATCACAGGTAATGAAAATACAAATAAACATTTCTAATTGTTTAAATAAGTCTAAGGCCCTGTAGAGCCTAACCGATATATCGTTTTGCCGATTTTATCAGCTGATACAAGGCTATGTACTGGCAAATGACGCGGATATTAACTTTTACAGAACTCAGATACAGTGCTTAAAATGGTGTTTAGTTTGTACTTAGTTTGTCCAGCAGAGACTGCTCTTTGTTTGCTAATGGCAACCACCCAACTCTTTTTAGATCCTTGTGGGTGCTGGACAAATTAAAATGGAATTCCTGTAAAATGAAAAAAATCTTAAATTTCAATTACTAAAAACAAATAAACTATAATTTATTTACTGCCTAAAAGCAACAAGGATGGCAAAAATGTAATAAAAACGATTTACAGGCTCATAAATCCTGTCACCTTATCTCATACTAGATACGGAATACTAGAATGGAACATGTGTCACAGGAAGAACGTTCGGCACATGCAGCTGACCACGCTTTAATAAGCCGAAAAAACCTATGCAGTGATGAAATGTTTTCTGTGTTGACACAAATCTTTTGCAATGTCCTCCGATTCACCTTTTAGCTCCTTTGAACTGATTCAATATATGGTTGAATTTATGATGCATCACTCACTGTCTGAATATTGTATAAATCATTTCATCAGAAGGCATGAGAAAAGAGATCATAATTGTGTTTACCCTATTCAGCAAAAGTGGTAAGTGATATTTAGCCTTGATAATCCACAGTATTTTCATGTTATTTTTAAGAGAATGAGTAGTAAATTACCTATAATATTTGGTTTAGACAGAATTAAGATATCCAGTCATAAACACAGTATTTACTGTATCAGGCAGAGTTTCATTTTTAGGCATAAATAAAAAAACACGTAAATCATTTTAAAAATTGAACAGAAATTTACTGTTTAGTGCACTGATGTTGTTTCTTGGATACTAAAGTTTATGTGAAATGTTAAATACCCTGTCTCCGTCACATATATCTTCGTTACATACATGTTTGTTACCTCAATATAATGTTTGATCACCACATTTGTGTTATCAATGCTAAAATTGTGTTTATGTATATATATATATATAAATTCAGTTAATGTTTTTATTGTATTCTATATTCTATACAGTACCAGTCAAAAGTGGACAAAGTCACATGCGGTAGAGGTAACCACGGACGCAGCATTTAAATCGCACAAATTTAACAGCATTTATGTTAAACATTATCTAACTTTTAAATTGTGCTGCTGTTTTTTTTGTGCTGTATATCAACAAAAAAAATACACTATATATATATTTGGGGAAGAAGTAGCTCAGTGGTTAAAGTATTGGACTGCTAACTGAAAGATCAGGGTTTGATTCCCAGCATAACCGAGTAGCCTCTGTTGGGCCCCTGTGCAAGGCCCTTAACCCCCAATTGCTCTGTTGTATAAAAGAGATAATGTTAGTCGCTCTTAATAAAGACATCTGCCAAAATGCTGTTGATGTACATTTAAAACCAGGGCAGAGGTTTAACCTCATTTCCTGGTTTTGGTAACTCTTTACAACTGCAAAGAGACTAGAAGCGTCTTTGTTATTATTAAGTGATTTAGCTAAATATATGTACATAGTATGATGCCAAATTTGTTTCTGTGGTACCGACAAAAAATAAAAAAATTAATAATAATAATATAAAAGTATTGGTTTTTTTGGAGAATTGACAAAATGGTGGGAAACATTAAATAGTGGATGCAAATCTCTCAGCATGACCAAAAGAATTTATATTTTTATGCCATTGTTGCTGAGTTAGTATTGCAAATATATGTCCAGCTTTACACTGTTTATCTGTGCAAAAATATGATATGTATTTACATACATAATAAAATACATATGCAACAAAACATTTTGTAAATGTACTAATGGCTGAGACTTTCGTCTGTCAGTAATTATTATTAATAATAATACACACACAAATATAAACAAGTGTTTCCCCCCTTTTTAAAATTTGAAACTAAATGTCATATTCAAGGTTTAAGATCTAATTTCTGGATAACTTCTCACCGATGGATGCATTTCTTGCTTGCCAGGTACGCCATGCCAGATGCAACATTCTCTGCCATCTTAATCAGCATCTTTGGCTTTAGGATGTGTCCCTCTAAACGGAGGAAGGATAGGAAGTCTCCACCTGACAACACAAATGAAACACACAATAAAGTCAGTCGCCCTTTAACCGTATAAACACAGCAATATCGAGAACATTTTATTACCTTGCACCAACTCCATGATTATATAGATGGGCTGTTTCTGCATGCACACACCGATGAGCTGCACTATGTTCGGATGGTCGTACTGTTTTAGAATCCTTTAGAAACACAGTGTGCGGTTACATCGCAGCTTATGTAAGTGCGTGTGTGGGTATAAGAAGTATTATCTGAGTGTGTTTATACCGTGCTTCCATTAGAAATTTATTTTTGAGTTCCATGGGAAGGTTTTCACGGCAGGCTTTTACAGCCACTGGTGTATTGTCTGAGCGTAGACGGCCACTGAACACCTCACCGAAGTTCCCCTTTTAGTACACACACACACACACACACACACACAGAATTTAACTGGCCAAATAAAATGTCACTTGATAGACAGGCAAATAATTTATAATTAGCAGAAAAATGAAAAATAACCCCATTCTGCTGACATTTACTGGTTACCATATACTCTGCATTTTTATTTATAGGCTATTTTGCATGGTGCACTTTTATAAAGGACCAAGAAACAAAACTAATTTGTGTAAAAAAAAATTAAATATTGGGTCTAATTGATCATTAAATTAGAATGAGTGCACCAACAGGAACAACAAAAAGCATTCACCTGCTTCTGCCTGTTACAGTGACCCTGCAGTAAAAAGGTTTATGTCTTTAACATTAATATAATGACTATAACTGCTGGTGCTAAAACTGCATTGGCTCAGTGCAGGAATATTTAACACGCTAACAGATGCCTCTTTAAATTTAATATATGGATAGCTCACTTACTTAAAACATTCACTAACCTCTTTAAGTGACATTGCTGATAAAGAGCTATTATGGATGTGTGTTCTTACCCGCCCAATGCTTTGGCCAAGGATAACGTCATCATGCTCTAAGCACCACTTGTCCTTCAGGAAAAGACAGAAGAGAATACACAGACAAACTGAATCAGAAGGGATGATGTAGGTTTTATTTGTGTTTCTAATATCAGACAGTAATACACTGTGCAGCAAAACAAAAGAATATTTCATTTTGCTTGTATGCAAAATTTTTTTATTAATATATAGATATATATATATATATATATATATATATATATATATATATATATATATATATATATATATATATACAGTATATGTGGCAGCCTATTAACTGCTGAAATGTTTAGATGTTTACATTTACGTACTCTTTTAAATGCAAATAAATTAATCTCCGCCTACAAGTTAGGTTGTTTTATTAATATTATTGATATGATTGCCTCCATATGATTTTATAAAAAAGTTAAAACTTGGAAAAAACAGCATTTTGACACCAACACATTCTGACAGAGCATACAAAATTAGTGTTAGAATCACATGTAGCCAAAATTGCTGACTTTCTGCAGCTGTGGATATGTTTATTACAGACATGAAAACCTCTGAACATCAGAATTCAGAATATATATATGTATATATATATACACACACACACACACACACACACATATATATCTTATAATACAGACAGACAGACAGACAGACAGACAGACAGACAGATAGATAGATAGATAGATAGATAGATAGATAGAAGGAAGTAGACAGACATACAGGCAGACAGGCAGATAAATGCAAAACGAATGCCATTTAGAACTGAATGCTACCTTTGGAATGGGTCTTTTCAACACAATATCTGTCCGTCTAGTGACATTTTTGTTGGAGTTTAGAAGGTACTCCATGAGCAATGGTATAGAGTGAAAGCCCTCACCATCCAGACGATACATACCCTGTATGCACACACACACACACACACACACACACACACACACACACACACACACACACACACACACACACACAAACACACACACAATGGATAGATACATTTGTTACTTGTTTAGAAATCTATTTCCATCCAGCTGTTGCAGTTGAAATTGACTGGACATAAGCACAAACCGGCACACTAACACAGACACACACACTAACACACACACATTATTAACTGCATACTTCCCTGAACACTTGACACATATTTTAAAACACAAATATTGTTAGGGAAATTTACATTCAAAAAATAAAAACAAGAAAACTGCATTAAATAAATTCATTTAAAATGTTAGTTTCAGACGGGGAAGCATCACTGACATCTCTGTAGGAGGTACCTTACTGCAAACTTTTTGATGGATATAACTGTTGGCAGCAATGTGTAAGTGTGATGATTTACACATTCACCACACAGGATGTACCAGTAACACAAGACATAGCGCTTTTACAGACACACACCTCGGTGTTCTGAATAAGGAAGTGGCGACATTGTCCACTCCAGTGCACAGACAGCACGTACTCCTGTTTGCCCTGGCTCTGCCTGACCAGAAAGTCCCCATCCTTCTTAAGCAGCTCCTGAACTTCCACACGTGGAATGGCACCATGGTACCAACACTGCTGACTCAGGGGCTTCTCAACCTCAGGCACAGGAGACAGAGCAGGTGGCACCTGGGGGGGCATCGTAAAACTCAATACTCGATACAACAAGACACAAGCAGGCTACGTAAACAAAACAAACAAAATGGTGCAGACAGAGTGACAAATTTTAATTAGGGTTTTTTTAACATTTGTGCATTTTACTGGATATTAAATTTGACTGACATCTTTAACAAGCAACTTAGGGACACAAAATACTTCCATTTTTAAAAATGTTTTTTGAAAGATATTTTTTAGCATTTTTTTTTGTTTCTATTGGTAGGATAGATTAAGAGATGAGGCGGGGAGGAGGGGGGGGGGTCGGACCAGAAAGGACCAGAGCCGTAATTGAACCCAGGTCACCAGGGCACAACCGTGCAAATGGGTACCGGCGGCTTAACCCACTGCACAGCGACTCCGGGCATTTGAAACAAAAAAAAAAGGGGTTTTAACAACTTTTTAAAAATGTTTTCCTATTTTTAAAAACAATATAAATTGTTCTATTCACGATAAAGAAGTAAACCACAGAAAAGGCTTACTCACTGTGTACTTGGGTTTAAACAGGCTGCTTAGGTGGTTGATGATGCTGTCCATGCTGGGAACCTTGAAGTCTTTGTCACGCTCCTTAGTTTACAACAAAAAAAAGATAATTTTTTAACTTAAAAAAAAAAAACAAGACAGGGAACAAAATTTTAGCTAAAGAAACGACAGTGGAAGCCATAATGTTTATCTCATTGTATAATCTATCATGCATATTCCCACACACAGAGTAACCCAAATACATTAGAGAGAAAAGAGTATTGTCTTAATATTTCACACATAATAAGATACCACAGCTTTTTCAGAAACTTTAAAACAAGATTTCATCTCTAATGCCCTGCTTCAGTAGCCTGTGTTTGGTGAAGATACACAGCTCTTTTCTAAACTAATAATAAAGAAAATAGAGCAAAACTGCAGGCAGTAAAGACTGTCTAAGTCACACATTTGAGGAAATACAGCAATATCCTAAATAGCACATTTATCTGTGAAGAAATCAGCATTTCTGTTCTGCGGAAAACAATAAATCCAGAGTGCAGTATAGTGTCAAAGCCTTGAGGCTAATCTATGAAATGGGTTCTTTTTTTAAAGCTGCTGTTGTCGTTCAGCTGAAACACTGCACAGCTAAGAGGTTTATGTTTAATGTGTGAAGGTCTCGTAAATTCACACTAAAAAATGCTATATATTTGTACACTTTCCAAGCAATGCACTAGTGCATCCTGTCGTGCTTCATACTGATCATTAAATTCACTGTCAGCAAATCTTTCTTCCCATCAGCAAGTCTAAAAAACTTTCCAGAAAGCCTAGAGTTAATTTAATCTTAACTGTCAGACTATGCATTGAAAATATTAAAGGGGTTACAAATGAAGAAATCAAAATTCCCTTGATTTTATATATATATTTATATATATAGATATATAATATATATATATATATATATATATATATATATATATATATAAATGTTCTACTCTATGATGTAATAGAGAATCGCCTATGCAGAAGATCGACGCCTGCAATTTGCACATGCACGCGATGGGTAAATGACAAGATGGCTCCTGTCGTGGATTAGTTTTATATTAAAGGAAGTTCCAGACCGTGTCAATAAAAGCTTAGTCATTTGTTTTGAAAGGGGATGCAGTGTAAAGTCTGCCAACTATACTATGGATCTGACTGTAATGTCGCACCACACAAGCATGAGTAACTGTATTTTTTTGTGTGTGCAAAACAGTTAGTCAATCATAGAAGTGGGACAACAATTCGTCAGGACGTTCAGTGGTGAAAAAAAGATACACTGTTGGCTCCTTGACCTTTATTGTCACAGCTCTCTGCATTTATCTATTTTAAGCCACTTTTGATCAAAAACAGACTGCAGCCAATCTAGCAGAGTCTAGAGTAATTTACAGAGTTATGCAATCAGCCATTAATGTGGATGCAGCACAGCACATTAGAACATGAAGATTGAGGTCAAAAGTTTGGTTAATGCTTACATCAAACACGAGAAAAGAAGAAAAGTCTGACTTTTATTTTATAAAATTGTCGCTGTTGGCAGATGCACTGGTATTTCAATAAAAACTGATCTTTTACCATTATAATTTACAAAAAAAATAACAATAAAACACCTTATTATCAACATGGAGACACTTTCAAACAGATGAGCTCGACACACAGTGGGAGGGGGAATAATTTACATAATGCTGTCTTTATAAAACAGTAAAGACACAGTGCAGTCATTATGTCATGGATTTGTTTACCGTTACAAAATCCCTATATGACTGTGTCTTTGTTGCCATAGCAGACTTGGTCAAGTATTTGAGCAATGGTATTTAAATAATGGGCCTTGTCAGAATGCTTGCAAAATGTCTGGTTAAAAGAAAACAATACCAATTCATGTGAACGTTCTCCCACTTCTATCCTATTTACTCATAAAATCCCTGATTATCAAAACCACACCACGTGGATTGTCAAAGGCTTCTCACAGAATCCCATTGTGCCTGTGCCGTCTAAAGACAAATGACTCACAGAGGTGCTGGAGTTGACAGAAATCCGATCGTCGTCCAGGCCCAGTGTTGGTGCATCTTTGTTGCCAAGGCTCTGCAGTTTATCAGCCAGCAATCTGCGCTGGGCCTCGAGCCGGGCACGTGCCACCATCGATGTCACCACCTGCTGCCTGCTGTCCTCCAAAGCATTGCGTTTGCTGAAATGGTACACCCTGGTTGACAGGATGGTTATGTATATGCAGTTAATGTTCTGCAACAGTGACCAGGACTGCCAGAGAGGCATTTTTGAGCCTTTGCATCAAACGAGACTCTTAACATTCAGCTGCTATTCCAAGCTAGGTTCCGAATTCAACCATGACCAGATTAAAAGTGGCTAATGAAGATAAATGAAAGGCATAGACACCAATCAATGGTTATTAACCCACTTGCTCTGAAATTCTAATGAGGATAAATGCTTTAATGCACAAAGTAGCACTTGCAGGAGTTCAGCCAAAAAAAAAAAAGACGAAATATTTACCTATTAAATATACATTGTCTAAAAGAATGACAAATTTCTATGAGCACCAAATAGTTTTATTGCATATTAGAATTTTGTGGAATATAAACCTGAATGTGAAATTAGAAGCACAGATAGACTTTATAAATTTTACTGACTTGTCTACATTTAATGATTTTATTAGTCTAAGCCTAATTGATGAACACATTTCCAGTGAATCTGCTGAAGACGTATAATCGATATGGCAGCCAATTGGCTTCACAAACCTATCTATATCTTAACATCACCACTAATTCGGCTCTCTAACATGTACATCCATGTCTGAATCCAACGGAACTTTCGCTGATGTTTAATAGTAATCTTTAAGGCAGTAAATGTTAAAAAGCTGCTGATGCCAGCCATCAATTACACAGAGAATAAAATAAATGAACTGAGCTGTAAACTCTTTAACAGTGCTGGACAGGCATATAAACCGAGACATATTTACATATTACTCAGCACTTTACTTCATACATGTAATATTCATAAAAGCCTACTTTAATACTTGGCAGAAGGGAGCTCCAACCCCGTGATTTAAGACACAATAAATTCCCCTGTCTTACTGATACCGTATTACCGTCATGTAAATTTTCTTAAAACCTCAAAGCTAAGCAGTAAAAACTCACCTCTGGCCAGACTTGTCTAGACTCTCCTCAGCTTCCAGGTCCATCTCCAGCTGGTTAACGGTGGCCTGCTGTGTTCCCAGAGTTGCTGCTATGCTAAGAAGTTCCTCCTCGATTGCAGTGAGTCTGATGCAAAAAAAAAAAATGGAAAAGACTCACTGTACAGAGGGAATAAAACTATGCATTTTTAAAATACTTGAAATATCTGCATATTGTGTATATGCGCTGCATGAAAATTGAAATAGGTCATGAACTCAGACTTCAGATCTCAAAATTCCCTCAATCTTTTGACACACAAAAGGCCATTGTGCTATTAGAAAACATCCTGTATGTTCCAGAACTTAAAACTTTATTATTCTAAAAACAGCTTATATTGAAGGCAGACGGCCAAAACAAGAATGTTTTAGAATGTTCTACACTATGACACAATAGAGTGGATAAGAGCTGCCTACACGGAAAAAGATTGATACCTGCTTCAACATTACTGACTGTTTAGCCCCGCCCACGGATTTAAATGTGCATGTGAAAGGTAAATATTTTAAAATGCAAAACTCAAAGTCAATCAAAGCAGTGGGCGTTTACTTTTGAGACACCAATCCGCCAGAACAGAGCGTTTTGATGAGGGGGTCAAAAACAGGACCGAAAATAGCCTTTTGCTTCTAAATTATAATGTTTTTTTTGATGTAAAAATCTTGATTAATTTATAAGTTCATGACCCCTTTGATACAGTTCGTCTAGGTGATGTAGCAAACTGACAAAAAATATAATAAATCAATAAGTATAAGTAATCAAGACACAATGTGATGCTGAAAAGTGCTTGGGCTTTTAGAAATAATATAATGTTACAATGTAAAAATATATCTGAGGCAACAGTGTTTTTCCAAACTTTATAGCAGCATTTTTTTGTGGAGGACAAACGTATGTTGTAAGCTGGTAAGGTGTCCACAAACTTTTGCCCATAACTTTTGCTTATAACACAAATGCATTATTCTAAACAAACAAATTAATGTTTCAATCAAATTCAAATCATGAATAGGACATATAGAGCATATTAAAAAAGGATTGCAGAGCGTCAAAAAAGATAGAGAACAAAAACATGTAACTTCATTTGGTGGTTTGATTTGTCATGTGATGGTTGTTTCTTTTTTACTGTCACATAAAGGCAAAAACAGGAAGGTTGATATAGTCAATGCGTGAAAAACAACATGCCATTTGAATCCAGAGCGACTTACATATTATGACTTACATTATATTCCTTGTTAACACACATTTACATTTTGCCAACGCCCAATTGCTCAGAGGTTAAGGCCTACAATATGCTCACTTCCAACAGTGGTGGCTTGCAACGGAGCTGGGAATCGAAGGGCAAACTTGCTTCAGGGGAATCCAACAGTGGTGGCTTCGGGGTTGGTTAATCCCAACCCCTTAACCACCTTGAGCCACCACTTCTCTCCCTTGGTTAAAGAATTAAACTACCAAATTAGGCTACTAGAAAGAAGAACTCTAGAAACTCTAGGGTTTCTTTCAGTGTTCATGTGGGCAAAGTTTTTATGTGGGCAAAGTTGGTTTATATAATATACTGTAGATATAAAAAACCCACCTCTTTTCAGTTTTAGACAAGTCCCACATTGAATTCAAATCCTTTTCTGATTCTTATTCTAAATAACGTGAATTAAGAAAGTTCATTCATATTGAAGTGCATGATATTGCTAATGCATATTACATTTTAATAAGTGAAGCACACACCGATGGATTCCTAACGTGGTGGGCAGTGCATACAGATATATGCTAACATGTCTTTATATAAAACTTGTAATGCAGGCTTATTTATATACTAATATACCATATGCACTTTATGCCAATATACATTAAGATGTGATGCGTACACACCGGTGCTGTATTCCTTCCAGAGTGAGTTCATTCAGTTCCAACTCTTCAGGCTTCAAACGCTCACTATCTTCCAGGAGACTGTGATCAAACTCCACACACGCTGGTACTTCTGCTCTTGACCTTTACATGCACACACACAGTTAATAACTGCATACATCCCTGAACACATTCTGTTTTCGCACACAAATACAGTTAGAGCAATTTAGATTTAAAAAAGTAAAATAGAGAAAAATGCATTTAAGGATATCATTTAAACTGTTAGTTTCAGACGTGGGAGCATCACAGACATCCCTGTAACCCTGGATCGCTTCCCCTCATTATGCTCCATCATAATGAATAGTTTATATGTTGCTTCTTATCCTGGGGTTTTTTCTTTTTTTTTTTTTTAATTTAATACCACAGCAAGCCTGGAGGTGATATAACAGCCTTATATCACATAAACTCTTTTCAGTATGACATGATACCAATTCAACTCTACAGGAAAAACTTACACAAGGGGATGCATAGTTGATTGATCATAAACACGGTTTTAAAAAATGTAAATTGTTTGTTAGATTTACTAAAAAACATTTAATAAGTCGATTTGGAAGAAAATCTTTAATGTTTGCATTTTCCCTGTCTCAATGTGTCATTATTTAATCAATAAAGTAGTGTTAGGATTATAAAACTGAGGAAAAAGATAAATGGTATTTATATATATTTTATATAAGAACCAAACCACTGTTATTAATCATTAACAGCAGGTCTGGTATTATTTCTTATGTAACAACTATTGTTTTTAAATTATACCGAATTAAAGTATATAAATAACTTTCATCTCCTGGTGAAACTCTAAATGACTGCTGTATCCAAGGCTGGAACACTTGGAAAACAAATCTACCAAGGATATTTATAAAACCACATAAACTGTGCTAATATTAACAAATATTTTGTATGCAGCACGTGTGTAATTACAGTATTAAAAATTTGGCTGATTGTGATTTGGGATATACCTAAATTGTTAAAATTCCAAACATGCTAGTTCAATTATATATACAAAAATAGGTCATTTACATGTAATCATTACTAAAATATAGCATGTCTATAAATGTTAAAGTTTGAATTAGGCAATCAATAAGAAAGCATTTTGTTGGATGTTGGTAAGATACCCGTTTCCTACTTTAACTTCTATATACAATTTGTAGGGCAATTTTGTATAGGCAAAGGCCTCATGATTTTCAATTTCTATCCGACTGGAGCATCTCTCTTCTCTCGCACTAGGTGGAGAGCAGGTTCTACAAAGATTTCAGGAAAAACCATGTTAAAAAATCTGCCCTTATGTCAGAGCTCTAGAGACAAGTGATGGACAAAAGAATGCTGGCGAAGCTCTCAGCATGTGTCCATCCAATGCACTTCATGAGACCACAAATACACAGCAGAAAATGCCCGGCAACAGAGCATGCATGCCATAGTGGCCTCTCTAAGGTCTTTCTACCCTGTGGCTATCAAACTGTTTACCTCTCTAAAGCTGAACCATCTATCAACCCACATATGTGAGAAGAGAATTTCAAATAATGTGTTTTTCGTTTTAGTGACTGTGCTGAATTAATGCGCATCTACACAGTTCACTTTTCAATAGGATTCTTCATCACAGTTTCTCCAGTATAACAGAGATCAAAATATAGCATAAAAGCTGCATTGGTGTCTTTCGTGTGTGTGTGTGTGTGTGTGTGTGTGTGGGTGTTTGTGTGTGTACTTTAGTGACACTATGTGTGAATCTCTCTCCAAGGGTTTATATTCCTATGCATAAATGCACCAAACTCTGACAGAGAGTGTAAAGCTCCAGGAAGCTCTGTGAAAAAAACAGTCACTGTGGCTGGATTCTGTCAAAAAGTCAAATAACAGAAAATTTTGTCCTTCCGCCTGTACTTTCACATCTTTTCACTCTCATTCGGTAAATATTTATGCATGACCACACTGTTGGTTATTTATCCTTTAAAATTTATAAAGCTTCAATTTGTTTCCAGATACCAGCTGCAAATTTTCACAAGCTTCATCACAGCATTCATTAATATACATTTTTACCCTTTTTCTCTCTTTTATAACTTTTCCCAATGATCAGAAATGTCTGTAGCTTTATTAGTAGCTTTGTTTATGAGTTTTTCCAAACTGCCCAACAGATTTGGGCATTTTGACAGATTACTCTCTAAATTATTTTGTGCAATTAAAGTTGCATTCAGAAATGGGTAGTAATGAACACTTTAACATTATTGTAAAACCACATGTCGCACACTGTCCGAATATTTTTCCTTATGCGCGCTCTCATGCAAAAAATGGCAAATATCTTGTAAACCTACAAACAAACACACATTTATAAACAAGTGTTCATTCTGAACATCTGCACATTTTTATATCCATTAAACACAAAACTAAATAAACTAAACAGCAAACTGGGACATCCAGCATTTAAACAAAAATCAGGACGCAAAAGTGTAAAAAATACAAACAGAATTAAATTAAGATAGTGGTTTCTTTAATTCCAACCCAAATAATGCATGTACATAAACATAAAATGTGAAAATAAAGTATATTTTTAAAGAAACTGTTCATAAATGGTAGAAAATAAAGAGACATCCAAGTGTCTAGTTTGAGATTTGATTATAAATGACAGGTTATATGATGTTAATGTCCATCACAGGACTGAGATTGGCTTTAGTAAATATAATTGAGTAAATATTTCTATAAGTACTTGTACTTTTGTACAGATTTTGGATACTCGACGCACCTCTGGTTGCATTTATAAGTGAGATACTGTATAAATTGGTGTAAAGTTGCCTAACTGAAGTGTGGAGCGAGTTAACTGGATTGTTAAATAACTACACTGCATCATACTATTCAAATGCTTTCTGCTGTCTTTACCAGTGTCAAAGCTTTAGCGTGTTTGCATTCTTTTTGTTTCAGTTTCAAATTCTATTGTCATTGTGTCCAATGCCAAATTTGACAGCCCACATCAACCCTAGTAGCGGCGCCAACACTGCCCACGTTATTCTTGCCTCTTGATTAATCTTCAGAAGCCCGTATTAGTTTTTACAAGATTTTACCACAAAAAAACTTTATCTAGACAAGATGCACCAAAAAACTCTAAGGAAATAGTAGATAACATATAGGCTAAACAATATTAATTAATAATATGGGCCTACATCATTTTTTACCAACCACTCACAAGATTGTGGCCCACGCATTCACAGATCTTATCTTAACTAAGCTGAACCTAATTAAAGTTCTAGTACAAGGCTGTTTTTTATACCAGAAGCAAACACACATTTTAATAGTATAATAAAATCTATTTAGTGAGCTGGATTTTCCAGCTTACCCACATACTGTCATTAATAGTTACTGCTGTTACAAATATTAGCATATCGTGGATATTGTGGATTAATATTCTTCCTAAAATAGTTGCAGTTTTTGATATTTAGATAATTCTAAATAGACACAATCAAACAGATTAGTCACAAGTAAAAAGACCACCTGCTCTCACTCTTAAACAGTGAAGTGAAAAACCACCGATTAGTCAATAGCATTGAAAATGCTAAACACTATGTGACCACCACCTGCTAATCGAATATAAAACAGTTCCTAATTGGTAAATGCTAACTAAGCCTCCTGATTTTACTTACAGTCAACCGAGAAAGTTAGAGAGCAGAACAAAGCTCTACCTGTTTTGCTGAATGAAGCTTTCATACTCTCTGTGGGGTTCGATGGCTTTAAGGGCATTAGCTATCTCATTATGAACACACACTACTTCATCCTGAAGCAGACTGGACAAGTCGAAATACTCCTGCAGGATCTCCTTTCTGTGAAGAGAGAAAAACACTAATACACTACTAATTTGCTTAGTAAAAAGTTTTAAATCCAGATAAAGAAACTACTTTTCATTTTTGTTGATCATACAGATGACCATAAAGGAAAACTCAGTCCCCTAATGACTCAATGACAGAAAGAAAAATAGCAGAAGTTTGCAGGGGTTGCCATGAGAAATTTGTGACTTTAATCACATTAAGTGCTTAGTGTACTTCTCTTTTTTTCAACAGCCAGAAGCCAAAGTGAAAAATGTTACAACACAAGTTACACACTCTGGAATATATGTTGTGAAACATGGCGGTCATACACAGATGTTGTAAATTCCCAATAAAGCTGGGAATGCATTGAACTTGAACTTGAACTCATAAAATACCCACACATAATGAACATTTCTCTTAAGGAACAGTCCTGCATGACATATACAACTGCAAACGAAAATATCACACGAGTATCATAGATATGATTTCAGATAGAGTTTTATCTCATAATCAAACTCAATGTACATTTTAATCATACATAGTTTATTTATATATATAATCAATAAACCATAATGATTTGCAATGAGTGTTTGAAAGTGCTGTATGGAACAGTCCATAATAAAGAAAGAAATATGTAATGTAAAAATATAGACAAATGTATTTTATACACATTTACATTAATGTTGTATTCGTTATTGTATTTCTCCTGTTTTTGCAAGCTTTTAATTTCCTTTGTTATAGAAACACATGTCTTGAAGATGTTCTTCTAAATTTGTCTTGTAGCATTATGTATTTACTTTATTCAAACTAAGAGATCCAAACAATGTTTTAGCATTACCCTGTCCCTGGGCACAGAGCCTCTTAGACATGAAGACATTGTGTGTTATGGATGGAATTTAAGAACTTGAGTGTTCTGTACAAAGCCTTGACCTTAACCTTACTAAACACTTTCAGCGAAAGATCAGCGACATTAACTGTAATCCAGACCTCGATGCTTGAAATTTTTCACTTAAATTTATCATCATCTGACTTGAGCAAATCTCTACAGCTCAACAATCTAAGCCTCATGACATGACCGTGAGACTAAATCCGCAAGGATGTTCCAAAAACACATGGACGATTCGATAATTGCGGGTAAATTTGATGTCCATATTTTTTCTGCTGGTTACATGGTTAAGAATGGTTATAAATGGTTACAAAAATCTGTTACTCATTTTCATGGATCACAGGACGTTAAAGGCCATAACAATATAATATTTTCTGTGTTCTATATAGCTAAAAACCATGATTTCTTGTTGTCCAAATTAGTCAGTATATGTTTTTCTATCATTTACCACTATGTAATCAAATTAATTTATTTTACTTTCTAATTTTAGCAACATATTATTATTATTTTTTTATCAAAGCCCTAAACAGACATTTTCCTAATTATACAAAATTGAAATAGTTTAAAAATAACTATCTTCTTACAAAAATGTGTGTGCATAAAATTTTGTGTCAATTCTGTTACGGTCCCATACTTTGCCGTCAAATTGGTGGAATTATTACTCATAACTATGTAAGATACAGGAAGTGATGTCACTAATAAGGTAGAGAGATTATTTTAAAACTGTCAAAACTGTAACCACAATTTTAAAAGGAAAACAAAATCTATCAATGATCACAACCGGGTAAAAAGATTTTAAAATCTTTTAATCACGATTTCATCAGTGCCGTGTGCTCTTAGCATTTATGCTAGCAAGTGAAGTTTTGGGCTAAAAAGTTGTAAAATTGTTCATTCTGTTACTGTCGAAGCTAATTTGTTTGTAACAGAGTTGATAAACATTCTGTTTTCAATAGATACTGGAAATAAATTGTGTTTGTGAACAGTTTTTTTATATATTCTAAAATGTCAAATGCATCTCTAATTATAAAATCACCCAACGTGTAAGTGTATGTAAGGAAGGGGTTAAACTCTTTATGATCAAACCTAGCTTAGCAAATATGACTGTAGCATTATTGTTGAAGAGCTACCCTATGCATGGGTAAACACATCAAACTAGGACAATAGAGTTGTTAGAATAGAGTAGCTATATGTTGCAAATGTACACATGGTGTGTTGACTTACAGAATGAGCACCATTTCCTCCTGCAGCGCTTGCAAAGCAGTCAGCAGCGCCGGCTGACTTCGGCCAAAGTGCTGTTGATGATGCACCTGAGCTGCCTTTACTGCCAGCACGTACTCATTATGGTGCTCATGAAGCTTTAGTGTGGCTTTGATGTAGCGCTCCTTGGCTTTCTCACGGTCTTTGTCTGAATGTGACAAAACACACAGACACACACACACTACATTAATAAATAAATTCATACCATTAACATGAAAGCATACAAATGAGATATGGCCTGTAGATTATGTAAAAAGAATTGAATTGAATGTTCAATCTCGTGTAATTTCTACATGGTGTGTCCTGAACAAAAGTAGTTCTAAAGATTGTAAGCGTTTCGGGAATTTGTGTGCTATTTGCATAGCATTTGGCATTCAGAGTAGAGATGAAGGAAGCCAACGCTGCAAAGGGTAATGAGAAGCAACTATGTGCATTACCTTTATACGCCTCCTGATATTTCTTCTTGGCCTGAGCTGCATCTCGAACCAACTGCCTGTAATTTGATTTCAGACGGTCCAGCTCAGTTTGGGTGACCTAACCTTCCACAACAGGGCAGGACAACAGAATCAATTAGACACACAACTTAAAACGACTATACAAAGAAGAAAGCAAGAAGTGTGAATCTCTGTGGTTTGTGCAGGCTTTGAGATGAAAGCCATGAAAGGCAGCGGTCCGTGAAGCTATTTTAACCTAAAAATACACAACACCCAAATACCACATTACAAAATGAATATGTTAATTTGCTAACTATAAGTATTGATAAATAAAAGTGAATAATAAATAAAACAAATTTAATTTATTAAAAAGAAACAGGTCTTATATCTTATATCTTTGACCCCAACTAACTAAGATGGGATATGCGAAAAAATTAATATAGCAGCATTTAGCTGTGTCTATATTTTTACACAGCCCTTATAACAAATAGTGCAGCTTGTCTTACACCAAAGTCAAAGTACTCTCAAAGTCAAAGTACAAAGTATTAATCAATAATAGTTACAGCTATACCTCAGGAACAAGGCATTAATGCTGAAAACTCTGTCTAATAAAGCTAAACAAGGTTTCATTATTTAGATTACAAATACACTATTTGGCCTTGTGGACACCATACCAGCATAACCCTAACTCAGGCAGTTTTCCTTAAACTGTTGGCACAGAGTTGGAGAAACGCAGCTGTGAAGAATGTCTCTATATCTGTTTATCTGTAGCATTACAATTTTTCCTTAGTTAAAATAAGATGCCCACATACTGGTTCAGTATAACAATGCCCCTGTGTACAAAGCCATTGAGATCCATGAAAACATGGTTTGTTATCGTTGGTGTGGAGAAACTCGAGTCCTGACATCAACCCCATGAACGCCTTTAGGATGAACTGAAACACTGACCGCACCCCAGACCTCCTCACCCAACATTAATGCTTGAACTCATTAACACTATTGTGGCTAAACAAGCGAATTTCCACAATCTAGTGGAACGCCACAGAAATGAGACCAAATCTGCAGTACTGCGACTATGTGACTTTCGAGGGACAAAAGTTTGGCCATATAGTGTACACTCTGTGTCTTTAAACTTATACAAATACTAACACAGTTATAAGGTTTCTAAATAATATAATCTTAATTATATTATATGATTGTAGCCATTTGTAAATAAAATAAAGAATGAGCTCTGTTATCTAATTCAGCAATTAACCCTACAAATCTACCAAAAGAAGAAGGAAGTCGGAGCTCTAATGCAGAAGTATGAAAGGCATACAAATGAATAATCAGAATTAATAATCGTCTCCTTTGACGAAGCAATAACTAAGTTGTCTTTTTCAACCTCCAGGCCTACAAGCCTACAGGCTCTAAAAACAAATAAAAGAAGACCTTGTACCAAAGATGTGAGTCTTACAAACCAGCTTAATATAAAAGACCATCATTCTGTGTTGTCTCAGTGGATTTAGGCAAATCAACTGATACTCATCTGTCAAAACATTGTCAGTGTCACTGTGGAGGAAAAAAAAATCTGTGGACTGGTTTCCTGTTTGGGTACAAGGAACTTACAGTATGTGTGCCTTGTATCTCCACTTGGACATTTCATGCATCACCTATTAGAAAGAATTGTACTTCCTGGATAATTTCAATAGTTAAATTCCCGAAAATATAGAGAAAAAAACCAGTGACAAATGGAGACTTGATCTGCAGGCTCGAAGCTCGACCTAAAGCAATTATCTGTAAATCTTTCTCTTCATTATGTACAGGTATGTGGGAAGTGTACAGGATACCTTACGTGAACACATTTGCACGTACTGTCAACAAGGCCGACTCTGGCCTTTCTTTAATCGCTGTTCAGCTGTGCTATATACTCATCTTTAGGCTTGAACGCCAATGATTAATTTATAACAGTAATTTTGGATAGTGCAGCTTTAATTTACTGTGGCTATGAAGATCATATACTTTGTTCAAATACCAAACAAGATAAACAGGAAAGTGCAAAAGTTACAGTCTTATCATCGGTGTATTACATACTAAGGTCTAATTTTAGTTCGGTACCACTCCCATCTGTTTATTCATACATCTTTTCAATTGATCTGTTACACACCAGCATAAAAAAATCTATGTCAAATCTAGGGTTTTTTTAGAAATCACCTGAAATGACTGTGGCTGATACGCTGCTATGCCAGAAAGAAATTCCCTTTAACTATCAGTGGTGCTGTTGTGCTTGGTTTTACAGAAAACACTCAAAATATTATTATACCTCTATACACAAGCCGCCCAATAGGATTAAATAATAAAATAATGATGTAGAAGTGCTTCCTGCTCTTAACAGTATAAATCTGTTGAATACAGAGTTCAGAAACTTTATCTCAGACTCTCCTGTAGCCTCTGGCCAGATCCCCTTTCTGTTTCACGTAACACTTTTTACCACAGCTCTTTCACTTCCATGTGTGTCTTTTTGTGCTTTCATTATGTGAACATCTCTCTTTAGTTCCTTTCCAGTCTGTTAAAGTGGCCAGGGGATGGAAAATGTCTACTCACTGCTACACACAGCCACATTTTCCTTTATACATAATCATGCTGCTTGTCCATGGGCACATTTGGTACTGCTGCTAATGAGATCTGATTTTTTTTTAACCAGTAATAAAATAAAAAAATTAAAAAATAAACACATACATGACTTAATAGTCAAAAATCTAGATTTTTTCCCTTTTAACACAGCATGTTCCAAAACGACTACAGGACATCTTATTCCTGACTTCAGTACTGTTTTATAGGGATGACCTGTACAGAATTGTGGGTTAAGGTACCAGCACATACATGGAGCTGTTGTGCTTTGGAATCGATTCCGGGTCAGAGCCCTTCCGGTCACACCCCTTTTCTCTCCCCCGCTTCGACCCGTCTTATTCTCTCAATAAAGGCTATAAAATGCCGCTAAAAATATACCTATGAAAAACATTATGCTAAAAGGTTATTCAATATTAATGCTCTTTGCTAAAAGTTATAGCACTGCAATTTTTATAGCAACACATATAGCGCTCACAGAAACGTATCTGATGGATTATTCGCATAACAGGATCAAAACAGGATGTTGTTTGGAATTGTTTACAAGATGTCCTCAGTGTCATTGACTATGTTTACATGCGCTTGAATAATGCGATATGTCCAATAATTAGAGCAAGGACTTCGCATTCTGATGTTTACAAAGCTCCATGTTGTTTACATGCAATTTCCATTATTCTTGCATGTCTTGTCATTCATGCACATCATAAGCAGATGCACATTTTGATCGAAGCAGCAATAATGAGAATAAGGTGTTTACATGCCTGTATATTTATATGTTAATACAATTATGCTCGCTGTGATTATGAGCATAATTACGTTTTTTAGATGGAAGTATTGCGTTTACATGAGGAAATTTTTAAATCACAATTTGCCAAAATCTTATTATAAACAGGGTTTGACCGATATATTTTTCAGGGCCAATGTCAATACCGATTATTACAAATCAAAGTAGGTTGATAACCGCTATTTTGAACCAATTTGGACCAAAACTAATGTCAAAATTAGGAATAGCAAAGGCTCTGACTTTAAGTGCTTATACATATCTCTAGTTCCAAGAACTTTTAATAATAACATTGTATAAATAATATTGATAATAATAAAAACTAAATTTGCAGGGAGCACCCAGCAGCATTCTGTAAACATTTTTAACAACTTAAAAGAAATTAACAACAACAAGAAAGAAACAAATAATAGAAAATAAATGTAGCAGCTCCCTGAAGTTTTATAAGATCATAAAACCTTTACCAACTGGTAGTCTCAATCCAGCTGCACCAGGTTGTAAATCGGTTTTAAAAAATGACCAATACTGATTATCGTAAAAACAATGAAAATTGGTCATAATAAACATAATAATATTATAAAATCGGATATTATTAATTATAATAATCAGTCGAGGGTATAAGCAGATGCACCGAGTGATTTGTAACAGTTAGTATTTTAATCACATTGAAAATTTACCTAGGTGACATAAAACATAGTGATTCTTGGCTAATGATATATTGTTGTGTTATAAACTTTAGAAGTAAAGAGAAATTGCTGGTATAAGATAAATAAGAACGCCACAGGATGTGCTGTTCTGGGAAAACAATCAACTTTAGGGTGGTAAACACCTTCCAGTAATACAACACTAAGAAACACAGCTATTCCAGTAATTACTGCTTTCAGCTGACAGTTAAAATGAACCACATGCTGAGATTCCAGGGGCTTCACTACATCTGTTTGCATCACAGCTCCAAAGAAACTCCAGCTGAACAAAAACCCTGATCTGGATTACAAAGACAGGCAATGCTTATCAATCACTAAAACATTCCAACAACACAAATCTGTAATATCCTCATGTGCCCTGCATTTTTGTTCCTTTTTCCTTTCTTTGGCATCATCAATATGTTGTCATCCATTTTGTTTAGTTTATGTTAACAAGCAGTTTGTTTTCCAGTTCATTTGGAAAAGCTTACAGTTCTCCATTCCAGCCTTGTGACTCCACATACTGCACATGTGCCTTTTCTGTACCAAAACATTACATCATCCATCATCAAGCCACTCACGAGCCGAGTCAGATGTGTTTATCAGGAAAACCCGGGAAAAACGATTGGACTATGGTGTAGATGATGTACACACATATGTATTTATACTTGTGCCTAAGTAGGGGTGCACCGATTCAATACGCAGTATCGGTTTGAACCTAATTCTGGACAAAATTACTGAATTGGATATCGTAAGAGTTCGTGAAGTATACATCAATCCGATACCGGGCCTAATCCTAAACTGTCAAACTCTTCTTGCAAAAAGTTGCACGTTCAATTTTATTTTAAATGTTTGAATGGTTCTGCTGACTAATAAAAATGCTGCTACAATGCAGCAGTATTGCACAACCAAGTCGGGGGGGAGAACATTTGTTTCACTGTTTAAGCTTGATGCTTTTTAGAAGGCAAGATTAAGCACACTGCATCCTCCTGACAAATGTCTTAACAGCTTAACTGTTTAACAGGAACAGGAAAAAGAGGCCACCCACTTAAAAAAAAGTGTGTATTTGTGATACTGACCCTGCATAGCTCCTGATTCAAGAGGCTCCTCTGCTCGCTGTACGTCTTTTTCAGTTGCTGTTTGTCTCTGATCAGGAGCGTGAGTTTGCTAAGCGGCCCCACCATCAGGTCTTCAGAGTGCCTGCGGAGGATCCGACTCAGGTTCTCCGTTTCGCTCATCAGTACATTCCATGACTGTTGAAGAGAGTAATGATCAGCAGATATCATACAGTACACATAGAAGTAACGGATTAAATACAGAAATTAAAAATAAAATAAAATTCTTTTAAGGAAACTATTACAAACATTCATACAGTCGGAAACAAAGACATGGATAAACATGCACACAGGAAATGCCTTCAGGTTATTCAAACTCTTTTAAATTATTTAACCTGTGAACAATGCACTATTATGCTACTATAAAAACACACATTTGGGCTCTTATGGGAACGTCAGACTGACTCCATGTCCAAAGAGAAGTCAAAATGGGGAAGTGATGACAATTTATCATGATAAGTTCAGATAAGAACTAACGCTTACTGACACTGCAAAATAGATAAAAAAAGATCAGGAACAGGCCTGAATGTATGTAGTTTTTTTTAATTAATATTATATTATATATTGCATTACATTATCAGGAGATTGTGACAGCCACATTTTATAGACTATGTGCTTAAAATTTCTATTTTGGCTTTACTTCTCTTTTTAAATTCAAATGATTGCAAACAATGTCAAGCTTTGAACCAATAAAAAGCGCCAACGTAAAGGTGTCAGTTTTTTTTCAAGCTTCATGTCTAATGTGAGAAGTGGTGGCTCGTGGTAAAGGTTCTGGACTGCCAACCCGAAGATTGTGGGTTTGATTCCTAGCTCCACCAAGCCACCACTGCTGGGTCCTTGTGCAAGGCCCGTAATCCCTAAATGCTCAGTTGTATAAAAGAGATAAATGTAGGTCGCTCTGGCGTCTGCCAAATGCTGTGAATGTTAAAGTGATCATAAATACAATTTAGATATGTTGGTATAAAATAAAATACTAAGGATATTATTTGCCGCAAAGTGGTAGCTTAGTGGTAAAAAGTTAGACTGCTGAACGGAAGATGGCTTTTAATCCCAACAAGCTGCATGTGCTGGACCCCTGAGCAAGGCCCTCGAACTGCTCAATTGGATAAATATAAATAAATAACTAAGTCGATTTGGAGAAGAGCGTCTGCCAAATCGCAGAAATCTAGCTTATATACATGGGTAGGCAATATAAGCAACATTTACCATTTATAAAATGCAAGAATTGTTTAATATTTCACACTTTAATGAAAATTCATTTTGATTTAGAAACTAACATAATACATACTTTATTTTTAATTGACAGACGTCTATTTAAAATTTCCTCAGTAAATAAAAATGTTGGTCATGTAGGTGAAACCATAGGGAAAAAAAAGTTGTTTTCTTGTCTTAAGTATTCCCAGATCACACAAACACCTTCTTTAAAAGGTGACAGTCATTACAGTAAACATCCGCAAACATTACGAAGTAATGGATGAAAGATGACTTGAATGTAGTGTGAAGTTCAGGCAGATTTGACTATGAGTCAAAAGAATCTGGTGGAGCTTCTGTTAAGGGCGCCAATGAAGACACCTTAGTGCTCTGTTATTGTGCAAAGCAATTACCAGCAATTGAGCTGAACACCTGGAAAACCATTGGCTTGCTCCACTCTCAATATCTCTCTGACGAAATAGACTGCAGCAAAAAAAAGGGAAAAAAGCACCAGAATCTTAGAAGTCACTAAAACATTCTGACGTGAGTAATCAGCGCTGCTTCTGCCTCCCTGGCTCAGAACACTGATCAGGGCATTGGAGGCGCACTGAAGCACAGCGCTTTTTAATTGAACAACCTTTCAATAGCTTCCGAGAGACAGCAAAATAGAATCAGCTCACTTCTGTTCAGAAGAAGATGGAATCTGAACTAGTAATTAGTGTAAACCGAGCCTGCGAACGACAGCGCTAGTGAAGGTGTACTCTCTGCTTATTAGCCTATAATACACAGATAATAAGCTAGATTGAACGTAGTCCAGCAGGGACACGTAGATACCTTATGAAGCTGACTGATGTAATCCAAGCCTCCTCCAGGCTGAGGGCCCTCCAGTTTTTCCACTATGGCTGCCATCTGATGCAGCTGAGAAGAGAACTCGCGGTCGCTCTTGGCTCTCTGGGTCATCCACTTCTTCATTACCTCCATCAGCCGCAGCTCAGAATCCTGCAGCCGCAACAGCGCAGCATGACCCTGATGGCACCACAGGTCCTCCCCGAAACCCATCGTCCCACTGCACAACAACAACATAATGGAAAACAGATGCTGTGAGGGCAAAGTTTTAGAAATTAATATTGCTATACTACAGAACAGGATGACTCTCGCTTCTGATTGGTCAGAAAGTCTTGACTAATTTTGTATAACTGATTGATTAAAAGTGATCAATGTAACATGTTATAGTTTCTCTAATAACCATTTATACAAGGATTAGCACGATCAAGTTCTCTCCTGTAGTGATTTCAGGACAGAGGGCTTTGTACTACGCAACCATTCAGTATTCAATATTATAAAACAGATAATGCAAACAAAAGCAGGTGTGTCCTGGTTTTTTTTTTTTGAATGGAAGTCTACACACTGATGGTTGTCATTGTCTACCTGAAGTACTACATGAAAGCACAATTTGGCGTTAAACAAAGCAAAGTGCTTAGACTGTTATGCAAAGTACTAACGTACAAGTATGAGGCTGCTGGATTTTTTTTTGCCCACAGGACAAAGAAACTAGCAGCCATGAACAAAACATTCATTAATCGTAAAACATTATAAAATATTTTTTTTTATTTAGTTTGCTATTGATATAGGAACCATATTAAAAATCACAAAAAAACTGTTCACATTTATGTCCCACTGTGTAAAATTCACACAGGCAGATTTGTTCAGGTGTTTTAGGAGCTGGGGAACAATATGCATAACAATAAAGTATCAAAAGACAAATAATCATATAAAAATAATCAAATTACAATCAAAGTTCTACAAAGTTTGAGCGATAGCAAATTGAAAGAGATTCTAATACCCCAACATATTATTAGTGGCTCCCCGATGCCTGCAAATTACAGACAACATAAATTACCTCAATATATTTGCACGAGAATGCAAAAGCATTGAAATATATTTTCCTCTCTCCTCAACGGACAGGGCAGGGATACATTTTTGGTAGCCTGACTGGAAGACACAACAGCACCTAGATAGCAAATTTACAAGCTCTGTGTCTGATATGACAATTAGTTGCATGTCTAACTGCATTATATGTGGGTTGGAAACTAAAAACATTAAATTTCCTCTTTTCTACAGTAGCTCTAAGGGAATCGAACACATGACAACGGCGGTTGGTTGGCCAAGATGGTGTGGAAGAACATGAGTGTCCTGTATACATTTACATTTACAGTTCTGGCATTTAGCTGACGCACTTATCCAGTGCGTCTTTACCTCTTTTCTACAAGTCAAAAACTAGAGTTATAAGAACCTTTCTCATACCCCAACCACTTCCTCTGCTTAGACCACTAACCTCAACTTACTAAATATTTTAAACAATGCCAGAACTCCTTATTCACACAACACTAATTACTGACCTCACTAATGCTTCCGGGGGTGGATAAGCAGATCGCAACACCCAAACACAATCCGGTGACAAACTCTAGCGGAATAGTACATGATGATTTCACACACACGATTTCTTGTCTTTATTGTAGTTTCCAAAAAAAAAGCTGTTATACTTATTTATAGCTGGTTAAATAAAAAACACAGCTTTGTGCTGCAATAATTACAATTTCTGTGTTTTCTTGCTAAAAAGGAAAAAAGCATTACAAAACTTTGTTTACTTTATTAAAGTAGAGCTAACAAATAAAGGAAGTATTATCTTAAGGTCAGGTTACCATCTGTGTGGAATTTCTCTGCATGTTCTGCTTGTGTCCGGATTTTCCTCTGGGTTTTTCAGTTTCCACCCAAAAACATGTCAGGAGATCAGTTACTTGAAATTGGTATAGGTGTGACAGAGTGTGTGTGTGTGTGTGTCTGTTTTGACTAAACTAAACCCTTCAGATTGAATTCCTATCATTCACCCAGAGTTCATAGACCAGGCTTGTGATCCACCCTGACACGGACCAGGATAAAACGACAAATAGAGAGAAATGAATGAATAACTAAACAAACTTTTCACCCTCTGACTAAACATAATTCCAAAAAAAAATGATGATGGTGGCTTGTCTAAGGTTGCCAGATTTAAGATTTTACTGCTCCAGTGTTTTTTCATCCCTCGTCACAGACATTTACTTTTACAAATTTACATTTACAAACGCACAGGGCGGGGTGGGGGTGGTGTTATTAAAGGGAGGGGTTGACAAATTGGTGGTTGTTAAGAATTTCACTTCCTTAGGACAGAAAAAAAGGATGTTGCATATAAACAGATTTTTTTTGTTACTGCATTAACTTGCTATTATTCACCAGTGTTTTTTAATCAGAGATCATAACTAATTGCACTCTTAGCTCACAAAACACACGTTGCAATACACAGACAGACGCATGTAGCTGTTATTGATATTGGTATTGTTCCGGCTTGTTTCTGATTAAAACAGGACAGAAACCTGATGGTTTGTATTCATTCACCAAAAAATATCACAGAAAGTTGTATTTTTTATCCGGATAAAAACAGAGACTACAGTTTAGGGTGCTGGTCAAGATCAGCCCCCCCCAAAAAACCTGGTGATGGAATTATTATTTTGCTGTGTAGCAGTGAGTTAACATTAGCATTAGCTTAGAGTCATAGCTATAAAATCGTGTCTATGTTAATGTAACAGTTGGCTTTCATTTATGTGAAATATGAAGCAGGCTTTATAGTTTCCTAAAATATAAATAAGTGGAAAATAGTGTGAATCCTGCTCGGTTGGGCTAAAAACTCCAGTGGCTTTCCAAATTAAATGTAAATTTCATTTGACAAATACACATAAAGTTTAACACTTTATAGTAAATCACATTTCTGTGGATGAACCCGGACAGCCTTGTTGGAAAGAATTTAATAAATCATTTTAAATTAGCGGTTCATTCAAACTATGTGCAACGCCGAACAGTGTGGGGGGTGGTAGCGCTATGGTTAAGGCTAGAAAGCCGCAGATTCACAGCACCACCAAGCCACCCCTGTGGGCTCCTAAGCAAGGCCCTTAACCCCCAATTGCTTAGTTGTATAAAAGAGGTAAATGTAAGGCGCTCTGGATAAGGGCATCTGCTAAATGCTGTAAATCTTTTTAGTATACAGTGCTTTGCTGTGCAATGTGCATGGTGGTGGTAGCATACTGGTGGACTTGGGTTCTTATTGTTCTAATAGCTCCTTGGTCTGACACCCTGCAGGGTTTGGTATCGTTTGAATGAAAGCGATTCTGTTTCTGTTTATCAGTTCCAATTCTTATTGATTTATATTGAAGTTTTCATTTAAATAAAGGCTGAAATGAGCAGCCAACAAAAAACAAAACAAAAAAACCCCTAGACTAAATATCGATAAATTAAAAACATGAATTAATAAATATTATTAAAGATAAGTACAGAAAATGGTAATAAAATTAACAAATCAGTACATTTTGTATTCCGACTGTTCACTTTAGACAAAACTGACTGTGTTTACGAGATTTGGAGAATGTTGTCTAAAGTACAAAGACCTGATCATAAGACACGAAAGACAAAATAAATTCAGACTTTGCCCACTATGATTGATGCTGTAAAATTGAGCTCAATGTCTAAACCTAAATAGATTAAAATCACATTTTACACACTGAAATACTCATAATGCAGTAGTTTTATTTTTAAAAACAAAATACTGATTTACTCCTATTTAAGTTATATTATTTAATCAGTACTTGTACTTAAGTAAATTATTAGTACTCTTTCCACTACTGAAGCAGGACCACAGGGTGTTCAGTGTTTATTTACTAGCAGTAGTTTTTTATGATCTTAGAGGTATTCAACACTCTCTAAAATCCCAAATTGGGATTGAACTGAGATCCTACTGTAACCTTCTCTACTGGACAGTTCAACACTATTTAACTACGCCATGATTTACACCCTATTATTAATAATAATAATAATAATAACAATCCAAGTCTTACCTTTCCGGATGTCGTGTTTCAAGACGTGTAAAATGATATTTAAATTACAAAAACACAACCTAATAAATGTAACTAAAACCAGTTTATTCTTCAGAGTAAAGGGTGTGCGTGTGTGTACGTGTGTGTATTTCCCATAAGCTGCAACGCGTTTGATTTGAATAAGGCGTTAAAGAGACTCACTGTACTCGTCTACATCCGCGGCCAAATCCTAAACCGGTCCGCTGTTGGACAGAGTGCGCGCTATGTAGGGCGGAGCCTCGTACTGGTTTATACCCTAGGTAGGGGACGAGGATAGGGATACTTACGCTGTTTGGAATTCGACACGCTAAACTAAGGAAACGTTACCGAGCCTGGATAACAATAGCCGCTATTTACAATATATTCCGATTTGTTTAATTTAAAAAGCTGAAATGGCACTGATCTAATAATCTAAGTGTAATGATTACTTAAAAATAAATAAATAAACTAGTATTACTACTAAGTTGACCTTTTTTATCGATATTAAGTTGTTTTTGCTTTGTGTTGGGGCGTTAACCAGGTCTCTGTCTCTTTCTCGCTCTATATAATATCCAGGATTCATACACACACAAATTAAAACAAAAATCTATTTTATTATTATTTTTTTTAATCTTTCTTTAAAGTAACACCAGGTTTTTGTAAAAATAGCGAATGCGGGCTACGTTTCAAGTTGCACCTGCTTGCGGCTCTTGGTGTGTGTGTGTGTGTAAGACCGTAAATGTATTACATTCACTGTATGTGTATGTGTGTGTGTGTGTGTGTGTGTGCTACAGTTAGCAATAAAATGATCAACTTTTTTTTCTAACTTTTTAAGTTTTAGTCTACATAAGAACCATGTTTTGGAAAGAGAACCTAAACATCATTTACATTTCAATCTGACTTCCTGCTTTAAAATAAAATACATCAATATGGACATCAATGACAAAATGGACATCAGGGTCGAAATGTCCAACTTGACACGGAAACTAAGACGGAAGTTAGATATTTTTTTTTTTTGGCAACAATATAATATTCAGTCAGTCATTTTACATTGATATTTTTTTCATGGTTCTGTTTGTTAGAGAATTTCATTATAAACATTATTTTACAATACACAGAAATAAAATTACAGAAATTCAGATATTTTAATTTCCCCCCTCATTTTATTATGTTGTTTAAGGTAAAACAAAACTTATAGAAAATCAACATTTTTAAAATGCATTCTTTAACTGCTAAAGTGTCTGAGTGTGTTATACTGGTGTACAGTATGGTGTCCTCTGTTGAACGTCTCAGTCCAGCGATATTTTGCTCACATTTCCTAGCACATTTAAAAGGTTCCATCACTCCTGCTTTGGTGCACAAAGAGCAAACAGTGTTTGGGGTTTTATGTTATCTCTCAGGCATTAAGATTACATCTCTCGGGCATTGACAGAATGCTACAGGTCTTGTTGTTGGTCGTTAATTCTGAATGAGGAAGTTATAATCTCACTACAGTAAAAGAAAAAAAACTTTAACGACAACACATCTTACAATACTGATGGTTTCCTGTACATGTATTATCTCTCTGTCTCCATCTTACTGTCTCACTCTCGCCTGGTCTCACTCTCGCCTGGTCTCACTCTCGCCTGGTCTCACTCTCGCCTGGTCTCACTCTCGCCTGGTCTCACTCTCGCCTGGTCTCACTCTCGCCTGGTCTCACTCTGTTTTCAGCTTTCTATACCTTGTATATACACATTTACAGCTCTCTCTCCACACACACACACACACAACATATTTGCCACAGCAAAGAGAATTAGATTGCAAAACATCATTGGCAAAAGTTAAGCAGAGGCAAGTTTATAACTTTGCATAGATCTTTATTTTTCATAAATCTAATTCATATTTTGACAATTCAATTAAATAAAACAAGAAAAAATTTTAAAAAGCAAACGTTTTAAATTACATGAATGACAATGCAGAAAAATAGGTCTTATTTTATATTAAATGTAGTTGTTCCGTCTCAGATATAGAATTTCTTTCAACAATAGAACTGACAATTAAAGCTGGGCTCAGGTGAAGTGCATGGTGGTAAAAAGGTTTTTGTTTTTTTTTGTGTGTGTGTGTGTGTGTGTGTGTATAATCCAGAATAAAAATATTCCCCATGTTCCTTTTCTTTTGCAAGTTCTTGTCTTTGGTCGTTCCTTCCACAAAGCTCAATAATCTTACAGAACTCTGTGGGGGTTTGTGTTTCATACGGTACACAACCTTTATAAGGATTTGCCAAGTTAATAGTTTAAACTCAGCCTAAAATCATACGCCCAGAGCGATGAGTTCACCATCACAAGACGAGGATGATGCGTTTCAAACATATAAACTATAAATCTGTGACAGGTTCCTTATGCCACTCCAGATTTCAGTTTAAAAGGACGCCATTACTGTTCAGATAGTTAACACAAATTAAATTAAGATAGAAAGATCTCTGCAATTCAGTACATTTTAATGTCCAACAAAATAAGGAATTCGATGCATTAAATCTGAGCTAAGAGTAAGATAATCTGAAATTACTGGTCAATTGTTGTGCTATTCCAATGTTGTATATATAATTTATATGAATGATTACATAATCACTGAACTGCACCCATTATAAAACGCCCCACTGAAGAAAACAAGGTCTGCTGTTGCTTTGTCACTTGCTAATGTGTGCATGTTCTATTAATAATATTCATTTGTGGAAGATTGTTTCAGGAAGGAAACAAAACCAACTTGATTCTTTGATTCAAAATGTCAACAAAAAAAAAATTCCCATCAAGTAATTATAACCAAATTCTAAGTCATTTTTACTTTGTCATTGCCATTTTACAGACAAGGATCCAAATTTGTTAATTTTCATACCATTTTACAACATTTAATTGAAGTTAGTGTTTTATTGGATGCACACAGATTCACTTTGTGTACATTTTATAAATAAAATGCACTGTGAGTACTGATTTATTTTAGATGGACAAATCAGGCTAATGCAAAGCTAATGGGAATTAAATATATATTTAAAAAAAAACGCAAACAAGAAACTGTAAATATGTACATTTCATTTACATTAAACTTGGAAAAAGGAATAAAGGGGATTCCTAACAAAGAGGGGAAAATTTGTGAAAATTAACAACAGTGACACTCTGGGAGGTAAAGAAAAGGCAGAAAAATGAAAGAAAGTAAACAATATTACATGTTCAGTAAATTATACATCTCCAAGGCAGGATTTAGATTATAAATTAAAAGTATGGAAGGTCGTCTTCCTGAAAATAATATAATAAAATAAAATAAAATTCAACTGGGTAGATCAATTCTATTACTCTCAACATATAAATTAAAGCACAAATACAACCTGGACGGGAAAAAAAACAATATAAAACTGACATGTTTATTCAGGCATGTGATGGTTATGCTATTAAAGTGCTAACCATTTAATATGCTAAAGCCTGAAGCCTAAAGTACATTTTATTTCAAAAACACTGCAGCCCTGTGCAATCATCCATTGTAGACTTATGAGTAGCGAGATTAAAACCTATTCTTATTGTTTTGGATACTAGTAGACATTTAAAAAAAAAAAAAAAAAAAGCAGATGATATAAACCCTACAATTTTCATCTGGTAATTAATGCTACAACTACTGAATATGAAAAGAGGTATGGAATCTCAAAAGACCTATCCATGACCCAAGCAGCACTCAGTACAAACCTAGGCAAAGTTTACTGTTATCACTGTACTAAAAACTTCTTCGCAATCTTAGATTATCTGTATAAAACCATAAAAGTGAAAAATAAAGAGGATCGAGGACTAAATAAGGAAAAATCATTCGGGTTCTAATGGATGAATCATTCGAGACAAATCAAAATAATCTGGTGTTTGAAATATTTATATCGCCAACCAGATTAATCTAGAATAATCTGCACTTTTTACCTGCTTCTCATAAAAGCTGCACTAAAGTGTTATGCACTTGAGCCCTTGTAGTTTTATTCACAAATATTCATTCTCCTACTGCACAAACTGAACTCATTTATTGTATAATACATGTATTATAAAGCCAACAACGAAAGAAAATTGAAATGCGTTCTCGTCTCAGGGTTGGTCAGGCTCTTTTTCCTTCAAAGCCTCGATGCAAAACAAAATTCCGGGCAACAGAAAGAGAGCATGAGGTTACTGCAGTGTAAACTGCTTTCAAGACTGAAGAACAAAAGAAAAACAATGAACTTGGCAAAAGAAATTTTCTGTAGGAGAACAATGTCTTACCGTAAACGTGTGCGCGCATGTTAACCTCACTTACGCCCAAGAGAACATGGGGAAAACATACAACGTCTTTTGAAAAGGCCTCCAATGTAAAAATAAGATTCACAATAATTCCTTTTACACTAAACAAATCAACTGTGGTTAAAATTCAGACTATACGGTCAAACTGGACACACAGTAATAGGATTTCTTACCTAGGTCTCTTTGGGCAACATGTGGTGAGACTGAAAAGAAGAGGAAGAGACCAAATGACAATCATTGTGTTTATTATGTTTCGTTATGGTCCTGCTGGCAGCCTGGGACAATCAACATTTTAGTGTAATCATCCAGCACCTCACATATGGAGGCTTTCTTTTAGAGGCACCGAGGCCAGGTGAACAAGGAAATGGGTGTTCAATGTGGCCCTGGGGTTGCAGCAAACCACAGTGAGGAAAATAGACGTAATAAATTAACAGCAGAATCAAACCCGAAGAAAGAAAGGGGGGAAAACAAGCCCAAAATCTTGTAAATAAAAAGGAAGAAGTTGAAGAAAAGAAGTATAGTAAAAGTGTGTGGGAGGGAGGGGGTTAAAGAGCACTTTGTGTTTTGATGAAAGCAGTTCTCTCATTGTGAATATCAAATTCATCATTGTCAGACTCAGAGATGCCACCGTCTTCATTCCACATGCTGGGGATACCTTTGTAGGAAATGATACCACTGCGTGAAATGCCCAGGGAAACGCCAGCACGCATTACCGAGCCAACGCTGGCTTTGGAACTGTACGTTTTGATGAGGTTATAGGAGCGAAACTGAAGCAGGCCAAACACCACTACGAAAGTGGCTGCGATGAAGGCACAGCAAAGCACTGCCACAGTGGCAGGCAGACTGGATGAGAGCTGTATATTCAGGATACCAGAAGAGGCACTGCTGCGTGATGGGAGCATGGAATCAGGGGATTCGCGCTGAATCTGGTTTTGGTGCTGGCAGGTGCCACTGATTTGATCCAGGTGGCTGTGGGGAGGGCAAGAGAGGCAGTCTTTTGATCCCGTGCCACTGCAGGTAAGGCAGAGCTCATGGCAGGGTAAGCAGGTCGGATGCAACACAGTGCCCACCTCATTATTGATAGAGGGCTGTGGCTGGGAGACTGACGTGAAGCCGGCAGGACACTCGCGTACACAACCCTGCTGGTACATGTAGAACCCCGGGTTGCACTCTGTGTTGATTAAAAAAAAAATTATATAGTTAATAAAAACTATAGACAGTTAAAACTACAGTGATTATTAACACAAGTAAAACAGAAACAATAATTTGGTGCACTGGAAACCAAATTCAAATGAGAATCAATTAGTTCTCTACTAAAAAGCATATGAAAAAAGAAAGGCTTTTCTGTGCAACACAAGCGGTCATGTTATTAAATATGGACTAGAAACTCAGAGCTTTTTCTTTGCAAATTTGTACATTTTCCTGGTGCCTAAAAAAAAGGAATTTGTATTTAACCTCTGTAGCCCTACCTAAACCCACTTTACATGACGAGTAGTACAAGACAGGCAAAAGTGCTTTTTAATTCCCAAGCTCTAATTTACTGAACAATAAACAATGTACAAATTATAATGTAAAGATTTTATGCTTAGTACCTAGCTGCAAGCCTTGGTAGTACCAACAGCTCTAGACCTCTAGAACACACACATACATATTACTATCTTTACTCTTTTTTTTCGCTTTTTATTTGCTATAGTTTGCCTGTTGTACAAGCATTTCATTGTACAACACTGACATAAGACAAACTTCAAATATTGGCTGAAAATTGGCTGTTATAGCTTCTATACCGGTTAGTGGTTCATTCCTAACAGTCCTCGAGGCGGACAGTCCTTATTTATGTTGCTTATAACAGTGATGTAGCAGATTTATAAAAGCAGATATTACAAGTTATTAAACCATTTCCTAGTTCTGTAATAGAACGACAGAAGAGGAATAAAATAATGTACAGTGTAATACAAAGACTTTGCCACAGAGTAGCTGCAACAATGCAGCATTATAAACCACATAAAGGTTACATTAAAACATAAGATTTAGGAATATTATCGAGAATTGCCTGAGAAAGCCTGTTTGAATAACTGTGTTCGGGTAGAGAGATGATGGGAAAACCTTACCTTTAATTCAAAAATGGTATAATTTTATAGAATTTATTGACGCAAATTTGTAAATATTTTTGAACAATACTAAACTTTATTGCATAGACCTTTATTAGTATTATATTTTCACTATGAAACCACTGAAGAAGATACCATATTTGGTGGCTGGTTAACTACAATTTATTAGATTTTAAATACATTAGATTATTTCCGCACAACCTATATTATTTATCTGAATACGCATTAAATGGTATTTTTTCATTTCAAATAAAACAATTTCATGTTTGCACTTCAGAACAATAAGCTCTTGGCATTGTATTGACAGGTGCAGGACTGCAGGGGGCACCCTTGCTTCAAGGTGAAGGCTCTTACCTGTGCAAAACTGACTGAGGTCATAAGTTTTACAGCCATCCTCGGGGAGCTGGATAGAGTCTGGTGTGGATACGCCAGCAGATGCGGAGGCAGTGCCATAAAGCACCAGTGTGAACTGTGTCAGAGTGCCTAAGAAAGATACAGGGGAAAATAGTGAGGAATAAAAACTACTACACAATACCTTCTGCTTATAGTACTAATCCTTACTATAAACTTTTTTCACTTTGGTACTATAAACTAAGCTGTACACGCTGGAACACAGCTGAAGACTGATTTGCAGCACTGTGGTAGATTGGATTACTTTAAATTGTTTAAGAAAACACACCATTAATGTCAAGCTGATTTATTCCATCCACTTCAACTCGGCACCATTACAGTTTATGTAGAAACGCAACAACTTGCTAAATCAGGCTAATACAATCAATGCAGCTAAATTATTTACACTATATATGGTCTCGTCGAGTAAAACACACGGTTGAACAATGTAAGCAAGAGCTTGGCGAATATTTACAGTCTGCAGAACGATAGGCTGATAAAGTAGACCAGAGAAATGGGAGGCTTAAGCCTGTGATTTACTTCGCTGGATTTTAATTAATAAGATTTACAACAGGATACAGGAAAGAAAAACACAAGTAGAGTTGACCGTCGTTTCTAACATGGACAGAACTAGATAACAAGAATAAAGGCAGGAGGATGCAGGAAGAGACAGTCCTAATTTCCTGTGAAGTCTACAGTATCAGGATGCTAATTTTTCAGGGCAAGATTAACTGCTGGCTTTAATTGCCCCAGCCAAGACAGCACTTTCAGTGTAGAAACTTCCTTTAGACAGCTATCAAGTTAATGGAAAAAGCTTTAATCGAGTTAGATCGATAGGCATTAAAACTGTTACAAGCCCAGTGAGAGATTTTCAAAGAACATGAAGGAAAGCAAAAGGTACAAAACAAATCACATCGTCCGCCAACAGAAAGCTCTGGAAAAGTCAATAAATGGATAGACTGCTAACCAGAGAAACGTTAACTGTTGCTAAAGCCTATTTTACCCTTAAACGGGGGGTGGGGGGTGGGGGACAAAAAAAACAAAAACAGCATTAAATTATTTTGACCTTGACAAAAAAGGGAACCTTGCACAGCCCAACCTCTTTGTTGTGTTAAAAAAAGAACTATTCTGCTGAAATTTTCTCTTTACAATTGCAAAGTTATGTGGAGAAGCATCCTGCTGGAACTCCAGGAGTGAGACTCCTCGCTTCAGCTTAAACATCTGCCCTGCTTTCAACATGAATTAATGACTATATAAAATAAAGAGCCATAAGGA